>CAJQUW010012577.1:0-21955 GCA_907163375.1 Prostheceraeus crozeri | reverse complement strand
ATCGTGAAACAGTTATACTGACAATATTCTGGTTCTTCAAACTAACAAAACGGCAACAGCTCTGATAATAATGAGGTGGGATTTCGTGTGTCTATAGCCGATTCGAATGATTGTAAATGCATTCATGATGGCTTTATAGCCACAAATGTAAATCGAGTCGTCGAAGTCCTCTGCGACTTTCTGTAGATTAAGAATGCAATTTTTTCATAACGGGACTCAAATTTAATTCTTGCGGAATGTAAATTCAGAATTATAAATTTCAATTGTCAAAAAGCAGAAAATTTTTCTGAGGGTAGGCAAATACTATTTATGTTGGTGTCAATGGTTCATACATTCATATCCGCTGTTATATCTGTGATCGGTGATAGCTTCTCATGTTCTCAGAAGCAAATGGCGCATTCATGAAAAATACATACTCAAAGTACTCATGTCTTAGATCAATTTTAAGTGTCGTTCCCAATAAGGTTGTCGCTGAAGCGAAGGTAGAAAAATAGTATAATTCAAGAGCAACGGCATGAGAAGGTGCGGTTTATAAAATTGGAATTAGCATATCAAGTTTAGGATTTCAATGCACAGTTCTAAAGCTTTGATGTACACATGTATCATTTTCATATGTTTGGTCAATTTATAAATCCAAATGATTCGAAAATACTGGTTTTATTTCAATGAATTTTAAATAGAATATAATTACAACTAAGTCAAATCTTATTAATTTTTTAATTGGGATTCACAAATTAGTTGACTGTGCAACCTGCTAATGTAGCCATATCACGTAAAACCGTGTTCCTTGATGGCTATTTTGTAGTCATATCATAGTAATATACACAATCGCAAAAATGGCAATATGAAAGAGTCCGTACACTGAAGGACATTTCGTAAAATTCCATTATGTAGTAGGTAAATATTGTCTTCTTCAATCTGCTTTCCTTAAGTCATGGTACATTTAATTAAGAAGGAAACATCTTTTGTAAACATGTGCTATTTTAATAATGTATTCGTGCATTTTTTCCAAGCAGGTAGTTACTTTTAAAACATTTTAACGCTTAAATCTACATTAAGATTCTGACTGCTGTGCTATATAGTTTTGAATTCGTTTAATCAAAAGTACTATCTGTTAAATCAAAATAACTCATGCAATGCAAAGTGACATATAAATTTCCGGATGGTTATTTAACTATGGGCCAACAACTATTACTGCAAAATTAGAACTTCTATACTTTCTGTATAAGGAATAAAATCATTTCTGCCTATTTAAATGATCTCTTCGCATATTTACTAATCTGCCTCTTCCTTATATTTACATATTTATGGAGGTTTTTTATTACTCTTTTCTTGTACAGTATTCAAAATATCCGGCTGTTTTTTTTGTCTTACATTGGTCCTTGCACTTATTTGAAGTCAAACGGGGTATTTTCTAATTCAGCGTGTGTGCGTTAAGTGTTCGAACTTCTATAAATATTCAGTCCATGCCTGTTTGGCCTCTACTTTGTAGAGTAAATCCCATTGTTTAGGCAAGATGAAAGTCTGCTTTCTATACTCAAAGTTCATAAATATTTCATAAATTATTAAGGTTCACCACCTTATGCATGATGTATAAGCAAAAAATAGCGACTTCCAATCCCACACAAATAAGGCTGAAACATTGTCATCTACTCCAATTTGAAAATATTTAATTTAAAAATTTTGTAATGTTTCGTATGTCGTGTAAATTAGACATGATAACTGTAAGTTTCTGATGAGCAAAAAAATTGGTTCCGCAGGCTATTTGAATGGAACTTTGTTATTAAAATTCTTTTACATTAAAAACAATCTCATGATACATTATATCATGCTGGTTCCATGTACTCTCTCCTCAAACGAACTATTACTCAACATAAAACCAAGACATCTTTACTGTGAACAGTTTCCAGACGGGGCCTACATAATTAATTGCGGATTAAAGATCGCACCGTAAGAAAAGGATAAAATCCCATTTTTTATAATTTTATAAAATTTTCTAACGACGATCCTATGTGGTCTCATATAAGCCTTAACAGTACAATCCAGTTTAAAATATTTCTTAAGTCTGACGGGTGAGGGGGGGTGGGGGGGGGGGGGGGCAGGGATTGGGGGGGGGGGGGGGTTGGGGGGGGGGGGGGGGGGGGGCGCCAAAAGTTTTTCGTATCTGACTTATATCTACTGTGCTCTGATATTGTTATATATCTGATGCTTATATGGTACGGGCTAATGATGTTGAGCGTGTGCGCTCGACATATCAGCAGTTTGCAAGACAGTGCATGCTGTCAGAAGTGGGCTAGAGTGCTCGAAAACATTGTGCAAGGCTTTTTGCTTTAGAACGTTCAAAACGAAAGTTTATACGCGTATCTTTGAATATGTGATATTGAACATAAAATGGTGCAATTTTTTTTTTTGGTGGATCTGAAGCTGTGAAATTCCATAATCTGTATAAAAAACATCGAATAACTAACAAAAGGTACCAAATTTTTCCTCTCGTGCAATACTAGATTTCAATTTCATTTAACAAAAGTACATGTGCATTAATTTGCAATTCATCAGCATTTGATAAAATTATATTAGTTCAGGCGTTAATTCAAATAGATAGCGTAATAAAAATAATTAAAACGAAGTTAGACTATATGCTATCTGTTTTGATTTCATGGATTATAAGAAATTCACTTATGTTTTATGTTTTTTTTTTTTTCAAATTAACTGTTCAAAAAAAATCAAAAACTTTCGAATTTTTATGAAGAAATCATAATTTGTTCAGCTCTGCTCATGTTAACATGTAGATCTGAACGTAAGTATCTGAAATCTTTAGTAGTTTAATTATAATTTTCCGTTCCTTTCCACCTATTACAGTATCTGTTAGATGTGTGGGGGGGTGGTTGGTTGAGGGGGAGCGGGTGTAGGGGGGGGTGAAATGTGGGGGGGTGGGGAGGGGGGGGGGTGGGTGGGTTTAAACAATTAAATTTTGAAGGTGTGATTTTCCACAATCTCATCTCTGAGAAAGTTCTGGAAGGTGGGGGGGGGGGGGGGGGGGGGTGGGGGGGGGGGATGTGTCAACAGGGACATTATTATTTTTTTTTGGGTTGGAGGTTGGGGTTTTGGGTTTATGTGTTTGTGTTTTTTTAGATTTTGGGTGTCTAGGGGGGGGGGGGAGAGGGAGGGTTGACTATTTGGTGTGTTGGGGGTAGTGATATGAAGTGGATATTAGGTGTAATTATGGTATTTTTCAGGGGTTTAGCGAAAATAGATTATACTTCGCTTTAGAGAAATCAGTTCCCTTTGGCCACAGTTGAAACATGCGTTTGCTGTATGGACTATTTATACCGTCTTGCATTCACATCTTCAATCCAACACAAGATCATTGCAAAACCTTCTGAATTTTTTTTTTGGTGCCATATAAATTACTTTTTGCATTTCATTAGTTTCTCTACCATTCTTTCTATAATAATTCCGATGCTGATTTTCCATTGATGTTTTAAGAGCTGCAATATCTGCTTAGTTTACGACAAATCGTAATTTTATTTACTTTACACACTTAATTATAGTTTGTGATGTTGGCATATCTAGATGCACTAAACATTTGATGTGTTATATTCGTTATATCGCAATCTGTAGACTCTATTTGTTACTTTAGTCTTTATTGCTACTGTTGATATAAACGATTTTCAATTCACCTGCCACACATGCTATTTATATCCACTCGGTTATATTCTGTATAAATATCCTGCATTGGTTTATACATTGTTTTTTACTGTCCCGACACTGATTTATTATGTAAGCATTTGTTTATTTGATTTTTTTTTTCCTAAGATTTTTTTTCTTTTTATTTTTTGTTTTTTTTGTTTTTTTTTACACGAACCGAAGAATTGCGTGTAAGTGATCGATAGAAGGAGAGTTCGAGCCAAAAATTTTTCATTGTACATGACCACTTGAATTGTCTGTTTTGGCATCTGTTTACAACAGATAAATAAGGAAACCTGTGATTGTAATCAATTTTAATGTGGTCACTTTATGTGGTTTCAATTTTATAAGTTTTTCAATGAGAATGATTTTCAGTAAAAAAAGTTTGGTTATTATTATTAATAATATGGATTTGTCGTAAATTGGGTACATCACACTTAATTATCATGTTCTCTTGCATAAACGAGTACTTACAGGGTATTAAAATAGGGGTTCTTTTAAATTTCTTTCAGAGGGTTGTTTGTAAATAGCGAAATCAAGAGTATATTATAATATTTTAATTTAATATAATGAGAATACTTTGTCCTGCAAGTTCATAAAATCTCCCCTCATATTATCGTAAATACCTCCGTCTATATTTTGCATGCGAATAAAGATATGTAGTAATGCAAATTGTCATAAGGGAATGTGACAAGTAGAATATTATGGCATTGAAAACAAGTTTTTGAGGAGGTGAGAGGCTGAGGCACTTCTAAAACCCAAGGTACGCATGCTTTAAGGATTTTTGTTTTTATTTAGTTACGAATAGTGTCTTGCTTTCAGGGGTGTGTGATTCATATAGTACTCGCTTTAGGAGGTGCTGGTTTACAGTGTACCTGCCACTGCAAAGAGCAAAATATCATTATCAAAGACAATTATCATAATTAAACTGTAAAATATGTAAATGGGTCCATGCATTACTATTCAGATTCAGGAAATGAAGCATAAAGATATTAGCGAATGATAAAATTATGCGTATTGAAAATTGAAAATCAGAAACTTGAAAACCTCTCATTCAAATAGTGCAATGAGGAATTCAATTTTTTTTTTCCACCATGAAGTCTTGTTCATTACAATGCGGTTAATGAAATTTCCTTGATGATCATAATTCAATTTCCTCTTGATTGAGACACCTGTTTACGCAAATATATTCATTTTTGATATCCATAAGGTTTACACTGCTTATATAGAGGTACCAACTCGTTATTACATACGCGAGATAGGAACTGATTTTGCAAAGATTTAGCTTCTTAAAATTGATCAAGGATATTTTTTTTTCGGATCGCAGGAACGCAAGCTAGGTGCAAAAAACTGATTCTTTTGATGAATGGAAATTTCTCATTGTATGCTGACATATCTTTTTGATGTCAACAACTTACATATAATATATTTACTTACTATGCCTTGCGGCCACGAGATCAGTAAAAGTCTTCATTGAATTTTCACACAAATATTCCTTTCAAGGATCAATATCGTGACAATTTTGTATGTGACCCATTGTGTCCCCATCGAGCGTTTGCAATTCGCTGCGCGCTGGAATGTATTTCAAATCGACCCTATATGACTTTAAGAATGAGTTTGTGCATGTTTTTATACTGAAAAACCAATTTTGTGACGTTTCAATGAAGTTCATGTATCATTCCATTTCTCATCCTGAATATGTTTATACAATTTCCTATTCACTTGCTCGGCTGAAAATTATAATTATCTCGGTGCTTCTTTTGAGCACATTATGGGAATAATGCAAAATGCAGAAAAAACAGCGATTTAATCTACCCAGAAAATCTTGAATTTCTAATGATAAGTGCTGACTAACTGCATAATGCACAAAAAAATATTGGCAAATATGTAAGCATTAACATTTGCTAATGTATTGGTGATTCATCAAATGGCTTACTAATGGTTTTGCCGGATGAACAGCGTGTATTCCAGACACTTTTATGATGAGCAATATAGCATGTATAACTGGCAATACAAAAGTTTTGTGAGTACTTCTGTGTGAAAACCAATTCATTCCGCTTTTTCAATTTTTCATCAAAGACGATTACATAGCCTTTGTTCATTATATTTCATAAAATTTGACGACGATTTAGATGTTTCCAAAATGCCATCATGTACATGTACACCTAGATAGCTTGCAAATGACTACAAATCTGAATGCACTAATTATGCGTATTAATATAAATCTACGAAAGCAGAAATCTGACCAAGTATAGGTCACTTTCCAACGCAATACGTTATCAAATTACGACTCTTACATTCTGATGAAGTACATAAGAGAAATCAAAAGGAAAGGGGCATGATTATAAGAAATGTTAAATAGAAAATATTTTGAGATACATGTATATGAACATTCAATTCAAAAAGTTCATCAATGCTACTCTCCATTGCTAGCAAACAGCAGTATGCTATATACTGATGGGAGGGGTGTGAAGGGGGGGGGGGGGGGGTGGGCGGGAGCGGATCAATATTATTCAGTAAAGGAATGAAGGAAAATCATAGGGAGATACCGTCCGTCCTAAAACAATAGCAGTTAGATTTGTGGATTTACTTTGCAGAGAGGGCCCGCAGATTCTTAGCAGATCCATTAACACAACGCACTCTCATGGAAAACTTTGAATATTAAGCATCAAATATACTATAAACAATTTAAACATTGATAATATCAAACACACTTGGTAATATTTCAATCTTGCCTAAATCCGTTTTGCTTTCTTACAGTCTTTCTATCTTCTCTGCATTACATGTTCATGAGGCGATGTCAAATATGTTAGAGTAACACACTTAATTTAAATCAATGACCGATTTAGAAAATATCCATGTGAGAGCGGAGTGGATGAAGTGGCTAAAAGTGAGCGGAGTTGCATTCAATCCAAAAGTTCCTGTGAAAACTTCGAGCGAACTGTCTGACTTTGTAATCATTTAAGGAGGCAAATGGTGGGCAATAGCAAAAGCAGAAGACGATCTTTTAAGAGTTAAGAGTGACTTAATTTGCAGGTGTATGAGATTGATATTTAGAGGGAGTGAGCCTAGAACAGGCGGAGAGATCACAAGGTCGGCTGGAGTAAGAAATGTAATTTTCCTCAGTGATGAGGAAAGGAAAATAAGGATAAGTTGATAATCATTACGCATGTTGTAAAGACTATGAAATCATATAAGTGCTTGTGAAGGACGTAAGATAGCCGAAGTTCATGATTACTGGAGAAACTTTTTGAGTAGAGCATGGAAGCATGGACAAGGCGGATGATGCAAAAAAGGATACCGACATGGAAAGCTCAAGTGCAAGACTGTCAAATTTGTTAAGCTGACAGCCTGCAAAAGGCTGTCACGAGGCATCGGCCTGAAAACCGCGACCGATATTCAACTTTGATTAGTGGATTAAATGAAATATCTGCATCTCTATACTCAAAGTTGTTCATGGTATTGATTAGGCTCAGTTGAAAGACGCATCTGACAGATCAAATAATGCTCAAATTGATTAACTTCACATGGCATTTTTCTGTCACATGCAATCCTTTACAGTGACATCTATTATGAATTATGAAAAGTGGGATACGTTCCACCACCAGCATTTGAACAAATATTATCTAATGCTGGAATGAATTTTAACAAAGTTTGGAATTTTGATTACCGAAATTATGTTTAAATTTCGAAGTATAGATGACTTTGTATGTGCCTCATGATGATTTTCTGATTACATATCAGATTGTTTATATTGAAAATTGAATCATCACAACTACAAACAATTAATTATCGTTGAAGCAGACATTCAAGAGATGAATATCGATTGGCGTCAGCATGTCAACAAACTTGTCATAATTTTAGATTCTATGCAGTTATGGCGTGAACAGTGGGTAGGATTCAAATAAATAGAAGACAATAGATTTTCACACTGAATTTTATCAATAGGGCTGTATTCCGACTGATCTGCCAATAATTACTTCGTCTTAACAAAGCAATTGAAGTTTTCCTTGAAGTTAAACCTTCTGTTTAAATAACTTGTGTTTAAAGTTTGTCGTGTAATCAAGGACGCTGAAATTGCCATGGCAAATTCTTAGATAAAAGAATTAACATATGCAAATTATGGTGAATTGAATGTTATTCCCAGGGGATGGTGGTTGCATATAGAGTGAATAAATAGTCCTAGGCATTATTTCTTCGGAAATTTAGCAGAGAGTTTGATGATAGCTTACTTAACAGCAACGAAGGTCTGAACGGTTCAAAAACTTGACTGACATTTCTTTGATGGGACTTTACTTTAATTCAATGTTTTCATTATCTCGGAAGTTGTAGAAAGGGATGTCTTCATGTGGATTTTCACATGAAGTTAAAGAATTTTGTCCTATTCTTCTTGAGACGCTGTGAAAAGACAGATAATTAAAATTCTATGAAGGTGTATACCTACTTTTTAATCAAAATTGTCTGGTCACGCATGAAATGAATCTGCAGCAGCAAGCGCGCGATGCGAAACGGTTCACGAAAAAATATCATCGTTCTGCTTCGTTAGCCAGTGTTTGCATCTATTTAGCGGATATATATGGTCCTCCCATCCGGGTATATAGTGGCCAGACTGCGACCTGTAATTCAAATTCTGGGTCACAGAGGTTCTAAAATATCCAAAAAACCACAAGGTATTGACAGACTGAGTAAGACACTTAGTCAGTAGCAGGGAACAATTGAAAATTACTGACTTTTGATGATCACTAGGGTGGAAACCAGGCCCGCAACCCAAAGCCCGAGCCCAGCTTCAGACCGGCTTCAATCAAAATACCCGGGTTCGTGCACATTTTCCAGATATTGTAGGCTATTCATCTTGGACTATTAAGCTCTCATGCGGAAAATGATCTCGTCGATTGAAGTGCACCTCTCGGTTGAGAATCTTGACACACCCAACTGTACCGGATTCACTCATTCATTTTGTTCAAAAATGAAGAATTGGTTGAGCCATTGTATAGAGTCCATGCAGTCCCACATCATTATGTCAAAACATTTTAGTTATTTCATAGTATGCATTGGACAATTGAATGTGATCGGAATATTATTTTGATAGCTAATAAATATTCGCTGGTCATAATCATGTGAGTTATAATATTGAAGCCAATGCAAGCCCTCAAGCAATCTTTCACTGCATCATAAGTGCCCAGTCAGTTCTGCCCAGAAACTATGGCTGTTTCAGTGCTATGCTCACATTTAATAAAACTTATTTAAAAACTTTAAATTTTTCAAATTTTTTATTTAAGAAAACTCATTAAAGGCATCCATTCTCTACGCAGTATACTCGGTCCGTTTGATGCTTTTCATAGGTGAGAAGATTTCATTTGTTGCATTGTCACTTGCATGTATTTCATTTATTTCTCTGATACCAATGAAAATACCAAATTAAAGAAATCATGTTGAATTCCATTATAAGCTATACTCGAGTTGGATGATTGGATAGCTGCAAATCGGAATTTTGTATTTTCGAATTCGAATCCGGTAATAAGCTAGGAACTCGGCCTTGCCATTTTCGAATCGCACCCACCTCTGGAAATTAATGAATAAGCAAAAAGAACTTTTGCTTCAAACCCAAGAGCAAACCCAAACCCAAATTCAATAAATCTGCCATAAAAGAGCAAAGTTGCCAAAGATGCACAAGTAATGCAAGCTTTTACAAGGTGAATCCATCATTACTCAAGAGTTCTTGCGCAATGTTATGTGCAGCTTATTGACATTACCTCGTCCTCAGTTTCAGAGCCATAGCGCTGTTTCAGCCTTTGTGCAAAATGAATTCAAATCAATCAGTTAAGAACATCACAATTAGGGGGCGAGCGATATGAAATTTTCCATACGAGACGAAATCCGAGATTCTGCAGTTTTTGTGATTCTCGAGCGAGATATGAGGCTTTATAATTCAAAATTCCGCTCAATTCTCTTACAGAATACTTTCATCAGATGTATCTTTCAATACAATTAATGAGTACGGGACTGATCGATTGGTAAAATGTAGCTCATGTTTGATGTTTATTAATCCTCGCCATGCATAAAGGACATTAAAAGGTTGCTCCATCTTCGCCCTATAACAAATGGTGATCTTAAAAATGACTTCCACTCATTTCTTTTTAGGAGACAAGCATATTATCATTATCTATTATAATGAGAAAGCTTATTTCAATTTATTTATTGAATATTTATTTTTTTATACAATGTATAGGTGGATGGTCTCCCCATAAAAGTGAATTGTAGATTTGCCCTTGTAGCTTTCCATCAGCTTTAAATCCAGTACATCTGACTTTGTTGCTCACTGAGGCGTCGATTGTCACCTCGGCTGCAACTGCACAGAAATTTCTACCATTTGAATCTTTCCAGTAAATTCCCTGAGCACACCATGCATTTTCTAGAATTGAGACATATACATTCTTAGCACTTCCTTTTCGATTGCTTAGGGCTATTTTTATGCGCATTACTGTCCATTCGGTTGTGGTGAGAATACATTCGAACGGTGTGAATAGTATTTCCATTTGTCGAATTTATCAGTCAGAAAAAATTGAGTCAAAGATATTGCACTGTTAACTTGGCAGATGTTTAGACTTCAATGTGAAAACGGCAGATCGTGTGTTCCCTAATACAACTTCCTTGCGCATTGCGCGCGCTTGGCCAATCACTCAATCCAATTGGAGACATATCATTCCATCTCTATCTGCCACTGCATGCAATGGCTGAGATAGAAACGCGTCACCTGTATAGTAACCGCGACAGCTGAATCCATCTCTGATAATCATCGTTTCAAAACTATGCACTTATTTTATTATATTTAAATCACACGAAATTGAAAAAGGCCTATTGAAAAAAATAGCTCTACGCTTTCGCACCTAAATTGAATTTCGTATTTTGTTGATAGCACTGTCAAATATGTGCTGCAATGGAAAGTGTTTTTTAAATGAAAGCTCTACATAAGTGATTTTAGAAATTACATACCGGGTGTCCCACAGCGAACCCCCCCCCAACACAAAATCAAGATTATTTACTTGAAGTTTGGTGACTTCGGCTTGATAAGAGCAGCTTGGGTTGTTGTTAGATATCAGTGTATGCTATCATTAGGATATCGAATAGCGCTTGTCTTCATTTCGCAAACAATAATTGCAAATTCAAATTTCTAACTGAAAATGCTGCTTCATGTTTAATCATTTACAATTAGTCATGCCACGTCGCCACACGATTGAGGAACGCGTGTTCATTGTGAAAAGCTATTATCAAACTGGCAATTATCGTGAAGTAGTTCGACGCTTTGAAGACACGTATGGAAAACCAATTGATAGGAAATCGATTCCATCATTGATTAAGAGATTTGAGTCCACTGGAAGAGTTGACGAAGAGGGACATGGTAGACCATCAAGTGAAAGTCATAGTGAACAGGTAGCCGCGGTTTCCGGTGCTATCACTGAAATAGGTGATAATTTCTCTATCCACAAGGCATCTGCTGATCTTGACATTTCAAAATCTACTGTTCATCGAATTCTGGAAGTCGACTTGGGATTGAAAAGCTATCACTTCTCGTTGCATCAAGAACTTAATGAAGACGATCCTGATCGACGTTTGAATTTTTGTGAGGACTTACTACGTTTATTGGAACGAGATCACCAATTGATCAATAAAGTTGTCTGGACAGACGAGGCGAAGTTCTTTTTAAACGGAACTGTGAATCGCCACAATTCAGTTTATTGGTCAGATCACAACGAGCTTCGTCTAAGCACCAAGTCCATGGACCAACGTGGTGTAACAGTGTGGGCTGGCATTTCATCCCGAGGTGTGACGGAGCCATTCTTCTTTCGAGAGACTGTCAAAGGAGAGAATTATCTTAGTATGCTGCAAAGCGTGCTGCCGCGAATCACGGATCTTGGGAGCATTCTCATGCAGGATGGGGCACCGGCGCATTATTCATTAAACTTCATCAAACAGTCAAACAGTGCGGTTGTGTCTCTGGTGATCGTCTCGACAAATTGCTTATTTCGTCTATTTCTGATGGTCAATAGTGTCTAAATTACTTGATTTTGATATCAAATTGTTCATCTTTGCCTGCTGATTCGCTTGGTGTCATCTAAATTCAAAATTGGACGCTTCCGAACGGGATTTTGGGAGATTTTCACTTTCTCATCACATAATAGCGAATAGTGTTCAGTTTCAGCGATGGTTGGTTCACGCAAAGATAGTGGAGTACCTCAAGCCCCTTTATTGTGTGGAACGTGTGTTTCTATTATTGACAACGACCGTATTCAGTGCAGAGTTTGCAAAACTGCTTTTCATATGAAAAAGGAATGTTGCAATTTGCCTGCGTCAATCAGCAAAGCAATGTCATCTATTGATAATTTGTCATATTTCTGCAATAGATGTCGGACCATAGATATCTGTGATATCTTCAATCGCTTTGCAAGTATCGAAATGGAACTGAAAACTTTGAGGGATCAAGTCAATATGAATCTAACTTCTAAACCCCCCCCCCCCCCCACACCCCCCCCAACCCTCTCCCCCCCCCCTATCGGTAAAGTCGTAACTGATGCCATAAATGAGCATCAACCAGCGACAGGAAAAGAAATTTAATCTTTTGATCTTTGGAGTGAATGAATCTACCAATTCCGATGATGAGTATGGAGATGATGACAAGGTTGTGAAAGATGTTCTCAAAGAAAACTGATGTTGCACTAATTGTGTAATAACAACACCGAAGAATTGGTAAAGCATGCGTCGGACTCAGCAAACCACGACTATACGTGTCTTTTTTCAATCCTTACGATGATTAAAATTCATTGTTTGATTAAAATTCCAAACGTCTTGCAGATCAAATCCTATCGAAAAGTTTATATTCGACCGGATTTGACGAAATCCCAATTAATGGAAGAACAAGCAACTGCGAGACGAGCTAGGCTACAGAGAAGGAGAGCTGATGGTGAGAATGATTTGTCATTCGTAGAGGTGAAATTGTTATTCACAAAGGTGGATCCTTCAGCGATGACCAAATAACTTACCTGTTCCTTCTATATGTTACTTTAATTCAAGGTCTGTGCTCAACAAGATGGATGAAATTCTAATTCTTGCTACCTCTGCAATTCCCCTGACATTGTGTCTGTTACAGAGACTTGGATGAATAACACTATCCTGGATCATTCCGTATTTCTATGTGGATACCGATATTTACAGATGCAGATCTGTAATAGTGGAAAGAAGGGTGGTAGGAGTGTGCTTGCTGGGTTAAACCTCCTATTCATGTACGCTGCTCTTCAATTCATCTCTACTCATTCTGAAGTTGAATTCCTGGTTATTACGAATTTCACAACGACATTATCAAATGCCTTCTCACAACTGTTTATTTTCCGCATGGTAACAACGCTATCTCGTCGGGAAGTGCAAAGTCAGTGCACTTACGTTACATCTGTTATTGTATGACTTACTTACACATTATCCAGGATATCACGTTATCATCTGTGGTGATTTCAATTTGATTGATCATTCATGTTTTGAGCATAATTTTGGCCTTCAAAATGTTGTCAATTGTTCTACCCGTTTCAATGCTAAGTTGGATCTTATCCTCATCCCAGAATCATTAACCCTCATTATTGTGATACAGTTACTTACCCGCCGTTGGGTGAGGAGGACCACAACGTTTTGTTCCTGAAAGCAAAGAGTTCAATTACGCAGACTCCAGTATATGTAGATATCATGGATCTCCGCGAGTCGCACTTGCAGAAAGCTTCGATGCATTTGGCAAGTATTGATTGGAATTCCCATATGTGAGTGAGGCGCTGGACAAAGCCTGTGATTTCTTCTATAAAACATTGTACTCTGTGATGGATCTCATTCCATGTAATTCAATAAAAGTATCAAGCTCTGATAAGCCTTGGATCAGTGGTGTCATTAAAGTGCTTATCAATAAGCGTTACATTGCCTACCGCAATAAGGACTGGATCTCTACAAACACTACCAATTCAAAGTCAGACAAGCAATTTTTGTGTCAAAGAAAAACAATGGGCTAAATCTATGTCGTCATCGAGATCAATTTGGGATATTTTCAAGACTGTCACGAATGCTAATGTGAAAAGTGATTGGTTGTCCCAATGTTCTCCTGATCAATCTCTGTATGATACCCTTCAATATTTAAATAATCAGCTGAGTCAGCATCAACTAGATGATGCTCCTGATATGACAGATCTTTCAAATTTATCGGCTAGTGCTCCTTTTCTTGTTTACAACCGAACATGTTCATAATTTACTGTGTCGTGTCAATCCTCGTTCAGCCTGTGGTTCCGATCAAATACCAAGTATTTTCCTATCGAAACTTTCTCATTATCTCAGTGAACCAGTGACAATTATTTTCAACATGTGTCTGCTCACCGCAAATTTGCCCCAGCATTGGAAAAAACGCCGATATTGTGCCGCTGCCAAAAACTTCACCGGCTGATTTGTCGAACATTCGACCAACTCACTACTTCCTCTTCTTGAAAGACTATTTGAAAAGGAGTTAATCAAAGTTATCGGCCCATTCTTTCGTGAACAAATTCGACGATGCTCAATTTGGATACAGGAAAGGATGCTCATCAACATGTGCTCTGCTGATGTTGGACAATTTCATTACGGAAAGACTGCAGGACAGAAGCATCAGTGCGTTTACGGTCACATTGTTACTGTTGGACCTTGCAAAAGGTTTTGATAAAGTTTCCCACAGACTTTTACTTGCTAAGATGGTTCGTGTATGAGTTTGATCCATTCATAATCAAATTCATGAAGAACTATCTTTCATCAAGATTTCAGAGAGTCAGATGGCGCAAGACGTTCAGTGATTACATCAAAGTATCTAGTGTGTTGCACAGGGATCCAGCATTGGGCCTCTTATATTTGGCTACTTTCATTGCCGATCTGAATCAAACTGATTTCTCTAATGCTTTACTGCTGAAATATGCAGATGATATCATCATCGTGGCGGAGTTGATAGACACTCTTCAAACAGTCCTGTGATTTCGGCATTCTCAAAAGTAAAAGATTGGACAGCTGAAAATAGTATGGTTATCAAACAAGAGGAAATGCAAACAAATGTTCATTATTAGTAGCCGCGTCAACTCTTTCGATTATTCTGTACTGTAATACCTACCGTGCTGCTGTCGATACTTTAAGAATCTCGGTGTTCATTTTGAGCAGTTATACAAGTGGAAATGCTCATGTCGCTCATGTAGCCAAGAGAGCAGCGTGCAGACTGTATGCGTTAAGGCAATTGAAGCCTTTCCTTTCGGTTCCGGAGTTAGTGATCATTTACAATAGTTACATTACGAAGTCTCTAGAATTTTCTGCTCGCTATTTGTTCAGTTGAGTGCTACACAAGGCAACATCTTAGAGCAAATACAACGAAGATGCCACAAAATTATTTTGCGGATCCAGCAGCTGCGTGTGCCCAAATTTCATTCCGCTTGACTACCGTCGCATCACAATTGGCTATCGATTGTTTTGCTTTTTTTATCAATTTTGAATGAAAAAAAACCCCGCAGCCATCCACTTCAGCAGCTCATTCGACCCCCCCCCCCCCCACAACGGCCCCCCCCAGTACCTTACTCGGGAAAATTGATAGCTCCGTATTGTAGCTCCGTTATGAGGAGTAACTCATTTTTTCCGGTGATGATTCGCCTGTTCAACTGTGGATTTACCCAGTGACATTATCGCATCGTGTTTCCATGTTTATTTTCATTACTTTTGTTAAGTTTTCTTTTCTATAACTTTGTAACAAATTTGACTTTCATTCATGATGTTATTGCCTCACGATTATCAATATTGAGGCCTTCCAGAAAATATACGCTTATTATTATTATTATTATTATTATTATTACCGTTCCGTCATAAATTACTTAAACAGTAATTTTCCCAACCGCTGGATTGGACGCCGTGGTAGCCTTTTGGAATGGCCTCCA
Organism: Prostheceraeus crozeri; assembly: GCA_907163375.1. NCBI lineage: Eukaryota > Metazoa > Platyhelminthes > Polycladida > Euryleptidae > Prostheceraeus > Prostheceraeus crozeri. Next base: position 6,305 of record CAJQUW010012577.1, on the reverse strand, counting down.
AGATCACCAGACTTAGCACCGTGTGATTTTTTTCTTTGGGGACACGTAAAAGAGATTGTATACAGGAGTCATCCTCAAACCTTGGATGAATTGGAAGACTGTATTCGTACTGTGTTTCGTGACATAGACGAGCTTTTATGTAGAAAAGTATGTTCTGAAGCTGTTCAAAATAGAATTCGACTCTGTGTGCAGGAAAATGGTCAACATATTGAACATAAATTATAAAAGTTTAATTAAGACGCGTTTCGTGCTTTGTATGAACTGCAGAAATTACTCTAATAAGGGAATAATGACCTTTTGATCACAACGTATCAATGTAGGCTATATTATAATTTGAGATGATGATGGAAATCGTTTGGGGGGGGCGGGGGGGTTTGCTGTGGGACACCCGGCATACTGCAGATTAAGTTGGATTAGGCTGTCCATGTCTATTATTTCAGCGATAGGAATACCTACTACATTGATTGAAAACTATGAATGAGAGTTGCTTCAAATGCTCTTGATTGAGATTGTGTCCATTTTAAGAGAGAATAGTGGCGGGGATGCTGAACACCCCTTAATCTGACACCACACTATAGCCGCTCTCCAGGCAGCTTCATATACTTTTGCATCTCATTTAAGAATGGGACAATCATCAGATGGAGATTCGTACTGCGAAACTTGGCGAGTGACTTACCTTACCCGACGAATAGCTGCATCTGGTTCATCTTACTATTGTTTGAAGTGGTGATAGGATTATATTTGTCAGACTAAAATCGTTAGTCATTGTAAGTCGAAAGGCTTAAAAAGAGTTGTTCACTTTATGACAATGTTCAGAAAAGCCTGTAACTTTTGCACAAAAATGCATTTATGCATAAAATCTTTGTTTTATGCATTTAAGCGAATAATCTGTTTTGGACATTCTTGCCAATTCATTTACATATTTTGAGTTTATCCTTGTGCGTATTGCTGTCCATTCGGTATTGCAGATCATCACGGATGGCAGGAAAATATATTCATCCAACAAAGTTTTGAAGATGTTCTGTTGACCATCGTATAGCGTTGGATCTGCGCATTTCATCACCTGTATAAACAGCAGTCATTTTTTTCAGCATGAATGTTCTACGCGACCTTGATAAATATGTCAAATGTCAATATCATCCAATCTAACGTATAAAGGTGGAAAATACTGAAAGTAACTGCATAAACCACTACAGATATTATAACTTGAAAAGAAACATTAGATAAATTTCATCGAGGAGATATTCAAAATAAATTGCGGAAGAATTACGTTCGATAATTTGTATAAAATCAAAATCATAAAGGCCAATAGAAGACTGCAAGATTATCTTACAAGTAGGGGAAGCTGGGTATTATCAGCAGCAAGACATGTGTAGGCGTAGCCAGGATTGTAGTTTAGATGGAAGGACACCTAGAGGTCTATAGAAAAGTAAGGAGGAACATTGATCAAGACCCTATTTAAATATGAGAAGCTATACTAAAACTATGTGCTCCATGTAACATCAGTTCATGAGCGGAGCATATACACGTCTAGCATTACTGTCACCACTTAGCATAGTCATACGTGACGAGAAACAATATTATTTACACCTTTATTTGGATAAACTCTGCATCATGAGTATGATCCTCTCAGTGGAGTCATGGGGACCCACATATCCGGTTGTAAAACTGAGGTTTTTCACAGTGAAGACTTGTTTTCTCCTATAACTGAACATCTGGTTTCTCGGCTCAACAAACTGGATCCTATTTTGCTCTGCTTTTCCGATTCTATGAATCAGACCATGCATATGGTCGCCTGGGCATAGAATAGAAAGATGTCCACAGACTTGAACAAATTAAGCACGAAAATTCCTTGCATTCCGTAAACTCTGCGTTTCATTATCAGCGCACGGCTAAGCAAGGATAAACAAGCACCAGACCAGCCTAGGTTGAGACTTGCCGAGCCGTACTAACGAGCCCTTGTAGGGCGAAACGCAGCGTCTACGGCTGCTAAGGAATTTTCGTGCTTAATTTATTAAAGTCTGCGGACATTTTCTATTGGTATAAACCATTGATATGTATCACATTTCCTGTTGTGGGCTATTCATTGGTAGCATCAGATTTACTTGAAATGGTGGACCATCACGACATGAATAGAATATATAATATAGGTGCTATATTAAAAATGTCGACTGTAATGATGATTTGTTGTGTTCAGATTATAATGTGAACATCAACATACTCGCGCATAACCCCTGCTCCATTAGTCACACTCTTGCTGAAACAAACGAAAACAACAGTCTTGTCCTGCTATGATTCACGGACTTGATGGCAAGACTGAGTCATTTTTTTGTTATAAGTAAATTTTGAAATTCTATGTTGTGAATGCATAATAAATTCCCAATACGCAACCTGCATGACCATCATTGATGGTCGAACAATTTCAGAGGAATATGTGTTTCTTTCAATTATGACAGCGGGAAGACTTTAAATTATTTCATTTTAGGGCAATGTCTCCTCTTTTCTCAGCAATTTTTCAAAACCTTCAATGGAGGCGACAACCGTCCACTGAGGCAACGCTCTGCCAGTTAGTCGTAGCAGTAGCATCACAAATCACATCATCGCATCCAAAATCAAATTGTTTTAATGCTTCCTCAAGTAGGTGATCATCTGCTTTCACGCATTCGCTTAAATAAAGTTGAAGACTGATTACATGCTAAAATATATGCAATTTCCTTCTAGGTCTAGCGGATAAATCTGCGCAGATAATATCTTAATTAAATATAACAAGTGCATTTATTTGTCTTCATGTCGTATCATCATCTTTTAGGTTAGACGACGGACTCTTACAACTGTCATTTAACTGCATAAATTTGCATAGGTAGTGACTTCAAACACTGTTTTTGGAAATGACTTCAACTTTCATTAAAAGCCTAGCTGAATGAAAAAATTTAAATTATCTTTTTGATATTCATCAATATAAGTATTTCTTGAAGTGACAGCACTTTCAATGAAGGGACGTAAGATAAGAGAGATTCAAAGTCAATATAAAATCTTGATAAATGGTAGAGGAAGCGACTATGGATTCGCCATTGACTTCATAATATGCAAGTTATCTTTGTGGGAAAATTCGTGACAACATTTTAGTCTTGACTTTTGGCGCACTTCATTCTATAAACAACAAACATTTTTGAGGACATAATTATTAAGTATGCATTTTTTATCTGAAAATTGAAGAAGCGCATCCAATCGTAATTTTAACATGATAAGTCGCCACGCTATAAATCACTGGGGTACATAAATTCCATACGAATTGATACTAAATTCACATCCAATTTCAAATAAATAGGACAATTGATGCGAGATTCTCGTTATATTTACAGATATTTGGTATTGACTTCCTTTCGGTATACATTCGTATGTTTTTGGTATGTAACGATACGAACATCGCCTTCTGTGACTGACTGATCTAAAACAATATATCAAAATATATTTTGGTATCCCCTTTCGTTTGTGTTTGTTAGTAAGCAGTTTACAGTGTAGAGGCAATTAGATATGCAGTAACAAGTCTAAAGGCTGGTTTACAATTGGTCGGGCATTCTGTATGTCGCACACCGTCTTCCGTAATAGCGCGCGCTCAGATTGGTCAATGTTTCACGCAGCTTCAACTTGCGAAGAACGGTTTTCCTCCAATCAACGCCTACTGCTTTACCGTGCATGTCACCCTTGCGATCGTCGCATGATAATATTGTTCCCAATGTGCCTTAAAATAGTGCATCCATGATCGTTAAGCGTTCTTGTTGCAAAAAAGGGTAAATAATTGTGACGTTCATATTTCCACGCGTCAGACAGCAGACGGTGAAGCGACCTACGTCTCATGGAAAACCAGCCTTAACAATCAATCAGGGACCCGCCGCCATTGTCCGAGTCCACCAAATTACGTCGCGTCCCGCGTCAGGATCTTATCAATCCTTCTGAAAAAATGGCCTTGATACTATTATTTGTGTGTGCAGTTATGTCGGACAACATAAACTGGATTCTGAAACATCCTCGCTTATTTCAAGGCATGTTGCAACGATTTCCCAGTGTTAATCACAAAATCTCAAAAAATTTAATTTCTTCAAGGACCGCAGCTCCTTGGGGTGAAGAGCTAGGTTTTCAGTGATTAAAAAACTTCTTCTCCCGAAGCATTGTGGTCCTTCAATGTTGATATTTCTTACATGTCTTATACATGTACATTAATGCTAAGGAACGTACCTTGACTGAAGTATATATTCATTTTTCAACTTTTTCAATGATGCTATTTTTATTTTATCATTATTGTTATTCTGGCCATCACTTTTGTTTTTAATCCTCATCTTCATCTTCATTTCTTTGAAAATCATTCCGGTCGAAGCATTAAGATATTCTTTCTCACTCATTCTTTAAGCTGTTGATCAAATATCTTCGTGGCTGCTACTTTATGTGGAATACAATAAATATAGCAAAGTCGTAAATTGCTACCAAAACCGTTAATGGAAGGGAACTCTCACATACTGTGCTTGCATGGGAAATTGAGTTTAACAGTTAACACTTCCATTTCATCCTGAGGTAGAACATCGATTTTTCATAGGACGCAGTAGGGGCCTATGTCTAAATATGAAAACATGGCAGGTATAAAATGTTTTTTTTTGACTGTGACGTGTAAATCTGTCAATTTATAATTAGTCGGTGACTGAGGTGTAGTGGTAAGGAAAGTTGGGTAGCTCTGCGTTTTAAAGCATTTTGTATTGTGAGAGATATTTCTATTCAGAAATTTGTTTATCGCTAAAATTCAGCCATATTTCATAACCGACATAAACAGTATTGGATCGATTACAGAATCTTGGCACTCCGAGAACGTTCATGCATTGCGTGTTAGAGAAGTTAACAAGCCGAATCGCTCAGATTCTTGTATTGCAGTCTTTAGATCATTCTCACTGTTTTGCAAATATTGTTCATGTAGAGAGTAGGTTCATATATAGGAAATTAATCAAAACTTATCTACACGCCACGTTGTCACAAGGGAGACTCTGCTAATCTATTGATTCTGTAGAAAGTTGATAGCTGAGCGCGTCCTTCCAAAAGAGTTAGCTTCCTTAAAAATCCACGTCACTCTTTAGAAAATGGTCGACATGTTATTAACCAGGGACCAAATCATTGCGAATAATTTGGGTTTACTTGGGTTATCGAGAAAATTGTCTTTGCAGTTTTTGTGTAACTCGCTTGTTTAGCGTTCTGATTTGACACATGGAACACATAATTCCGTGTCAAATAATACGCAATCATGCGTCATTTCCTTGTTCTTCCCCACAGATAAATCAATTGCCCTTATCTGAGCGCTATGGTCTTCTAGAGATGACATTCTTTAATACTGATGGTCTGCGTGAGCAAGTGAACCTCTTTTGTCTTACCTTTTGAAGCATGATAACATCTAACGGAAAATGCGAGACGATGAAATCAAAAGAAGAATTGGGATATCAAAAAGTGGCTTCCCAAAAGATCCACAAAATTATTCAAAATCGGAAAATAAACAGCCAAATCAAGAATAGATCCTCGTCGTATGCTGGCATCCAACCCATTCCTGATGGCACGGGTTGCGACATGTTTGACTATTTCCTGCGGAGAAAGAGATGTAAGGACTGAATGCGATACACGAAATGTGGTTCTACCGACGATTTCCTGAGAATTATCCGGGATTCATCGTGTCTCAAATGGACGAAGTGTTGCGTCGGTGAAGGGCCAATTGGCAAGACGAAGTGTGCTTACAGAATTATCAGAGTACGAACAAGCCAAAGGTTTCGTTGGGCAGGCATGTGATGCGCTAAGGACAGTTTGGAGACATCTCGCAGTAACTGTGGAAGCTGGAAGGAAGACGATGCAAGAGGGAGACCGAGACTTACTTACATCTGTATAGTCTCTTCCTAGTGGCTGCAGACATCAGACCGGAGAATCGAAGCCATTCGATCTCATGAAACAATCGAGAAAATGGGGAGAACCATGATCGCCAACGTCAACGGGGAGTGAGTGATAGTGAGTGGTCACGGCCCAAACTAGACACGGAGGGGCTAAGAAAATCAGCTAGCTTCCATTGAACGCAATGCAAATTACGAATGAGACGACATCTGGCGAACCAGAAAGATTGACACTACATTAAAGGCACACAGTCAGTTAAAAGGGCGGGGGGTGGTTTTTGTAAGTGAATAACAACTATTTCCATTTGGACGAATTTATCACTTACGAAAATTGAGTCATACATAGCATATTGCACTTTCACTTGACACATTTTCAGTCTTAATGTGATAACT
>CAJQUW010012576.1:15000-344519 GCA_907163375.1 Prostheceraeus crozeri | reverse complement strand
GAGATTTTATGCGGTGAATCTTTAAAAGAAAAGTTCGTGGTCAATTTTCAACTGAAAACATTTCGAAAGCGCAATCATTGGTATCATTGGAGCAGAGAATTAAATTGTTTAAACTTGTCACTTTGGTGGAAGTGCAGACTGATTCAAAATGATGGAACATGCGGGAACCTACTAAGTGGGCAAAAAGAAATTTTTAATGCTCTACAGAGACAGGGAAAATAGTCGTGCGCCGCTTGCGGATTGCTTTGAATGCTCCGATCGACACGATTCCTTCAAATTCGAAGCATTGCGCATAAGTTTTCTCGATAATGTTGGTCCTTCCGGTCATCATCTCTCTGTAGAAATTGATATCGTCTGTGTCTCCTTGCTGTGTGATCCTTTTGATAAAAGTCACTGAAACGTCGTATATTTTGACATGTTTAATGTTGAACTGGCTGCTCATTGTTCAATTGCTATGCTGTTATGTCAGAAGATAAGCCCTTTCATTAGCGCTACATGTTCTAATGTGTCCTTTCTATTAAAAGAGAAGAAGAGACGAATGTCTAATCCTGTGGTTGCTTAGGATAATCTCTCTTTTCTAGAATTTGACTGCTTTTCAACATTCAAGCACCGACCTGGATAACAACCGGTAGGAGAAATTATTTTGGTGAGTGCAGCACAAGAGACTCATTCATCATTTCGTCATGAAATATATGATACACTGCATTGTTTTCCTCAATCCAATATAGCCCTGCAACCTGCCTGTAGTCACTTCACTTACACCACAAAAAATAGATGCTCAATTTCATGTTGATCAATATTGGAGATTTATGAATTATTTTATGCTCTCATATCAACACGCTTCATAAATGAAATATATTTTCAGCCATCACAATATCAGTTACTTTTTGTGAATTTAACATTATTGCAAAGTTTCAGTTTTGACTGACAGCATGCTGTCACCATTTTTGTTCATAGGATCAATGATAATGAAAAATAAACACGCGAAACATCGAAGTTTGTTTCATACCAGTATTCAAAACTATAAAACATGGGTGTGCCGTTAAATTAAAATTTAGATTTACATGAGTTAAGCAAGATAATCATGTTGATGACTTAGGAAGCGTCTCATGCTTCAATTCTTATCCTTATCAGAGGCAAGCAAATTCCGCTGCTCTATAACTGAAATTCCGCGGCCGATATATTCAAATTCCGCTAAATACCGCTTTCACAATTTACTATCACTGAGCACTGAATTACGCTTTCTGGAAATACCCATTTTTGTTTGACTTATTGATGCGTATCTATACATGGACGTTATGACAATTTTTGGTCTACAGGCTACCCAATGAGAATGCTTGCGACCATAATATGTTATCATTATAAATTGTAAATAAGCTTTATTATCTTTATCTTTTAAGGCATTTTCTATTAACAAATATGGTGCGCTGCCATATGTATTTACCGTTTAGTTAGCGAATTATATCTAGCGTTTCATGTACCTGTACATGTATTTATAATTATGTATTGAATAGCCTGCACAGCATAAATAAAATCATAGAATTTTTAAGTATAAAAACAAAACATGATCCATTTTAAAAGCCCCATCGTGGGTAGAAACGGTTTACACACAAACACGTCACATAGTAAGACTTCGTGTAAAAATATCGAAGAGATTTAGATTGTTAACGCAAGGATTGTAATATACATTCAATAAGTTCTTTGTATTTTCTTCCGTAAGGGTTCTGCGTCTGTCTGAGAATATGTGATGGTAAATGTTGAAGCTTCGCTCGACTTCCGCACTACTTAGGGGGAGCGTCAAGTTTTGCTTTGCCAGACTAGATAAGTAAGGCATCTCCTGTTTGTGATCAGCCCACCACTGCAGGGGATCCTCTCCGGTGTAGCTTCGACACAAAGTCAAATACGATGACCACTCGTCGAGGACGGTATTGTTTGGCTTTCAAACCATGAACACTTTCAAAGTTCTTAATGTCTTTTTCTCCAACAGTATTGAAGCACGTCATTTTCCTTGGATTAAATACGCGAACAGCTTCAATAAAATCCATCGCAGTATAATGTTTCAAATGCTTTGTCAATTTCGATAGCGCCGTATTGTATGCCATAGGGAAAGACTTGTGCCAGGATGATTTCTCCTTTTGCGACTTGCTGTTCAGAAGCGGATCGGTTTGGGTGCTGAAGTCGAATGAGGGGGATTTTCCATTTTCCAGAAAAGCTTTTTAGCATTTCAAAGAATCATGCGCGAGATGCGCAATTGGAATGTCCTTTCGCTCAAATAACTCGATCACTTGAACCATTCTGCCCGCATTGTCGCTGATAAAAGATAGTTCTATCTCAAGTTGCGAAATGGAAGATTTGTCTTGAAAGATGTCACACAGTTCATCAATGTAGGAAGTTCCACACGTTTAACGTTCCTTGGAAACAAAATCATGGATAATCTTAAGGAATTCAAGGTAATAGGTAATGGATCACAGCTGAATACCATGCTGTCCATCTTGTGAACCCAGGTCTCGGAGACTGACGTGGAGATTGAATACCATGTCTCTTCAGGAACTCAATCCAACGACGTGGGCGAGAAGATGTTGTCTTTTTCTAAATAGGCGGTGCATAAGATGTAGAAATTTGTTTGTCAGTTCAAAAAAGGTTTGCCAAGTTCGAGCCCAGCGCAGAGATTTACAAAGTGAGCAGCGCAAGGTACCCAAAGCATATCAAGATACATCTTGCTCAAAATATCAGTATAGGATTTGTAGCAGTATTCAGCATTGTCAGTAATATAATATATATATATATATATATATATATATATATAGTTTTAGACATTTCTCAATACCGAGCCGTGCCATTGCTGATGAAACGATGCGAGCGAGTCCAGCATGATTGAGAGAAGCATCTAGAAAATCAGACTGCAGCAGTAAAGTCTGACCTTCAAACGAGAGCATGATGTTGAGAAGCGAGCGGTCAGCAGCGTCGGTCGATTCGTCTGGATTGAAAGCCATCACTACATTACGACGGACACCATCAGCAATAAGTTCGTTGACGACAGCCTGTTTCTTATCAGAAATCTGCGGGACAAACTTTTGCCGCAAATAAGAAGCGTGAGATAATGACCACCATTACGACAGTACTTTTGAAGAAAAGGTTTCATTTTTTCAGTCTTTTCCAATGGTATATTGGCTTGTAGCATCATTTCGACGAAGTCCTCTTTGAATTGATCTTTTTCTTGCGAAGCGGAGAAACTCGACGACAAAGTCATTTGTCTCTTCGACGACGGACTTGCTTCTGATTCATTGTCGGTTTCTTTCTCTTTAGATGTCGTGACGATTGAATATGTCCCTTTATAGTATCTAGCTTCAAAGACAAGACGATGCTGCAATGCTTACAAAATAAACGATCACCATCGACGTATAAGTCATTAGGGTATTCAGTCACTCTCATGAGAGCATTTACAATCTCCCTCTTACGCATGATCAGATGAGATTGATCTGAAACCAGTCTGAAGCTATCCTACCAAGGATGCTACTACATGCGCAAGGTCATTCACGTGATGACTTGGCTAGTCCAATCACATGATAACATCAATTCTCAATGCTATATCTCCCGTACTCGCTGCAGGATTCCTTGGCGTTGCCTACACACTCACACATGCATGCGTCATAAGCTACGACACTATCCCGCGCGCCTTTCCTCCTTTCCCTTAAAATAATAACGCATGGAAAAAGTCAATAAGCAACTAGCAAACTTGAGATCGAAAATAGTGCGCACAGCGAGAAATGAACCTGCAAGTTTACTTACAGATTGCTTTTCGGAGTAGTAAAAAGCAAAACTCCGCTACATAATCGTGATTCCGCATTTACCGCTAAATAAAGAAGATTCCGCAGAATTCCGCCGCCAGCGGAATCTGCTTGCCTCTGATCCTTATGAAGTTGTGGTGTGTTCTTACAGATAGGACAATTCCATACCGGTTAATTTTGTCCAAGCTGATAAACGCAATGACCCCCACGATGTTTATGAGTTGATGCAATGAATGAAGAAGCACACGTACGTGTTTTTTATTCATACGAGCTTGCACAGCTCCTCTACACCTACGGTTCATTCACACCAGACGCGGCGCGTCGCGTCCTAGCGCGTCGGAATTTTTGTTGAGAACCTAAATAAACCAGAGGTACTGTTTACACAGAGACGCGTGGTACCGCGCCGCGTCTGGTGTTAAAGAACCTTTTTTTGTCAATTGTTTTTGGCCACAGTAGGGAAGTTGATTCTCTCTCAGCCATCGAACATATAGTGGCTTATAAATATTACAAATTATGAACTAAATAAGTTTTATGATCAACGATGTTCATTTAGGATTGCACGCACCTACTTCGACAAATCAAATGAGCATTATATCGTCATTTTATCTACACACTATGGTCTGTCCTGTTTATTTGACAGTCGGCAGTTTTAGTCAGCTGGTTAAATGTCTTGCCTAACCCCACCCATTTGCGTTGTACTATTGTCGCTCTTTACCTCAGCGTTTGCATGTAGGTTCATTTGTCCTCAATAAGGACAGAAATTTGCATTCTTTAAGTGCTAATTCACGATTCCATCAGTATTCCGACTGCATCCCGGAGATATAAATTTCACTTACATCGATAATGGACCAAACTCAATAGCTGACAATGCATATACGATCTCACATCATTCTGTACATTTTGCTATTCTTCTATAATCATTTGATTGGCAGTCTGCACTCAATTGCTGGAGAAGTTCCAAACCAAGAAAAGCCATATTATAAAGCAGAACAAGAGAGACTTCAAACAATCTTCAGTCAAGCTAAAGTGTCTCAGATCACAGCCAATAATAAAACTGTATATGTGACTCCAACGATAATAGAGATACATGATGTCAATGAGAAAGATGGCGCTACGACCATGACTGTTAGTATGGACCTGGTTTGGAAAATCGCGGAGCACAAATTATGGAATAGCAAGCCAAATGTGATCCATTTCGATAATGTTAAGAAAATGAAGTTCTGGATGCCAAAAATCAGGTATATTGATGAACGGTAATACCGCATACGAATTCGATTTATTATCAATAGGGAAAGACGGAATGATTTGTCACACATTCTTGTTCGAGGTGGAAGCGAGGTGCTTTATGAGAACAAATAAAATCTTTGACTGTTCCCTGAAATTCTGGTTTCCAAAGTCATTGAAAATGAAATGTGTGGCCGAAGCTTACAGAATTCTCAAAGAAAGAAATCTGACACTGTCAGAATTGAAACCTTGTGAAAGTATACATGGAGAATATCCACTGGTAAGTGGTCCTAAATTCCGAAAAGTCTGGAAGAATTCTGATGTGTCTTACATACTAAGAGCGACTAGCATTGGAAATTACATTTTAATGAACTTTAATCTCACTCAACATGAACCGCATGATTCAAGTCCAGTGTTGATGATTAATTTGGTCTTAGCTTTAATAATACCAAGTCAATTATTGATGACCATAGATGGTGGGCATCGTGTGACTGTCGGAATACTTGGACTGATTATAGCCACTGGAAACATGATCCAGAAAGTAGAATCGCCACTTCCTCTCCCTATTCCGATGAAATTGGAGGTGTCTTTTCTTCTACTGCAAGTTGTTGTTCTATTCTGGTGTCTGATAGCGCATGGTCTCCAATGGAAATCTTCTAAAACAGATTGCTTTGGCAGTGCGGCCTCATGCCTGAATCTTCAATCTTCACCGAACTTCCTCTTGAAATGGATTGCTGAAATAAGAGACCGACGCCATGATATTGAGAAACTGCAGAATTTGGTTGAAGAGGAAGAATATAATTCCATTGCAAATATCACCGATGTTGTTGAAGATGCCAATGACAGTCGTTCCTCATTGAAGGAGCATCAAGACAGGGACGATCGTTGCGGCTGGAGTGAGGTGATAATATTGGTTGATCGCATTCTGTTTCTCATGTGTGTTGTGGCCATTATCATCCTGGTCAATATATTTTAGCCTCTATTGGAGCCTGATTAAGTTATCACCTGATGAGGAGCAGCCTGTAAAGATGCAAAATATCATTTATATAATGAAGATAAAACAAGCATGTGATGAATTGATGTCTCGTACGTAGAGAACGTAGTCTTTATAGAACGTAGTCTCACTAATAATAAAACTTGAAGCATCAAGTCAATAAATCTTTTTTCCAACTTTTCATTTTTTTAATTTCACTTGGTAAATCATGCCGAAAGTGATCATGGGTGAAAGGAAGGGGTAGCGCAGCAAAAGATGAAGAGGTTCATTTGTCTCCGTGCATGTCTGGTAGATTGGCTATTTGACCTGTAAAGCAGATTATTGCCCGCAGGAGAAAGAGCGTAATCTATGCCAATCATGAGTGTTCTTATATCCTGCATTGGTAGTAGAGACTACAGATCTGTGAATAGATATTTTCACGATTGATGAGGCAAGATTTCTATTCAAATACCCTTGATCATCATAGTACGTCGGCAAATGATGTTCTCTACGCAACTAGTGCATAGGATTGCTTCACCATGGAATTCGAACTCGTTAGATTTAAATATCGCTCACCCAACGGCATCGGGAATTTAAGACATCTAACTATCGGAATTCTATAAAGAAGTTATCATGCACTAGTTGCGGAAATAGCTATTAACACATTTATGTTCAAATTTCTTTCACACTGGCCATAATACATTTCATATTATCCTGATTTCTTAATGTTGCAGTGTTTACGTTAATTTCATTCTTTTTAGATGTTTTTGGATATTCATCAGTTTTATGTTTTGTTCATTATCTTTTCGAATCATAGCGGCCTCTACGATTCGTATTTCCATTCTATTACCATAATGCATTCACGGGTCATTCATGTTCACCCACAAAGGTTTTTCATGAGATCATCACAAGGAAATATTTTACTCATGATATTCTCATGATATTTTTATGAAAATATAATGAGCGGTAATGAGACCATTAATGAGAATAATAAATATCTCATAATTCTTTTATGTGAAATCATGAGCATTCGTGAGTTTTTGTGAAAGTAATCATAACATTATGGCCTACATGCAATAAGTTGATAAGTAGTGAGTTATGCATTCTAGCCGCGAAAGTAAAGAATCACAAGAAAAATTTTTCAATCGATAAGAATCTCCAACTTTAGTCTATAAATAATAGAAAGGACAAATGTAGAATATATTATGGCGATCTGCAACAGCCTTTTCGAAATGATGCATAAATACACTGCGCGACAGCAAGTTGGAAACTTGACACCTAAAAATTGTTTACTATTAGGAAATATCGACAAATTTATAATCATCTGAGAGCGAATTTTCGGATCTATCATTTGAATGTTGTTGAATTAATTGTTTTTGAAATTGGTGGTTCCTAGAGGCCCATAAACCTGAAAGCCCCAAATTTTCTTTGACTTGTTTTGACAAGCACATAAATCAATTTGAAACATTCTCCTTGTAATATTTAAAACTGTCACAAAATAGGCTTTCAGAAAATATATAGTTTGACAGTGTTTTCTCGAAGTTTATAGGCAATATTAGGCAATACATAATAGAAAATGTGGCGTTTTTTCATTTTTAGAATGTGTTGCGATAATAACAGACATAACGCTGTTAACTAACTGGTGGCATTTATTTACCTCAAAACTAGTGTTTTCTGCTTTTGTTGGGCAAATTTAAGGTCCTTCGAAGACATATTCTGAAAATTAAAAAATCGCCACATTTTCTATCTATACTACTTTCAAAATATTGCCTATAAACTTCGAGAAAACACTTTCAAACTATATATTTTCTGAAAGCCTATTTTGTGACGGTTTTGAATATCACAAGGAGAATGTTTCAAATTGATTTATGTGCTTGCCAAAACAAGTCAAAGAAAACCAGTCTATATAAGCCTCATGAACCATATACCAAAAAACATTATTCAGAAAGATGAAAAAGCAACACTAGATATTTTGATGAGATTTTTATGAGAAAATCACTAAATTTGATGAGATATTTCATGCGAAAGCGCTCCGAATTCACATGAAATTTCATGAGACATATACTTACTGCTTGAAAAAAATCATGAGGAATTTTCGTGAGGGAAGTTATAGCTCGATTCCGTCATCTTGTTTTTCAAAGGGTCTCCACAATACGGGTAACGAACGCTTGTATTCGATTAATTGCTTGATGTGGTCATTGCCTCTTTTTTGTATGTGTAATGGAGATAATGTGAAAATTAGCATGAATCAATTGACCAAATAATTTTCCATTTAATGTCTCTACTTCAGTTGTCTCCGATATTATAAGTAGCATAATGCGTACATTTTCTTTGACCACTTTAATTTCACTTCATTATTGATTTATCACTTATGATTCCTAAAATCGTTGATCCAATTTCATGTGTGATCAAGCCAAGGTTGGTGAAACAACGTTGTAAGTGCTTTTTGAATTTTGAATTTGATTTTTATTTCTCAATGTAACTGGTGATCCACATACGAAATGAAATGACCCTTTGACCTTGAATCTTTGACTCCACTATCTTTCTCTTTACCGTGATATTTTTGATTCAGTATGTTATTCAGATGGATATTTCCAGGCGAATGGCGATCACGACGCCAATCATCTAGTTATAATATGTTATCGTAGTGATCTTCACTCGGGTCGCTTCTCTCTCAGGTAACGAATCCTCACAACACTGATAATGACGGTTTGATGTGTTCTTGCATATTAAAATGGTTACAGTAAAATCGATTTCCTCTTCATGAATCTAAGTCATCAATTTTAGTCATATTTTAGTATGTCATCACTTTGTGTTTATCCTGTCTCACTAGCTTTAATCTGAATTATCATAGGCATATCAATTGATTGACAACTTGTGTGACAATCCACCGGCAGGACACAATCTCATTGTCTACTGATAAACAAATATCCATCTTATCTAATCGCATTAAAAACTTGCTTGTTATCACATTGGATGTTGAAAATCCTGGATGATCCTGGATATCCACTGACGACAGAGTAAGCTTGTTATTATAAAAGCACACTGCCAGGGAAAAAAATGCAGTCATTATGATACAGAAAAAAGATAGCTTCTGCTGCTTCCAGCGTCATGTTCATTCTGTTTTCATCGTACATGTTTCCGATTGAGCTGAGCTTACTCTAGTTTCTTGCATCAGCAGGTATAATTTAACAACTTTTGCTTATCTGTATCTTAAAAAATGAACTCCTGTTCCACTCAGGCGATCGAGCCTGCTCTTAAAACTCGTCAGAATCAAGCAAAATGATAGAGTTAAATGGAATGCCTCACTCAATTTACAGGAAGCCATTCTTCAGAATGAGAACAATGACGCCTATTTCACATAACAACAATGGGATGATTGTGGAAACTGAAACATTGCAGTTGACAAATTATCTACCTATATTTATCACACTGTTTGGAAAAGTGGATTGCACAGTTGGAAAAGTGCCCGTTAATTGATATTGAACAGGTTCAATTGCACTAATCTTTGACTCCATAGCGGTCAGATATTTGAGGATTAAAGCCAGTCACTAACTATCAGTGAAATATATTGGCGACATGTTGCATGTCGCATGATAAACATTCACGGCAATATTTTGAGCTTTTGGTGCGTAGTAGTCGAAGTTGGCTTCGAAAAACAAAGAAATTTCAGTGTTCTTCGCCAATTTTCAAACCATTCGCCAATTTCAAGCCATTTCAATGTTTTTCGCCAACTTCCAAACTTGCAAAAGCTCAATTACTCTCGTTCTATAAACGTCAAAGGGATTGGAAACGTATTGATTGGAACAATGAAACCGAAGACAATTAGATGCTATTGATAACAAAATGATGAACGAATAATATGATCAAACAGCTGCAAGTTGCCATTTTGAGAAATGTCAACCCCGAATTTGCAAAGAACAACGCAACCTTCGAAGGCACACGAGACATCAAGAGACATGTTTCTTTTTGTAAGAGAAACTCTTTAAAACTTTTTTTTCTTTTTGCTTTTTAGAATAAAAAGTGAGTTTCAGTAACTGATGTCAAAATGAAGACATTTATTGCCCTCGAAACGTTGACAAAGCTCGAAATGAAGATTATCCAAAGCCTCATCAGGAAGACAACATGCTCGTAAGGTAGATGAGATTTGCAGAATTTTAGCAATGATCAAAAGATCGAAAATAAATGACAAACTTCAAATATACATGCGTAGCAGTCTACTGTCTCAATAATCCTAAATGTAGATTCATACTTCGACGTCGAACTCAGGGCGCTCATTTACGCAGAGTCTTTCTTACTTTTACGAACTGCAGATTATCGATCGATAAGTTTTGATACGCTCACGCGAAGTTCTTTGGTTCATAGTCAGGCCGCTAACCTCGCGCACTCGTTTCTCATTCTTTCATCATGGATGATGAAGAGGAAGAAACCAGAAATTCTTTTGTTAGATGTATTTCTCGTAAATGTGTCGCGCAGGTATTTCCACCTTTCTTTGTAAACTTTCCAATCACATTGAATATTCCTGGTAATTGATTGCCAGGACCTCTCAGCCATTTCAACGTCTTTATTCTCCTTCAAACTTGTGTCATACACGTTCCCATACTTCTGCACTTGTTCAATTAGTTCAATATCCTTTCCCTTTCAGTCAGAAAACACTTGGCAGCCATCCTTCTACGTGTTCTGGGAGCTACCTCAGCGTAAAACGTTGAAAATATCCAACATGCCTTTTGTCAGTACGCTGAGACGGACGCGGAAGATGAGTCATGGTTTTGACAACTTCATTTGCGTCCGTGAATTTGGGGCGTGTGTAACGTGTTGAATTAGTGATCACGTGACAGCAATAGTATGACGTCGACCACCTCACGCCGTTGAAAAATGAATCTACCTTTAATCATTAAATTCAGTTATGATGCATTCTTTCATTGGTATATATTCTTTACGTCAACATTAATGGCTGCTCATCCAATAAAACGTATATTCGAATAGCTTGACAGCACCGACACATGGGCCTATGTTAGGTTGATATATTCTTAATGTTGGCATAAAATTGAACTGGAAAAATATTTTGAAGATATTAAAGTCGCCGAGTTTGACAACATCAAAAATGTGACGTTCATTGTAATGATTGTAAGGCATCATCCGCGGACAGCGAAAAGGAGTCGGAAGTGCTTCCACTAGATGTGAAAAACTGTGAAGAAGCTAATTCAGGTCTGTTGATTTTTGCCGCACAAACGGTTACATCAAGGGAGAATTCCGCGAAATTATCGTTGCATTACAATAGGACATTTCGGCATTTAACATCTTTTGGATCACTTTCGCAAACTTCAAATCAATACGACAATGGAAAGCGATGGTATACCTTCGCAGTTGATCACAGAAGCTAAGAAAGTCCTTGCCGGCACAAAGAGATTGGAACTGGCCGGTTTTTGGCTGCCTTGGGCGGTCTGACAGTCAGAAAAAGACGACAGTGGTGGGCCGGCGCCGGTGAAGTCAAAACTGGCGATAACTAAACCGTCGTCTCTGCAACCTACTAATTAAGATTGGCAGCTGCGCAGCTTAGATAGCTAGATATCATTCTATTTCCATGCAGCATGCAGTAGGCCTACCGGAACGCCAAATAAACATGAGCCCTACACTGTAAACTGTAAGGCACGAAATTTCTCTTGAATTAGGCACGAAACTTAGGCATCAATTCTAACCAACGCAGGGCACGAGCGGGCACGAGTGGGCACGAAGGCTTGGCGCCTAAGTTCGTGCCCATTGGTGCCTATTTTTTCTCTTTACGAAATAGAGCTTCTACATGCTACTGGTATCAGTATAATCCCTACCCCTTATTTAGTGCTATATGGTAAAATGCTCTCCCGTTAATTATTCTGAATTAAAAGAAAGAAAAACAGTTTATATAATTCGATCATGCATGTATTAAATTTCAAATGAATAAGAAGCAAAAAAAATGGATTTTAGTATGCACAAAGGGAATTACTTTTTGAGAATCCGAAAAATTCAACATCGATGTATACATGAAGTGCCATCAGATTTCATAAGCATTAACATGTTTATCGACAAGTCTGAATAATTTATATAACACGATTCGAGGATACTCAGCAAAACTCCAAGACATATGCCGGCTACATAAAAATCAAAACGTTCAGAAATATTTTTCTACATTCACAAAGCGTGTCGTCAGATACAGAGCGAGTAAAAAAACAAACAGTGAAAGGCATTCAGTAAATTAAAAAGTTTTTTTGCAGCAAAATTCTTAACAAATCAGTCAATGTCATGGAATACTTAGTTACGGAAATTCTTGAAAACTGTCTTATTACAACGAAATTTCAAAAATGATAATTGTCAAAATATTTTTTATAGAAATGTACAATAAAGCTTTGAAGCTTACAGATTTTGGTTGAATTTCAAATCATTCAATTCAACACGAAAAAGAGTTTGGACAATATTCGAGGAAATGCTTGGAGCACGAAAAGGCCGTCAATTGTCTGCAGAGTCCTTCATAATGATTGAGTATTTATATTCCTACCATAGGTGCATAAAAAACAAAGCTAAGGCGATTGACAACGAATAGATAGATGAACAGAGTAATTGCAACCTACATCCTATACAAATAATAAAAAAGTCACAAAGTTAATTTCCCACCTTGAAAACATTGAACATGTTTGTCTTGAAGTCCAGTAGGGATGACGATCAAACAACATAATGGGGTAGTAAATTCCAATCGACAATGACTCTCTGGGAGAAAAAATGTTCACGAGACTGAACCCTTAAAAATCTTGAAAACGCTTCAAGTCACAACCGCAAGTCCGCAAGTTGAAGAAAGCACCGGAATCTCAGAGTCAGTCGAAGATATCAAGTCGAAGACGTTGAGGGGTTGGAATTCTAAGGATTCGTAGACGGTCTTCGTAGGAATGCCCATATATTGGCGCTATCAGTATCCAGAATGACCACATTTAACGAAATTCCCGAGGAGCTGAAGATATTCCACCAATATGTATTAATTCCTGAAAATATAGAAACACATGTAAGAACAGACTATGATAGTCTTTTATTCGCAATTGTTGTTCATAATAAAGATGGCAAAATCCCACACAATTGAATATAAATCATGTACATACATAAGCATCAAGAATTGTCAAAATTTTATTGACCCCAATCACTTTTTAATTAATTGGAGCCAATTGATTGATTGGTTGATACACCAATTTCAATTAATTAATTGGCTAGAATATAGAATTTCAATTAATTGATTGATATTTTTCCAATTCGTACTCATTGATTGCTACATTTTCCAATTCCAGCCAATTAGATGCTATCTGTTAGTAGCCGAGATTAAATATCTAATTTCGCCTCTGCAGTATTTTACTTTTCACAATTTACAGTTGTAGTAAGCATTTCAGGTTGACAAGCAGCAACAACGTTTAGATTCATGAGTAGTCACAAATTCATGTTTGTTTCAACCAGTGTAGACCAAGTAGCTCTAAAATGCAGGCGAAATTTCTCTACTCAATCGTCACTGATAAAAACAATGGAAAGAATCACGAACGCTTGTATAAACTATATGCCAAAAGGCATGAGAGCGAATCTAAGGAAATTATCGCTAGTCTGATTGGCCTGACGAAGCAGCATTAACCCTTTAGGGTTTAGTGGTACATTTTTATACCACCAACAATGTATTCTTTTGTGATCGTGTTTCGGCTCTTGTTTTCCGCTGTCATTTACCATATCTAACAACTTGGTAGAAAATGCATTGAAAAAAAGCTGTGACGAGTTTGTTTTACAAAATCAATTATTTTCTAGTGGATACAGACGATGAAATTGGACATTTTTTTCATTATCGACTTTTTGGGAATTGCATCGGGTTCATGTCATCTGTCTCTTTCATGTTCTAGTAACTTTTCTACCACAATGTTGGTAAGATGATAACCTGAAAAAACATAATTGGTCAAGACATGAGCTGATAATTTGTTTGTTTGTGCAAAATTGAAGTAGAACACGTAGGTGGTACAAATATATACCACTAAGCCTTAGAGGAAAACTATGCAAAATAATGAAATATTCACGAATGCTAGTACATGTTCTAAAAATGTATTGCTAGGTACTTGACATACATCCAAAAAGCCTAGATACACTTTTGCGTCTATGACGCTCCACCAATGTAGTTTTTGGCAAAATTTTCTCTTCAGGGACTCGACCACACACTATTAGCATCGTTATTCCGAAGTTGTTCCACTAGGCTATGTCCGTTTCTGTGGTGCTTATGCTTCAATTATAGTTTATAGCGTAGCCGTAGATGTTTGCTTTCTGTGACTTTGAGTAATACATTGAATCTTCTAAATAATGTACAGAATCAGAAAATGATTACAAGTAGCTGCTGCTTCAATTTGACTTCTTATTTCAGGTGAGCCTGCCCATGTTGATGAAGAGGATATGTCTTTCTTTGAAGCGGACTATGACGCCGGATTGGACGAAACCGTCATATCGACTTCACAAGCACCTGAATCTGATGAACGACCTACTACTTCAACTATGACAGGACCCAGAAAAACCCTCTTCTGTAACTCATGAAATACTAAAGCTAGTCTTCAACACAATCCATCGTTCTCAAAAACAATTGAATATGACATTATTCGGTCTGACATCCTTGAGCTGAACTGCCCATATGAAGTATTTCTCAAAGTTTCTGGTTTGAATCAACTTATTGGTGACATACTAATTCCCCAGTCACACGAATACGCGAAACAAAATGGGAACGTTTTTTCTGTTGAAGAAGAAGAAATGAAGGCCTTCGTGGGTATTTGTGTTCTAATGGGCCTGCATGCTCTTCCTGAAATGAGGGATTATTGGTCCACTGAGAAAGCAGTTGGTGTTCCATTTGTGAATAATATAATGACCCTGGCAAGATTCGAAGCAATTAGAAAGAATCTGCACTTCTCTAACAATTGGGACGCCACCCCTAATGACCGTGCCTACAAGATTCAGGCGGTTTTAGATCATTTCAACATGCACATCTCTGTGTACATCATGTGTACATCTCTGATCAAAGGAAAAAATGCTATGAAATCGACCACCGAAGCCGGTACAAATACTACCTCAGACTATTCTTCGATCAAATTGACACCGCCATTTCAAATGCCTACATAGTGTACAAGCAGATGAAAGACGCTTCCTGTAGCAATTCCTGTAGCTTCCCTTCCATGTCATCAAAGGACTTTCGCTTGAAGATTGTTCATGGTCTTGTAGGACAATTCTCATCAAGATCCAAACCGAGGTTCGAATCGGCAAAGTCGAAGAAAAGAAAGTTGCTCCAACCATCATCCAATGGTATTCCTCACCTTCCAATTGTCAAAAGCAATAGAGCACGATGTAAGTTCTGTTCTTCAAACGAAAACGACTGCCGAAGTAATGTATTCTGCAGGATCTGTGACGTTGCTCTATGTCTGAATAGTCAGAGGAACTACTACTCATGTTATCATGAATAGTTTCATTCCCCTATTGCTTGATAGGCCTAAATTTGGACACAACACACGAATGATAATGTATATTGCTAATCATCATCAATCATCGATTGATCATTTTTTTGACTTGTATGTGAAAAACAGGCATTTCTCCAACAAGTGTAGTGCTCTGAATTACACAATAACATGAGGGGTTTGGTATATTGCACAATATCAAAATACAATTTTAGCCATGCCTACGTAGGTACTTGCACTAAAGAGCGCAACAACAATTGCAAAAAAACTATCTGCCGAGAGCGAAAATTTCACTAGGGTATAGTGGTACAAAAATGTACCACCCCCAAAAATATTATTACCGATATATATTTTTCAAAATACTTGAGATATGTCTTAATGGGACCCTATAACAACTATCCATGAGAAGAAAATAAGATTCCTCAGTAAAATGGAGATCTGTGCCCTAAAGGGTTAAAAAATATAAGAGATTGATTATTGCTGTGTAGCGTGTACATATTTAAACAAATCCTAGATCAAGTAAATTAATAATTAATGCTCTCAAGTTACAGAAACTGCTCGAATTTCGGAATCCATTTTCAATATTGATTCGTTCACAATTCCAACTACAATCAACTGATTGATACATTTTCCAACCTCAATTAGTTAATTGGTTCACAATTCCATTCTAATTAATTGATTGATATATTTTTCAATTTCAATCAATTGATTTCCTCGTCCAATTAAATTGCAATCAAATATTGACAATCTCTGATAAGTATAGATGAATGACTATGATATTATTGAAACTTCTACAGTCTAGACTAGGAAGCATCGGAATCGGGCTTCCTAGCAGCTTAGCTATCATCTATTATTCAATTCAAACATTTCTTCATCATGTAAGGTGAATAAATGAAAATAGGAAATTACAAGATGCAGTTAGAATCATGACACAGTGAGACATTTACAACAGTTGAAAACATCTACAACTAAAAAATGCAATATCATGGTTCAGCTGTATGTTCAGATTGTGTTTGCCTCAAAATTATTTGAAACAAAACTGTTTGCTAGAGACTTCAGCTACGATTTTCATATTTTCAGGAATACAGCTCAATGTAGGTGGTCAGATTAAACTCTGCAGATAATTTCTGCTATCTCTGACCATTGATTAAACTGCCAGTGTAGCTGGAATTCTGAAGTGTTCAGTATCCTAACCAAAGCCTTTAATACGCTCGTAGCTTCGATTTAAATATGGTGGAGACTTTGTACATAAAAAAGTCTAACCCTATTACCTGAAAAGACAGTTGAACCATGATGAGCTATATAGCCTACGATTTATGGACTTCACTCTTAGACTGCACATACTTGCCTTTAACATATATCTTGTGCTTCATGATATACATGTAGGCCTACAGCATTTTTCCTAATGCTAGCTGGTTTAAATAATTCTGCTTAAAAATTTGCCAAAATATTACATGATGCTCTTTAAATGTTCACTTTGACATGACATGTTCATTTGGCCTTGGGGTGGAGTGTTTGCTCTGTTTCCGGGTGACCTTGGTTCAAACTTTGGTCGGATCAAACCAAAGACTTTTAAAACAGGTACACTCTGCATTCTTGCCAAATACTCAGCTCTCAGAGAATCAGAGTGGGATAGATGACAACTCGGCCAAGAAAGGCTTCGTGCCTAATGTGCCTCCGAGTATAGACACGGTTCATTTATTTAATGACGATATCATATTTAGAAAATTTCGACAAAAGCCGTCGCTCGTTCAGACATGGAACGTCAACGTCTGTCGGTGAGGGAGATTCTTAATTCATTTTGAATTTCAAAAAATGACTGAAAAATGACGCTTCCTTGGTTACGACAAGTATTTAAATGGATGTACTTGAGATAAAATCCCGACATGCTTCGTTCTGTGTACAGTGTCAATGGTGCTGACGGCTGATAGAGAATTCAAATTTGTCGTACTCGGCATCAGTTCATGACGACGTTATGTTGTTTTGGGTATTTAGCAAGCTATAACTAAACCGCCGTGAACTGATCTGATGAGTTGCCACTACACAGCAATACATGGTAAATTTGTATAATTCTCTAACAACCGCCAGCACAGGGATCGCAATTTACCTAATAAAAAAACGCAGAATCGGGAAAAACCGGGGCTTGAATGTATAAATTTGAAATATCTAAATTAGACAAATTTCGTGAAAATCGGAAATAAGCCGTAAAATTGCGATCCCTGCGCCAGCACCATTAATACTGTACACAGACGAAACATGTTGAGATTTTATCTTAAGCACAACAATTTGAATTCCTAGTCGTAACCAAAGGAGCGACCTTTTTCAGTCATTTATTCTTTGAAATTCAAAAATACATGGAATGGATCAAAATTTATTTCACTAAAATCACCTTGTTAGTGTCTGTCTGCAGTATCTGTAATATTTGTTAACGATAATGCATTTTGTGTATATTCATCCATGATAATTTGACGCTATAGTACCAACGCAACCAAAGCTAGCACCAACTTTCTAATAAGGGCTTATACAGAATTGAAACCAAACATTCTAATAATACATGTAAGCAACCCATCTTTTGTCATCTTTATTCAGATAGGTCAATACATGAAATAAACGGCGCGATTCTTTCCTAACCGAGACTTCGATGTGTTGGTATTGGTCTGAATATAATCTACTAAATTTGATGCTGTTATTAACATGGGCGAGCGGATAACTAAATGTTATTTGACATTAACAGACTGGAGAAGTTTACTTAACAGCTTTAAATAGAGAAACCGCTGATGAATCCATCCAACAGGGTATAGCACTAATTTTTCAGTTAAAACAACTGAGCAATATCAATATGATCCAATCCGTAGATATGTTGACAGGCATTTTGATCTTTATCAGTATGGAGAATTCACTAATTGTTTAGCAGCTAATCTGGCACGAGCAAGCTATTCTCAAATAGGCCTACAGGCCTAGGAGATGAATTAAATTGCTGGATTCTTGACAGAAGCTGGTTGGAGTAGCAGATAGAAAGTGTGAATCCACCACACTACCACTGATGTCGAAACAGCCTGAAATTCGATAATTGAATTATCGAAAAAATTAAGCTAGCCTACTATTGAAGCACTTTATCCTTGTCTACATGGATAACTTGAGTAGGTAATGCCGCTATCGGATAAGCCTAGTGCCTATGCGAGTACAAACACAAGCTCAAATGATTGATGAGGACCATTGTCTTCACTAAGCTTGAAAAAATCTTCAGAAATCGAAGTTTGATTGGGAAAAATGTAAAAGAAAAACTGGAAAACTAATTCAATGCACTAATATGCTGCAAGCTCTCTTTGAATAGCGGACTTGAAATTAGCAAAAGAAATATTTATTAAAATGAATTAATATCTGAAAATGATGATCTATGGTTGTTAAATAATATGTAGGAGTAATGAAAAAGCTTCCCCATGGAAAAAGTAATTATCTAAATCCAGCGTTGAGGTACATATTTATTGACTTGGTAGGAATTGTTTGAAACATCCATGTTCAGCACACCCTAACATGCACGGATGACTGATAGCCATAGTTATCATCATGTAGAAGTCAGTTCAAAGGTTTAATCATTAAATATTGTGCATCCCTAGACCAGATCATTCACTATAGGTCTACCTTTCAGATGGCATTTTACATGCCATATTGGTCATTTGATTAGCATAATTTCCAATTTGAGTTAGAAAATAGTATCAAATTCTGGTATCGAAGGCTTGGAACCATGGCCCGGTAGTTCTCCTGACTTGAAAACCATCGAGATCTGCTGGGCTGTGGTGAAGAAGCGAGTTGCTCAACGGAACCCACTTCTCTCAATGATCTCAAGAAGACGGTAATAATAACGTGGACCACCGAAATTAACGAAGAGTATTGCAAGCACATTGCAAGAGGCTGATTGAATCCAGTGCCTAAACGCATAAGCTGTCCTGAAGGCCATGGGAGGACCAACAAAGCATTGACATTTTGACTATTGTTGAAGTAATAGCCTTAGACTTCGTAATTTTTGAATGAGCGCAATTAGTGAAAATCACGCTATTAACCTGAGCACATATTATAGGATTTGGAATAGATGTTGTTGCATCAATATACTATTTTGTAACTCAAATTGAAAATTATGCTAATGAAATGTCCAGCATGGTATATGGGCATGCGAATGCTAGTGCACTTGATATCAACATTTGACCTAATGTCCCAGCAAGCAACTCAATGTAACATTAATTAGCTCTTTTCTAGTCTCTCCTTGCCAGTAGCTAATAGGCAGCTCTCTCTCTCTCTCTCTCTCTCTTTGCGGGAGTTTTCGGGACCATCAGATGGCCACCTCTACAATTCTGATTTTAATGTATTTCTTAATGCATTTATTCTGCGGGCATCGAGCATCAAATGGCCTGTCGAAACCCTGATTTTTGAGGTGAATCATTGCGACGACAGTTGCAATAAAAACTCGCACATTACGTTTCTGGTGGAACCTAGTCAACGAGCAGCAGCTTGTGACGTCACATACGAGTCCTATTCGTCGTCAGCATAAGCTATACTGAGACGTGAAATACAGGTTGGGGTCTGGCGCGAGTTATCTCACTGTCAGTATTAGTACTGGTAGTTCGCGATTTCTATGTAGTGTGAAATAGGCCTGTGATCTTCATCATCCGCTTTGCTGTATTGTGTGTCATTTTTCATGACTAGAATTCTGTTCGCTGTGGTCGCGATTGTCGGTATGTCACTTTATGCATGAAGGCCCTGACGATGGACAGTGGTGCTGTCTGAAATATCGGTCAAGTTTATTTATTTATGAATTTTTACAATAAAGTCATCGCCGAAAAACTCCTCTTCTCATGAGATCTAATATAAAAATCCATTTTACTTCGGAATGAATAGTTTTCAAGCATTAAGTATGGTTTCAAGTTTCCATTGCATTGAACAAAGACCCTACTTTCATGTATGTTTTATGATACCTAAAGAACCGCTTCGTCTTGAAGCAAATATGAATGGAATGGTTCTCACCTCGAAAATGGGACGCTGATCTTAATTTGATTTGCAGTTTCCAAATGAATGTTGCATGAACAGTACTATACAATGCACAAAGAAAAAAACACATGAATATGAAAACCGTCCAGTTAACACTTTCACCCTATTCCAAGACAGCTGTCTGTCAGTCGACAGAATGATGCATGATCACGATGTCACTGCCGCACTGAACATTCGGAAAGCAAGTAAATGCGAACTCTCGGCATTCAGTCGTTGACGTGTCTATAGTAACGCGTTGTGAGAAAGTCGAACAATAGCGACTTCGAAGGGCGGTATCGATGCTGGAGTACAACATTGATGATTCACTATCAGTCAAGTGAGGAAATAACAAAAGAGCAGCGTCACTATCTATGGCCATCTCTTCACAATAGGAGCTGTGACTTTTTGATTGGATCCAGTGATTTCGTTGAAACCTTATGTGCTTCTATTATTAGGAGGCCAACTATTAAAGTGTGTCGCCCGCTCCGGTAGTAAAACAGAGCATAAACATGACTTAAGTTAAGAAAGCATTTCTTTCCAAGAAATATTTGCAATATCTGCGCTTGTAGTATGTAGCAAAACATCAAAATGCATCATACTGAGATTTGACTGGACGTTGGTCTTGTCGGAAAGCTAAACTATGCAAATGATTTGATAGTGGGCTTAGTACATTATATTTCCAAGGATGCATGAATATTTTCAAACGAACTCATGTCGTACTTACCTTTTTTCCAGGCAGCACCTTTTTCTGTTCTTCAAATATATATTTGCTTGATTCAAGCCCGCGTGCTGTCCTGAACAGCTGTTGTCACAATTAGCGCTACTTAACAACACTTCACGGATGGAAGAATGAAAGAATGTCTTTAAAACGTTAGAGACTCAAACAATGGAGACTTAAATTTGCCGAGTTGAGTAATTTGAAGCTTAGATGGCTTATTTTCGAATAAATTAGCTTCCTAATTAGCAATCGTAAATGAAGGAATTTTTCTTTATATGGTTTTTACCAGATAAATAAATATTTGGCTTGGTGCCCATTAGTGCCTTCAGGCATCAATAGGCGCTAAAAGGCACCAGATTCTGACTTCGTGCCTAAATTCGTGCCCTACAGTTTACAGTGTAGTAGCCCAGCCATGGACACAGAATCCATGATCGATGATTCCAATAAATCCATGGAAAATTAAAAATTGAAAATCATTGTTGGTAAGCATGTTTAATGATTGGAAAGCTTATATGCATTGTCAAAATACATCGATCATCATTATTGAACCAAAAATACGCAATTATAATATCTTAAAAACTTGCATTGATGATTCATGCATAAATCTCGGTTAAACATTGATGATAAATTCGCATTGATAAAATAAAGATTATTCTTTTCAATTCTTATACAGTATTCCAGGGTTGAAAAAACCGAGATAATTTATCTAATATATGACTCATTCATATATTCAAATACTGCATATTTGATATTTTTTATGATTTTTGATACATTTTTGACTATTATTTGACAAATATTATCATAATCACCTAAATGTTCATATCTGAAACATTTTACAAATATTTATAAATTAATTTGTCGATGTAACAAAAATGTTTCTGCATACTTATGTAATTGTTAGCATTATACAGTGCAGTAAGCGGAGTTCTGAACTCATCTGTTTAGCTACATGATAACAATGTTTACGTCAAATGATTGAAAACTCACAACTTTTTATCACTAGCCAGCAGCTGGTGTCAAAACGGAACCGAATCTCCAAGACAAATACGTGAACAATGGAATTGAACTTGAGCAGTGTAACTTGCAAAGGAGCAGTGTCTGTGTTAATATCTTCACATCACATTGAAGTCGATGAACATGCAGTTTGATTTCACAGACAACAGACAAGCACAATAGCAGCACCCATATTCCCCATACTTCATTAACAATTGCAGCTCTACATTAATATGAGCGTTTGTTTCTTCCTTGCATGCCTTCAGTCGAGGACTTCTATATAATACGATCGAGTGACGTTATAACAACATCAATCTCGCCTCACACGTAGGATCATTGCTTTATAGAGTGACTCACGCATAGTGTGCGCGTGTCCTCGCCGTCTTTGGCGGCCGTTGACTTACTTTGCGTTTCTTTTAACATTGCGTGACTTTACTGTCTGACCATACTGCTGCGCTCGTTTCGATATGCGCTCCTCAGTCGAACAGAAGGGCTGTGAATTGTAAAGCTTTCACTGGATGTGCCAACGACTTTTCATGCTGATTCTTTACATTGGTAAACTATGATTTCGTGAAGCTTCTTCGAATTAAACGAAATATTATAGAAGTGTGAATCGAATACCTGTGTGACTCAATTTCTGCCGATTCTCTCAAGTTTATGTGCTGGTAAGGAATAGAGCGGAGGCCACGTAAAAGAAGGTAAGACGATCACTCATGCTACAAACCAAGTTATTATTCCATGAAGTGTGACTTAAATTGTATTTTAGCTGTAAGCGTACACCTTCATGGTCTCCTTTTTGAAATAATGTGCTTGAGATTGAAAAAAATAACATTTTTTCTAGACTTACCGGTGCTAAAGTTTTTGATTTAAAAACAATGAATATTTTTCTGAAATTCAGTAGGAAAGTTCAAGCGTCGCATCATTATCAGCGTGATCATTTTTATACTGTGCTTCAATTGAGGGTTCCGTTTCTTTTTCTCACTCTGACCCGGGTTTCATTCGGGAATAGATATTGGAGAATGTGACACGGCTGTTTTAGACTGGGTAGGAATTCAAAAACAGCTTATGTTTTACTCCTTGTTCATCCGGTAGATGTAGCGTACTAGGTTTACAGCATCAAGGTTTCAGGTAGTATCAGGCAAGGAAACTAAGTAGGCCTATTGATAGAGGGTAACATTATAAATTGGAAATTAGTAAGATTTCTGCAATTTTTTAAGTGTCATGCTAAAATCATGAGTTAATGAAATTGAAAAACATGATATTATAATATACTATAAATTGAACCAACACATGAGGTCTTGAAATGAAACCTTATTTTCTAAACCACTGAAACGAATTTTAATGCGCACATTCTGCGGTCATGACTCAAAATAATTCAGAAAGCAGCGCCACTTCACTCGGTTTATACAGCATGTTTGAGACGAGTAGTAGGTGGATACTTGCTTTCTTTTAGATGGGACTGCATGAATCCAAATGGTCCCATCCCCTGATTAAGAAATCGGGCTCAAGCTAGCTACATACATTAGAGGCTGACTAAATGGGCCTCATTTGTGATTTAGCTGGTTATAAAAGTAAATCGTTTAATTTTCATAACGACTGATATGTCAGAGCTTCCGAATGTTTTGTAATCCTGGATATTGTGTGGCAAATGATATTGATCGGCAGTCGCGGGTATAATACTGAGTCTATTGTGAAGTACTTATGTTGCATTCTTAATATTTTTTTGAATTGTGTTTGCATGCAATACACTATTATAATTATGTCTGCTTCTATTTGTTGAATATCTATTTTATATTTCCTATCTTATTGTCAAAGTGAATGTATTTTGAACCAGTCCTCAGTATGTGGATTGTGCCATGTAAGTCATCATGTAATTTGTGTCACAATATATGGGTTCTCTGTTATGACAATCATGTACTACCGGTATCTATTTAGTTTGGGGGAGGAGTGTACAGTCACAGCCACTGGTTGACTGGAATTATCATCAACTCGCTAGAATTCAATAATAATCAATAACTTGATGCAGCAATATTCAGTAATATTTTGCTGAAAACATTTTAAACATATTCATCACTCAAAAATTTTTAATTGATAAGATTTCAATACCGCGTTGAACCAGCCCTTGCTCCCAAGACTATGAATTCACTGTCATATATTCAACCAGTATTTAACAGAATTCTGTGGTGACTATTTGGCACCACACATTTTAATTGTCTATTTAATTGCTTTTACTTTGATTACAACAAATTAAGTCTTCTATTAAATCCTCGCACGACGACTCAGAACTAATTTATAACGACGTTATCTAAGGATCACTCATCAAAAGCAGCGGGCACTGTAACAGATCTTGGGTCTTCATATGCGTCTCTAAATTAGTTTAGACAACTAAGAAGTATCTAGTGAATTTATTGGTCATTATTATTTGCGAATGATTGTAGAATTTAAATTTAGAAATTAAATACCATGACTACAGCCTCCAAAAATTGATATTGATAGAGAGCATGCAACTTTGCATAACAGGGATGAAAATCTTTAGCGGATACGCGTTTCCGCCGGTGTCCCTTGAAAGGCTATAATGATTTTTTTTAAATGTTCTATTTAGGGCCCACGGAAATCTAGAGGATTCCGTGTTAGGGCCCTTCAAAAGTTGATTTCTTGTCAGAGCCCCTAACTGCCCGTTCTCATCCCCACATATGGGTAATTCTCATACGATGATGAAAGTCATCCCAGTAGCCATTTATAATAGAATATAATGCTTACTAATTTAAATTATTAGTTAAAGTAGTCCTAAGGAGGACTGATGGCGTTCTCCAATCCGCAAGTGTACAAAGGCAATGCTACTGTAACCATTGGATTAATCAGTTCTTAAAAGAACTCAATGTAGCTTTCTCGCGGCAACGAATTAAAATTGATCAGCTTTGGCCCAATATCTGGTAAAAATGGAAATCTTAAGACTTGTAATACTACTCATTCTTTCTGTTGATATACTAATACCATAGATTCCAAACACTGCCGTATACACGTTCAAAACAGACTTCTAATATACTGTACCGACTACAGATGCTGATAGTGGAAATAGAATAAGACAATGGTCACCATAGGTAAAGGAAATTAAAAATGGATATTATAAAACAACAGGAAACCGATGAATAAAAATTGGAAAAGTGGAGGTAAAATATGGAAATACAACGATGCTACTACACTGATTACAAGTGAACTATATCTGACACTACACAAAGTGGAAAGTGGATAATGGAGGTAAACAATAGAATTACAATGACACTCTACTACACCGAAAGCAATGAAACTATACACACTATACCTAAGACTACACATGGAAAATACTATTTCTTCACTTGAATTTGTTATCGCCAGTTTCTTCATCCGTCTATAGTACTTCATGTAATTCCACATTTCTTCATTTGAATTACAATACATCGACCACTACTTCAGTTACCGATTAAGGGATATAAAACATAATACTGCAGTCCGTCAGTCATCAGCAGGTACTCGTCTAGTTGTGTTTCGACCCCTAACCTGAACACTCAAACCCAGACGAGCGGGGTCCCACACATAGTGGCTGACAAAATACTGAATAGGTAATGATATGTCTTGAAAGATATGTCACAAAGATAAATCAGATATCATTCAATTGTTGCGTTTCCCATATGTAAACAGATCCTGTCATTAAATTCATCACATCAATAAATACAGTATGCTTTTTGCGATTCTCACATGTAAACAAATCCTGTTCATCAATCTTTGCCTTTTCGATTCCCACAAGTAAACAGATCCTGTTCATCCTCGAATCCATAAAGATGTAATCGCTGTGTGATAAATATGTAATCCGCCTTTACACAAACTTCGCCTCATACATCAAGACTTAACAATGGGAGCTCTCTCATCTCCCGTAAGCCACGCTAAGCGCTCTGTATTCACTCTTCACTGCCCACCCCCATATGATGGCTACAAGTCATTGTTAGTCGTTTATTCACCTATGCGGCAAGGCATTAAGGAAAATGTGAGTCGTTTGTTGGTCGCGTGCCTCATTGAAATTCACAGAGTGAAGTGAATTGTCGAGCCGAGAAAAGACCATATTTGTGAAGCGATTCATTATGCCTTGTGAGAGCCTTTTCTGTGTAACTCATCAAGTCATGCTGAGAATAACCTCTAGATTTCATGATATTTAGTGTCTTGTTAGTTTTGTGTACAGCGTCTTGTAACTTCGAGCATATTCTACAATATCTGACTACCTGCGACGCGAAAACATGAAGGGCCATCTGTAATGGGATCATACTCTCTGGAAAAGTCAGTTGCACCACAGAGAAAGAGAAGTCATCTACCTTGTGATATACTGAAGTTCTCAACCTGTTCTGTGAGATTTGTATTTTCACATCAAGGTAAACTACCTCTTTATTGTTATCACCATTTCTCTCCGCCAACAAGTCAGGTGGATAAATTCTTTGAATCAACGAATTAAAGTGTTTATAATTGACAACACATATATCGTCTATGTATCTTGATGTAGGTGATAACAAGCGTGCTAAATGATATTTCTTAGTTTTTATCAAATTTTGCATAAAAACATATTCGCAGTGTAAGAGGAATAGGTCAGCTAGGAGTGGACTAGAATTTCCTCCCATTGGAATGCCTTTAATCTGCCTGAAAACTAAATTACCGAATGTGACGTAGGTCTGTGATAATAGGAAATGTATGGCTTCTTTTAACTTCTGTTTATCAAAACAGTGATAACCACTATATTTTTTCATTGAGCAAAAGGACTTATCATATCCAATGCAAATAAATTTTCTATTTGAGGAATTAAACACCAAATCCATAATAGCGAATATGTGATCTTCAATCAATTTTTGATCAAGATTCGTATATAAGGTTGAAAAATCGAAAACTTGCAATGAATGAACTTGTGTCGAATTTAATCTATGTAGAAATTCTTGTGTGGACTTTATACTCCAGAAGCAATCGAAACCGCTGTTTCTCTTAATTGCCATACAATATCTCTGAAAATTGTCACGCAAAATACTTAAGGCTGAATTTACTTTGATGGAAAGCTTTTTCGATGTGCATTGTCGTGCTCCTGCTATGAATCTAAATTTGCATGGAGTTTTGTGAAATTTTGGAATCCAATATAATTTTGGTAATTTTCTGTCTTTTTCACAGACAGATAGTTTAAACTCGCTTTTCATAATTGTTGTGTGTTGCTCAATTACATTCTGCGCTAAAATTTGCTCTGGACCATAGGTATCATTACCCGATATGTTCGACGTGGAAATATCAATTCCCAACTCGGCTAAGAGAATTTTGAGATAAAACTTTTTGCAAATGAAGGCATAATTATTAGATGCTTTATCAACTGGCGTAATTATGACGTCATTCTGCAATTCTTTCAGATTTTTACCCATTTTGACATTAATCTTGTGTCGATTACTGTGTGCGCGAAATCTATTCGAGGATTTCTTGGCAAGATATATTCGATCTTTAATCAGTGTCATGATTCTTGATTTCCACGCTGAGAATAAAGTAGCCTCAAGCTTCTCTTTCTTACTTATTTTTGTAATATGCTCATCCAATGAATTACTAATTTGAGTTGTTATGGCACTCCAACTAAGGCTTTTGGGGATTCTGTGTTTGGTACCAAAACTGAAGAGTTGACGTAAGTCTTCATCATCCACAATATCCAGATCACCCGTTATTACGTGACCATAATGTGGGTAAACAAAAGATTGCCTCTTGCTACATGAGCATGGATTGTTCATGATGTGCATCACATCCTGAAACTTTAGGTTATTCAAAAAACGCCCATAATTGCAAAACTTCAATGCAGTGGGTTTATCTAATTTATAGAATATTTTCGGTGGATAACGTTCTTGAATTGTGCTTGGAATTAGCTTGCACACACTGTGATCGCAGAATATAGACATGAGATTGAGTGAGTCTATTGTCTGAGATTCGAACGGGATGATAATGGTTGCTCGTTCTTTTACATTTTTGTTCTCCGAGTCTAGGTTAAGTTTATTTTGAATATATGCTGTTAGTACAAATGTCATCATGTTTGCCTCATCCCTTGTCTTGCCTAGAATGGCTCTTAGCATAGTTTTAGGGAGAGATTTTAGATGGTGATAAAACCTTGACATCCTACGCGTCTCAAAAGAATCTTGTAATTCTTGATAGGTATTGTCAAGTTCCATAATACCTGAGCTTTTTCTACCCGATTTTCTTATTCCATGACTCCTTTTTCGTCTGCTAATCGGATAACTAAAAAATTGATCACTGGATATGGACTGCTGAGATACACATCCACCTCCCAAAACTCTATCATTCAAACCCAAGGGGTATAAGGTATTGAGCATCTTGATATGCATGTCTTCCTTGCGGTTGAGCTCTCTGTTTATCTCTTCCGGTGATATGTATATATTGTCATCAACATGATCAATAATTTGCAATTCAACATCAGTCCAAGAATGATGATCTTGCTTAAAGTGATTGCTAAGATATGTGTTTAAGTGACCTTTTAATACTGAATGACGATGACCATTTAATCTACAATGTAGCGGTTGCTTTGTCTGTCCTACATATTGCATTCCACATCTGCTACATGATATAAGATAAATAACATTTCTACTTTTACAAGTAAAAACACCTGGCTGATCAAAGATAAACCGGTTGCCTGTACTGAAACTTTCGTAGCAATTTTCGGTATTCAAAGATTTACAGCAAAGACATCTATTGCTACCACAAAATCTAATGTTTTCCAAAGTAGAGGGCGCTATCCACTCCTTCGCATTAACGCTGAACACTTTTCGTACCATATAAACCATGAGAAAATTTGCCAGAGCCTCGAAAAGAGCGAGGAATTTGCCGAGGTTGGACTTTCAAATTCCTGCTATCTATTGGCATTTGCGCCTAAGTGACTATGTATGATAATTATTAAGATGTGGGACAAATTAGGCATTTCGCCAGCTAGCAGAGGTCCAGTAGCGGGGTCGTGAAACCACCTGCATCTGAAGACATACTATCCAAGTAATTCTCATACGATGATGAAAGTCATCCCAGTAGCCATTTATAATAGAATATAATGCTTACTAATTTAAATTATTAGTTAAAGTAGTCCTAAGGAGGACTGATGGCGTTCTCCAATCCGCAAGTGTACAAAGGCAATGCTACTGTAACCATTGGATTAATCAGTTCTTAAAAGAACTCAATGTAGCTTTCTCGCGGCAACGAATTAAAATTGATCAGCTTTGGCCCAATATCTGGTAAAAATGGAAATCTTAAGACTTGTAATACTACTCATTCTTTCTGTTGATATACTAATACCATAGATTCCAAACACTGCCGTATACACGTTCAAAACAGACTTCTAATATACTGTACCGACTACAGATGCTGATAGTGGAAATAGAATAAGACAATGGTCACCATAGGTAAAGGAAATTAAAAATGGATATTATAAAACAACAGGAAACCGATGAATAAAAATTGGAAAAGTGGAGGTAAAATATGGAAATACAACGATGCTACTACACTGATTACAAGTGAACTATATCTGACACTACACAAAGTGGAAAGTGGATAATGGAGGTAAACAATAGAATTACAATGACACTCTACTACACCGAAAGCAATGAAACTATACACACTATACCTAAGACTACACATGGAAAATACTATTTCTTCACTTGAATTTGTTATCGCCAGTTTCTTCATCCGTCTATAGTACTTCATGTAATTCCACATTTCTTCATTTGAATTACAATACATCGACCACTACTTCAGTTACCGATTAAGGGATATAAAACATAATACTGCAGTCCGTCAGTCATCAGCAGGTACTCGTCTAGTTGTGTTTCGACCCCTAACCTGAACACTCAAACCCAGACGAGCGGGGTCCCACACATAGTGGCTGACAAAATACTGAATAGGTAATGATATGTCTTGAAAGATATGTCACAAAGATAAATCAGATATCATTCAATTGTTGCGTTTCCCATATGTAAACAGATCCTGTCATTAAATTCATCACATCAATAAATACAGTATGCTTTTTGCGATTCTCACATGTAAACAAATCCTGTTCATCAATCTTTGCCTTTTCGATTCCCACAAGTAAACAGATCCTGTTCATCCTCGAATCCCATAAAGATGTAATCGCTGTGTGATAAATATGTAATCCGCCTTTACACAAACTTCGCCTCATACATCAAGACTTAACAATGGGAGCTCTCTCATCTCCCGTAAGCCACGCTAAGCGCTCTGTATTCACTCTTCACTGCCCACCCCCATATGATGGCTACAAGTCATTGTTAGTCGTTTATTCACCTATGCGGCAAGGCATTAAGGAAAATGTGAGTCGTTTGTTGGTCGCGTGCCTCATTGAAATTCACAGAGTGAAGTGAATTGTCGAGCCGAGAAAAGACCATATTTGTGAAGCGATTCATTATGCCTTGTGAGAGCCTTTTCTGTGTAACTCATCAAGTCATGCTGAGAATAACCTCTAGATTTCATGATATTTAGTGTCTTGTTAGTTTTGTGTACAGCGTCTTGTAACTTCGAGCATATTCTACAATATCTGACTACCTGCGACGCGAAAACATGAAGGGCCATCTGTAATGGGATCATACTCTCTGGAAAAGTCAGTTGCACCACAGAGAAAGAGAAGTCATCTACCTTGTGATATACTGAAGTTCTCAACCTGTTCTGTGAGATTTGTATTTTCACATCAAGGTAAACTACCTCTTTATTGTTATCACCATTTCTCTCCGCCAACAAGTCAGGTGGATAAATTCTTTGAATCAACGAATTAAAGTGTTTATAATTGACAACACATATATCGTCTATGTATCTTGATGTAGGTGATAACAAGCGTGCTAAATGATATTTCTTAGTTTTTATCAAATTTTGCATAAAAACATATTCGCAGTGTAAGAGGAATAGGTCAGCTAGGAGTGGACTAGAATTTCCTCCCATTGGAATGCCTTTAATCTGCCTGAAAACTAAATTACCGAATGTGACGTAGGTCTGTGATAATAGGAAATGTATGGCTTCTTTTAACTTCTGTTTATCAAAACAGTGATAACCACTATATTTTTTCATTGAGCAAAAGGACTTATCATATCCAATGCAAATAAATTTTCTATTTGAGGAATTAAACACCAAATCCATAATAGCGAATATGTGATCTTCAATCAATTTTTGATCAAGATTCGTATATAAGGTTGAAAAATCGAAAACTTGCAATGAATGAACTTGTGTCGAATTTAATCTATGTAGAAATTCTTGTGTGGACTTTATACTCCAGAAGCAATCGAAACCGTTGTTTCTCTTAATTGCCATACAATATCTCTGAAAATTGTCACGCAAAATACTTAAGGCTGAATTTACTTTGATGGAAAGCTTTTTCGATGTGCATTGTCGTGCTCCTGCTATGAATCTAAATTTGCATGGAGTTTTGTGAAATTTTGGAATCCAATATAATTTTGGTAATTTTCTGTCTTTTTCACAGACAGATAGTTTAAACTCGCTTTTCATAATTGTTGTGTGTTGCTCAATTACATTCTGCGCTAAAATTTGCTCTGGACCATAGGTATCATTACCCGATATGTTCGACGTGGAAATATCAATTCCCAACTCGGCTAAGAGAATTTTGAGATAAAACTTTTTGCAAATGAAGGCATAATTATTAGATGCTTTATCAACTGGCGTAATTATGACGTCATTCTGCAATTCTTTCAGATTTTTACCCATTTTGACATTAATCTTGTGTCGATTACTGTGTGCGCGAAATCTATTCAAGGATTTCTTGGCAAGATATATTCGATCTTTAATCAGTGTCATGATTCTTGATTTCCACGCTGAGAATAAAGTAGCCTCAAGCTTCTCTTTCTTACTTATTTTTGTAATATGCTCATCCAATGAATTACTAATTTGAGTTGTTATGGCACTCCAACTAAGGCTTTTGGGGATTCTGTGTTTGGTACCAAAACTGAAGAGTTGACGTAAGTCTTCATCATCCACAATATCCAGATCACCCGTTATTACGTGACCATAATGTGGGTAAACAAAAGATTGCCTCTTGCTACATGAGCATGGATTGTTCATGATGTGCATCACATCCTGAAACTTTAGGTTATTCAAAAAACGCCCATAATTGCAAAACTTCAATGCAGTGGGTTTATCTAATTTATAGAATATTTTCGGTGGATAACGTTCTTGAATTGTGCTTGGAATTAGCTTGCACACACTGTGATCGCAGAATATAGACATGAGATTGAGTGAGTCTATTGTCTGAGATTCGAACGGGATGATAATGGTTGCTCGTTCTTTTACATTTTTGTTCTCCGAGTCTAGGTTAAGTTTATTTTGAATATATGCTGTTAGTACAAATGTCATCATGTTTGCCTCATCCCTTGTCTTGCCTAGAATGGCTCTTAGCATAGTTTTAGGGAGAGATTTTAGATGGTGATAAAACCTTGACATCCTACGCGTCTCAAAAGAATCTTGTAATTCTTGATAGGTATTGTCAAGTTCCATAATACCTGAGCTTTTTCTACCCGATTTTCTTATTCCATGACTCCTTTTTCGTCTGCTAATCGATAACTAAAAAATTGATCACTGGATATGGACTGCTGAGATACACATCCACCTCCCAAAACTCTATCATTCAAACCCAAGGGGTATAAGGTATTGAGCATCTTGATATGCATGTCTTCCTTGCGGTTGAGCTCTCTGTTTATCTCTTCCGGTGATATGTATATATTGTCATCAACATGATCAATAATTTGCAATTCAACATCAGTCCAAGAATGATGATCTTGCTTAAAGTGATTGC
Source organism: Prostheceraeus crozeri (assembly GCA_907163375.1). NCBI lineage: Eukaryota > Metazoa > Platyhelminthes > Polycladida > Euryleptidae > Prostheceraeus > Prostheceraeus crozeri. Next base: position 311,476 of record CAJQUW010012576.1, on the reverse strand, counting down.
TAAGATATGTGTTTAAGTGACCTTTTAATACTGAATGACGATGACCATTTAATCTACAATGTAGCGGTTGCTTTGTCTGTCCTACATATTGCATTCCACATCTGCTACATGATATAAGATAAATAACATTTCTACTTTTACAAGTAAAAACACCTGGCTGATCAAAGATAAACCGGTTGCCTGTACTGAAACTTTCGTAGCAATTTTCGGTATTCAAAGATTTACAGCAAAGACATCTATTGCTACCACAAAATCTAATGTTTTCCAAAGTAGAGGGCGCTATCCACTCCTTCGCATTAACGCTGAACACTTTTCGTACCATATAAACCATGAGAAAATTTGCCAGAGCCTCGAAAAGAGCGAGGAATTTGCCGAGGTTGGACTTTCAAATTCCTGCTATCTATTGGCATTTGCGCCTAAGTGACTATGTATGATAATTATTAAGATGTGGGACAAATTAGGCATTTCGCCAGCTAGCAGAGGTCCAGTAGCGGGGTCGTGAAACCACCTGCATCTGAAGACATACTATCCAAGTAATTCTCATACGATGATGAAAGTCATCCCAGTAGCCATTTATAATAGAATATAATGCTTACTAATTTAAATTATTAGTTAAAGTAGTCCTAAGGAGGACTGATGGCGTTCTCCAATCCGCAAGTGTACAAAGGCAATGCTACTGTAACCATTGGATTAATCAGTTCTTAAAAGAACTCAATGTAGCTTTCTCGCGGCAACGAATTAAAATTGATCAGCTTTGGCCCAATATCTGGTAAAAATGGAAATCTTAAGACTTGTAATACTACTCATTCTTTCTGTTGATATACTAATACCATAGATTCCAAACACTGCCGTATACACGTTCAAAACAGACTTCTAATATACTGTACCGACTACAGATGCTGATAGTGGAAATAGAATAAGACAATGGTCACCATAGGTAAAGGAAATTAAAAATGGATATTATAAAACAACAGGAAACCGATGAATAAAAATTGGAAAAGTGGAGGTAAAATATGGAAATACAACGATGCTACTACACTGATTACAAGTGAACTATATCTGACACTACACAAAGTGTGGAAAGTGGATAATGGAGGTAAACAATAGAATTACAATGACACTCTACTACACCGAAAGCAATGAAACTATACACACTATACCTAAGACTACACATGGAAAATACTATTTCTTCACTTGAATTTGTTATCGCCAGTTTCTTCATCCGTCTATAGTACTTCATGTAATTCCACATTTCTTCATTTGAATTACAATACATCGACCACTACTTCAGTTACCGATTAAGGGATATAAAACATAATACTGCAGTCCGTCAGTCATCAGCAGGTACTCGTCTAGTTGTGTTTCGACCCCTAACCTGAACACTCAAACCCAGACGAGCGGGGTCCCACACATAGTGGCTGACAAAATACTGAATAGGTAATGATATGTCTTGAAAGATATGTCACAAAGATAAATCAGATATCATTCAATTGTTGCGTTTCCCATATGTAAACAGATCCTGTCATTAAATTCATCACATCAATAAATACAGTATGCTTTTTGCGATTCTCACATGTAAACAAATCCTGTTCATCAATCTTTGCCTTTTCGATTCCCACAAGTAAACAGATCCTGTTCATCCTCGAATCCCATAAAGATGTAATCGCTGTGTGATAAATATGTAATCCGCCTTTACACAAACTTCGCCTCATACATCAAGACTTAACAATGGGAGCTCTCTCATCTCCCGTAAGCCACGCTAAGCGCTCTGTATTCACTCTTCACTGCCCACCCCCATATGATGGCTACAAGTCATTGTTAGTCGTTTATTCACCTATGCGGCAAGGCATTAAGGAAAATGTGAGTCGTTTGTTGGTCGCGTGCCTCATTGAAATTCACAGAGTGAAGTGAATTGTCGAGCCGAGAAAAGACCATATTTGTGAAGCGATTCATTATGCCTTGTGAGAGCCTTTTCTGTGTAACTCATCAAGTCATGCTGAGAATAACCTCTAGATTTCATGATATTTAGTGTCTTGTTAGTTTTGTGTACAGCGTCTTGTAACTTCGAGCATATTCTACAATATCTGACTACCTGCGACGCGAAAACATGAAGGGCCATCTGTAATGGGATCATACTCTCTGGAAAAGTCAGTTGCACCACAGAGAAAGAGAAGTCATCTACCTTGTGATATACTGAAGTTCTCAACCTGTTCTGTGAGATTTGTATTTTCACATCAAGGTAAACTACCTCTTTATTGTTATCACCATTTCTCTCCGCCAACAAGTCAGGTGGATAAATTCTTTGAATCAACGAATTAAAGTGTTTATAATTGACAACACATATATCGTCTATGTATCTTGATGTAGGTGATAACAAGCGTGCTAAATGATATTTCTTAGTTTTTATCAAATTTTGCATAAAAACATATTCGCAGTGTAAGAGGAATAGGTCAGCTAGGAGTGGACTAGAATTTCCTCCCATTGGAATGCCTTTAATCTGCCTGAAAACTAAATTACCGAATGTGACGTAGGTCTGTGATAATAGGAAATGTATGGCTTCTTTTAACTTCTGTTTATCAAAACAGTGATAACCACTATATTTTTTCATTGAGCAAAAGGACTTATCATATCCAATGCAAATAAATTTTCTATTTGAGGAATTAAACACCAAATCCATAATAGCGAATATGTGATCTTCAATCAATTTTTGATCAAGATTCGTATATAAGGTTGAAAAATCGAAAACTTGCAATGAATGAACTTGTGTCGAATTTAATCTATGTAGAAATTCTTGTGTGGACTTTATACTCCAGAAGCAATCGAAACCGCTGTTTCTCTTAATTGCCATACAATATCTCTGAAAATTGTCACGCAAAATACTTAAGGCTGAATTTACTTTGATGGAAAGCTTTTTCGATGTGCATTGTCGTGCTCCTGCTATGAATCTAAATTTGCATGGAGTTTTGTGAAATTTTGGAATCCAATATAATTTTGGTAATTTTCTGTCTTTTTCACAGACAGATAGTTTAAACTCGCTTTTCATAATTGTTGTGTGTTGCTCAATTACATTCTGCGCTAAAATTTGCTCTGGACCATAGGTATCATTACCCGATATGTTCGACGTGGAAATATCAATTCCCAACTCGGCTAAGAGAATTTTGAGATAAAACTTTTTGCAAATGAAGGCATAATTATTAGATGCTTTATCAACTGGCGTAATTATGACGTCATTCTGCAATTCTTTCAGATTTTTACCCATTTTGACATTAATCTTGTGTCGATTACTGTGTGCGCGAAATCTATTCGAGGATTTCTTGGCAAGATATATTCGATCTTTAATCAGTGTCATGATTCTTGATTTCCACGCTGAGAATAAAGTAGCCTCAAGCTTCTCTTTCTTACTTATTTTTGTAATATGCTCATCCAATGAATTACTAATTTGAGTTGTTATGGCACTCCAACTAAGGCTTTTGGGGATTCTGTGTTTGGTACCAAAACTGAAGAGTTGACGTAAGTCTTCATCATCCACAATATCCAGATCACCCGTTATTACGTGACCATAATGTGGGTAAACAAAAGATTGCCTCTTGCTACATGAGCATGGATTGTTCATGATGTGCATCACATCCTGAAACTTTAGGTTATTCAAAAAACGCCCATAATTGCAAAACTTCAATGCAGTGGGTTTATCTAATTTATAGAATATTTTCGGTGGATAACGTTCTTGAATTGTGCTTGGAATTAGCTTGCACACACTGTGATCGCAGAATATAGACATGAGATTGAGTGAGTCTATTGTCTGAGATTCGAACGGGATGATAATGGTTGCTCGTTCTTTTACATTTTTGTTCTCCGAGTCTAGGTTAAGTTTATTTTGAATATATGCTGTTAGTACAAATGTCATCATGTTTGCCTCATCCCTTGTCTTGCCTAGAATGGCTCTTAGCATAGTTTTAGGGAGAGATTTTAGATGGTGATAAAACCTTGACATCCTACGCGTCTCAAAAGAATCTTGTAATTCTTGATAGGTATTGTCAAGTTCCATAATACCTGAGCTTTTTCTACCCGATTTTCTTATTCCATGACTCCTTTTTCGTCTGCTAATCGGATAACTAAAAAATTGATCACTGGATATGGACTGCTGAGATACACATCCACCTCCCAAAACTCTATCATTCAAACCCAAGGGGTATAAGGTATTGAGCATCTTGATATGCATGTCTTCCTTGCGGTTGAGCTCTCTGTTTATCTCTTCCGGTGATATGTATATATTGTCATCAACATGATCAATAATTTGCAATTCAACATCAGTCCAAGAATGATGATCTTGCTTAAAGTGATTGCTAAGATATGTGTTTAAGTGACCTTTTAATACTGAATGACGATGACCATTTAATCTACAATGTAGCGGTTGCTTTGTCTGTCCTACATATTGCATTCCACATCTGCTACATGATATAAGATAAATAACATTTCTACTTTTACAAGTAAAAACACCTGGCTGATCAAAGATAAACCGGTTGCCTGTACTGAAACTTTCGTAGCAATTTTCGGTATTCAAAGATTTACAGCAAAGACATCTATTGCTACCACAAAATCTAATGTTTTCCAAAGTAGAGGGCGCTATCCACTCCTTCGCATTAACGCTGAACACTTTTCGTACCATATAAACCATGAGAAAATTTGCCAGAGCCTCGAAAAGAGCGAGGAATTTGCCGAGGTTGGACTTTCAAATTCCTGCTATCTATTGGCATTTGCGCCTAAGTGACTATGTATGATAATTATTAAGATGTGGGACAAATTAGGCATTTCGCCAGCTAGCAGAGGTCCAGTAGCGGGGTCGTGAAACCACCTGCATCTGAAGACATACTATCCAAGTAATTCTCATACGATGATGAAAGTCATCCCAGTAGCCATTTATAATAGAATATAATGCTTACTAATTTAAATTATTAGTTAAAGTAGTCCTAAGGAGGACTGATGGCGTTCTCCAATCCGCAAGTGTACAAAGGCAATGCTACTGTAACCATTGGATTAATCAGTTCTTAAAAGAACTCAATGTAGCTTTCTCGCGGCAACGAATTAAAATTGATCAGCTTTGGCCCAATATCTGGTAAAAATGGAAATCTTAAGACTTGTAATACTACTCATTCTTTCTGTTGATATACTAATACCATAGATTCCAAACACTGCCGTATACACGTTCAAAACAGACTTCTAATATACTGTACCGACTACAGATGCTGATAGTGGAAATAGAATAAGACAATGGTCACCATAGGTAAAGGAAATTAAAAATGGATATTATAAAACAACAGGAAACCGATGAATAAAAATTGGAAAAGTGGAGGTAAAATATGGAAATACAACGATGCTACTACACTGATTACAAGTGAACTATATCTGACACTACACAAAGTGGAAAGTGGAAGTGGATAATGGAGGTAAACAATAGAATTACAATGACACTCTACTACACCGAAAGCAATGAAACTATACACACTATACCTAAGACTACACATGGAAAATACTATTTCTTCACTTGAATTTGTTATCGCCAGTTTCTTCATCCGTCTATAGTACTTCATGTAATTCCACATTTCTTCATTTGAATTACAATACATCGACCACTACTTCAGTTACCGATTAAGGGATATAAAACATAATACTGCAGTCCGTCAGTCATCAGCAGGTACTCGTCTAGTTGTGTTTCGACCCCTAACCTGAACACTCAAACCCAGACGAGCGGGGTCCCACACATAGTGGCTGACAAAATACTGAATAGGTAATGATATGTCTTGAAAGATATGTCACAAAGATAAATCAGATATCATTCAATTGTTGCGTTTCCCATATGTAAACAGATCCTGTCATTAAATTCATCACATCAATAAATACAGTATGCTTTTTGCGATTCTCACATGTAAACAAATCCTGTTCATCAATCTTTGCCTTTTCGATTCCCACAAGTAAACAGATCCTGTTCATCCTCGAATCCCATAAAGATGTAATCGCTGTGTGATAAATATGTAATCCGCCTTTACACAAACTTCGCCTCATACATCAAGACTTAACAATGGGAGCTCTCTCATCTCCCGTAAGCCACGCTAAGCGCTCTGTATTCACTCTTCACTGCCCACCCCCATATGATGGCTACAAGTCATTGTTAGTCGTTTATTCACCTATGCGGCAAGGCATTAAGGAAAATGTGAGTCGTTTGTTGGTCGCGTGCCTCATTGAAATTCACAGAGTGAAGTGAATTGTCGAGCCGAGAAAAGACCATATTTGTGAAGCGATTCATTATGCCTTGTGAGAGCCTTTTCTGTGTAACTCATCAAGTCATGCTGAGAATAACCTCTAGATTTCATGATATTTAGTGTCTTGTTAGTTTTGTGTACAGCGTCTTGTAACTTCGAGCATATTCTACAATATCTGACTACCTGCGACGCGAAAACATGAAGGGCCATCTGTAATGGGATCATACTCTCTGGAAAAGTCAGTTGCACCACAGAGAAAGAGAAGTCATCTACCTTGTGATATACTGAAGTTCTCAACCTGTTCTGTGAGATTTGTATTTTCACATCAAGGTAAACTACCTCTTTATTGTTATCACCATTTCTCTCCGCCAACAAGTCAGGTGGATAAATTCTTTGAATCAACGAATTAAAGTGTTTATAATTGACAACACATATATCGTCTATGTATCTTGATGTAGGTGATAACAAGCGTGCTAAATGATATTTCTTAGTTTTTATCAAATTTTGCATAAAAACATATTCGCAGTGTAAGAGGAATAGGTCAGCTAGGAGTGGACTAGAATTTCCTCCCATTGGAATGCCTTTAATCTGCCTGAAAACTAAATTACCGAATGTGACGTAGGTCTGTGATAATAGGAAATGTATGGCTTCTTTTAACTTCTGTTTATCAAAACAGTGATAACCACTATATTTTTTCATTGAGCAAAAGGACTTATCATATCCAATGCAAATAAATTTTCTATTTGAGGAATTAAACACCAAATCCATAATAGCGAATATGTGATCTTCAATCAATTTTTGATCAAGATTCGTATATAAGGTTGAAAAATCGAAAACTTGCAATGAATGAACTTGTGTCGAATTTAATCTATGTAGAAATTCTTGTGTGGACTTTATACTCCAGAAGCAATCGAAACCGTTGTTTCTCTTAATTGCCATACAATATCTCTGAAAATTGTCACGCAAAATACTTAAGGCTGAATTTACTTTGATGGAAAGCTTTTTCGATGTGCATTGTCGTGCTCCTGCTATGAATCTAAATTTGCATGGAGTTTTGTGAAATTTTGGAATCCAATATAATTTTGGTAATTTTCTGTCTTTTTCACAGACAGATAGTTTAAACTCGCTTTTCATAATTGTTGTGTGTTGCTCAATTACATTCTGCGCTAAAATTTGCTCTGGACCATAGGTATCATTACCCGATATGTTCGACGTGGAAATATCAATTCCCAACTCGGCTAAGAGAATTTTGAGATAAAACTTTTTGCAAATGAAGGCATAATTATTAGATGCTTTATCAACTGGCGTAATTATGACGTCATTCTGCAATTCTTTCAGATTTTTACCCATTTTGACATTAATCTTGTGTCGATTACTGTGTGCGCGAAATCTATTCAAGGATTTCTTGGCAAGATATATTCGATCTTTAATCAGTGTCATGATTCTTGATTTCCACGCTGAGAATAAAGTAGCCTCAAGCTTCTCTTTCTTACTTATTTTTGTAATATGCTCATCCAATGAATTACTAATTTGAGTTGTTATGGCACTCCAACTAAGGCTTTTGGGGATTCTGTGTTTGGTACCAAAACTGAAGAGTTGACGTAAGTCTTCATCATCCACAATATCCAGATCACCCGTTATTACGTGACCATAATGTGGGTAAACAAAAGATTGCCTCTTGCTACATGAGCATGGATTGTTCATGATGTGCATCACATCCTGAAACTTTAGGTTATTCAAAAAACGCCCATAATTGCAAAACTTCAATGCAGTGGGTTTATCTAATTTATAGAATATTTTCGGTGGATAACGTTCTTGAATTGTGCTTGGAATTAGCTTGCACACACTGTGATCGCAGAATATAGACATGAGATTGAGTGAGTCTATTGTCTGAGATTCGAACGGGATGATAATGGTTGCTCGTTCTTTTACATTTTTGTTCTCCGAGTCTAGGTTAAGTTTATTTTGAATATATGCTGTTAGTACAAATGTCATCATGTTTGCCTCATCCCTTGTCTTGCCTAGAATGGCTCTTAGCATAGTTTTAGGGAGAGATTTTAGATGGTGATAAAACCTTGACATCCTACGCGTCTCAAAAGAATCTTGTAATTCTTGATAGGTATTGTCAAGTTCCATAATACCTGAGCTTTTTCTACCCGATTTTCTTATTCCATGACTCCTTTTTCGTCTGCTAATCGGATAACTAAAAAATTGATCACTGGATATGGACTGCTGAGATACACATCCACCTCCCAAAACTCTATCATTCAAACCCAAGGGGTATAAGGTATTGAGCATCTTGATATGCATGTCTTCCTTGCGGTTGAGCTCTCTGTTTATCTCTTCCGGTGATATGTATATATTGTCATCAACATGATCAATAATTTGCAATTCAACATCAGTCCAAGAATGATGATCTTGCTTAAAGTGATTGCTAAGATATGTGTTTAAGTGACCTTTTAATACTGAATGACGATGACCATTTAATCTACAATGTAGCGGTTGCTTTGTCTGTCCTACATATTGCATTCCACATCTGCTACATGATATAAGATAAATAACATTTCTACTTTTACAAGTAAAAACACCTGGCTGATCAAAGATAAACCGGTTGCCTGTACTGAAACTTTCGTAGCAATTTTCGGTATTCAAAGATTTACAGCAAAGACATCTATTGCTACCACAAAATCTAATGTTTTCCAAAGTAGAGGGCGCTATCCACTCCTTCGCATTAACGCTGAACACTTTTCGTACCATATAAACCATGAGAAAATTTGCCAGAGCCTCGAAAAGAGCGAGGAATTTGCCGAGGTTGGACTTTCAAATTCCTGCTATCTATTGGCATTTGCGCCTAAGTGACTATGTATGATAATTATTAAGATGTGGGACAAATTAGGCATTTCGCCAGCTAGCAGAGGTCCAGTAGCGGGGTCGTGAAACCACCTGCATCTGAAGACATACTATCCAAGTAATTCTCATACGATGATGAAAGTCATCCCAGTAGCCATTTATAATAGAATATAATGCTTACTAATTTAAATTATTAGTTAAAGTAGTCCTAAGGAGGACTGATGGCGTTCTCCAATCCGCAAGTGTACAAAGGCAATGCTACTGTAACCATTGGATTAATCAGTTCTTAAAAGAACTCAATGTAGCTTTCTCGCGGCAACGAATTAAAATTGATCAGCTTTGGCCCAATATCTGGTAAAAATGGAAATCTTAAGACTTGTAATACTACTCATTCTTTCTGTTGATATACTAATACCATAGATTCCAAACACTGCCGTATACACGTTCAAAACAGACTTCTAATATACTGTACCGACTACAGATGCTGATAGTGGAAATAGAATAAGACAATGGTCACCATAGGTAAAGGAAATTAAAAATGGATATTATAAAACAACAGGAAACCGATGAATAAAAATTGGAAAAGTGGAGGTAAAATATGGAAATACAACGATGCTACTACACTGATTACAAGTGAACTATATCTGACACTACACAAAGTGGAAAGTGGATAATGGAGGTAAACAATAGAATTACAATGACACTCTACTACACCGAAAGCAATGAAACTATACACACTATACCTAAGACTACACATGGAAAATACTATTTCTTCACTTGAATTTGTTATCGCCAGTTTCTTCATCCGTCTATAGTACTTCATGTAATTCCACATTTCTTCATTTGAATTACAATACATCGACCACTACTTCAGTTACCGATTAAGGGATATAAAACATAATACTGCAGTCCGTCAGTCATCAGCAGGTACTCGTCTAGTTGTGTTTCGACCCCTAACCTGAACACTCAAACCCAGACGAGCGGGGTCCCACACATAGTGGCTGACAAAATACTGAATAGGTAATGATATGTCTTGAAAGATATGTCACAAAGATAAATCAGATATCATTCAATTGTTGCGTTTCCCATATGTAAACAGATCCTGTCATTAAATTCATCACATCAATAAATACAGTATGCTTTTTGCGATTCTCACATGTAAACAAATCCTGTTCATCAATCTTTGCCTTTTCGATTCCCACAAGTAAACAGATCCTGTTCATCCTCGAATCCCATAAAGATGTAATCGCTGTGTGATAAATATGTAATCCGCCTTTACACAAACTTCGCCTCATACATCAAGACTTAACAATGGGAGCTCTCTCATCTCCCGTAAGCCACGCTAAGCGCTCTGTATTCACTCTTCACTGCCCACCCCCATATGATGGCTACAAGTCATTGTTAGTCGTTTATTCACCTATGCGGCAAGGCATTAAGGAAAATGTGAGTCGTTTGTTGGTCGCGTGCCTCATTGAAATTCACAGAGTGAAGTGAATTGTCGAGCCGAGAAAAGACCATATTTGTGAAGCGATTCATTATGCCTTGTGAGAGCCTTTTCTGTGTAACTCATCAAGTCATGCTGAGAATAACCTCTAGATTTCATGATATTTAGTGTCTTGTTAGTTTTGTGTACAGCGTCTTGTAACTTCGAGCATATTCTACAATATCTGACTACCTGCGACGCGAAAACATGAAGGGCCATCTGTAATGGGATCATACTCTCTGGAAAAGTCAGTTGCACCACAGAGAAAGAGAAGTCATCTACCTTGTGATATACTGAAGTTCTCAACCTGTTCTGTGAGATTTGTATTTTCACATCAAGGTAAACTACCTCTTTATTGTTATCACCATTTCTCTCCGCCAACAAGTCAGGTGGATAAATTCTTTGAATCAACGAATTAAAGTGTTTATAATTGACAACACATATATCGTCTATGTATCTTGATGTAGGTGATAACAAGCGTGCTAAATGATATTTCTTAGTTTTTATCAAATTTTGCATAAAAACATATTCGCAGTGTAAGAGGAATAGGTCAGCTAGGAGTGGACTAGAATTTCCTCCCATTGGAATGCCTTTAATCTGCCTGAAAACTAAATTACCGAATGTGACGTAGGTCTGTGATAATAGGAAATGTATGGCTTCTTTTAACTTCTGTTTATCAAAACAGTGATAACCACTATATTTTTTCATTGAGCAAAAGGACTTATCATATCCAATGCAAATAAATTTTCTATTTGAGGAATTAAACACCAAATCCATAATAGCGAATATGTGATCTTCAATCAATTTTTGATCAAGATTCGTATATAAGGTTGAAAAATCGAAAACTTGCAATGAATGAACTTGTGTCGAATTTAATCTATGTAGAAATTCTTGTGTGGACTTTATACTCCAGAAGCAATCGAAACCGCTGTTTCTCTTAATTGCCATACAATATCTCTGAAAATTGTCACGCAAAATACTTAAGGCTGAATTTACTTTGATGGAAAGCTTTTTCGATGTGCATTGTCGTGCTCCTGCTATGAATCTAAATTTGCATGGAGTTTTGTGAAATTTTGGAATCCAATATAATTTTGGTAATTTTCTGTCTTTTTCACAGACAGATAGTTTAAACTCGCTTTTCATAATTGTTGTGTGTTGCTCAATTACATTCTGCGCTAAAATTTGCTCTGGACCATAGGTATCATTACCCGATATGTTCGACGTGGAAATATCAATTCCCAACTCGGCTAAGAGAATTTTGAGATAAAACTTTTTGCAAATGAAGGCATAATTATTAGATGCTTTATCAACTGGCGTAATTATGACGTCATTCTGCAATTCTTTCAGATTTTTACCCATTTTGACATTAATCTTGTGTCGATTACTGTGTGCGCGAAATCTATTCGAGGATTTCTTGGCAAGATATATTCGATCTTTAATCAGTGTCATGATTCTTGATTTCCACGCTGAGAATAAAGTAGCCTCAAGCTTCTCTTTCTTACTTATTTTTGTAATATGCTCATCCAATGAATTACTAATTTGAGTTGTTATGGCACTCCAACTAAGGCTTTTGGGGATTCTGTGTTTGGTACCAAAACTGAAGAGTTGACGTAAGTCTTCATCATCCACAATATCCAGATCACCCGTTATTACGTGACCATAATGTGGGTAAACAAAAGATTGCCTCTTGCTACATGAGCATGGATTGTTCATGATGTGCATCACATCCTGAAACTTTAGGTTATTCAAAAAACGCCCATAATTGCAAAACTTCAATGCAGTGGGTTTATCTAATTTATAGAATATTTTCGGTGGATAACGTTCTTGAATTGTGCTTGGAATTAGCTTGCACACACTGTGATCGCAGAATATAGACATGAGATTGAGTGAGTCTATTGTCTGAGATTCGAACGGGATGATAATGGTTGCTCGTTCTTTTACATTTTTGTTCTCCGAGTCTAGGTTAAGTTTATTTTGAATATATGCTGTTAGTACAAATGTCATCATGTTTGCCTCATCCCTTGTCTTGCCTAGAATGGCTCTTAGCATAGTTTTAGGGAGAGATTTTAGATGGTGATAAAACCTTGACATCCTACGCGTCTCAAAAGAATCTTGTAATTCTTGATAGGTATTGTCAAGTTCCATAATACCTGAGCTTTTTCTACCCGATTTTCTTATTCCATGACTCCTTTTTCGTCTGCTAATCGGATAACTAAAAAATTGATCACTGGATATGGACTGCTGAGATACACATCCACCTCCCAAAACTCTATCATTCAAACCCAAGGGGTATAAGGTATTGAGCATCTTGATATGCATGTCTTCCTTGCGGTTGAGCTCTCTGTTTATCTCTTCCGGTGATATGTATATATTGTCATCAACATGATCAATAATTTGCAATTCAACATCAGTCCAAGAATGATGATCTTGCTTAAAGTGATTGCTAAGATATGTGTTTAAGTGACCTTTTAATACTGAATGACGATGACCATTTAATCTACAATGTAGCGGTTGCTTTGTCTGTCCTACATATTGCATTCCACATCTGCTACATGATATAAGATAAATAACATTTCTACTTTTACAAGTAAAAACACCTGGCTGATCAAAGATAAACCGGTTGCCTGTACTGAAACTTTCGTAGCAATTTTCGGTATTCAAAGATTTACAGCAAAGACATCTATTGCTACCACAAAATCTAATGTTTTCCAAAGTAGAGGGCGCTATCCACTCCTTCGCATTAACGCTGAACACTTTTCGTACCATATAAACCATGAGAAAATTTGCCAGAGCCTCGAAAAGAGCGAGGAATTTGCCGAGGTTGGACTTTCAAATTCCTGCTATCTATTGGCATTTGCGCCTAAGTGACTATGTATGATAATTATTAAGATGTGGGACAAATTAGGCATTTCGCCAGCTAGCAGAGGTCCAGTAGCGGGGTCGTGAAACCACCTGCATCTGAAGACATACTATCCAAGTAATTCTCATACGATGATGAAAGTCATCCCAGTAGCCATTTATAATAGAATATAATGCTTACTAATTTAAATTATTAGTTAAAGTAGTCCTAAGGAGGACTGATGGCGTTCTCCAATCCGCAAGTGTACAAAGGCAATGCTACTGTAACCATTGGATTAATCAGTTCTTAAAAGAACTCAATGTAGCTTTCTCGCGGCAACGAATTAAAATTGATCAGCTTTGGCCCAATATCTGGTAAAAATGGAAATCTTAAGACTTGTAATACTACTCATTCTTTCTGTTGATATACTAATACCATAGATTCCAAACACTGCCGTATACACGTTCAAAACAGACTTCTAATATACTGTACCGACTACAGATGCTGATAGTGGAAATAGAATAAGACAATGGTCACCATAGGTAAAGGAAATTAAAAATGGATATTATAAAACAACAGGAAACCGATGAATAAAAATTGGAAAAGTGGAGGTAAAATATGGAAATACAACGATGCTACTACACTGATTACAAGTGAACTATATCTGACACTACACAAAGTGGAAAGTGGATAATGGAGGTAAACAATAGAATTACAATGACACTCTACTACACCGAAAGCAATGAAACTATACACACTATACCTAAGACTACACATGGAAAATACTATTTCTTCACTTGAATTTGTTATCGCCAGTTTCTTCATCCGTCTATAGTACTTCATGTAATTCCACATTTCTTCATTTGAATTACAATACATCGACCACTACTTCAGTTACCGATTAAGGGATATAAAACATAATACTGCAGTCCGTCAGTCATCAGCAGGTACTCGTCTAGTTGTGTTTCGACCCCTAACCTGAACACTCAAACCCAGACGAGCGGGGTCCCACACATAGTGGCTGACAAAATACTGAATAGGTAATGATATGTCTTGAAAGATATGTCACAAAGATAAATCAGATATCATTCAATTGTTGCGTTTCCCATATGTAAACAGATCCTGTCATTAAATTCATCACATCAATAAATACAGTATGCTTTTTGCGATTCTCACATGTAAACAAATCCTGTTCATCAATCTTTGCCTTTTCGATTCCCACAAGTAAACAGATCCTGTTCATCCTCGAATCCCATAAAGATGTAATCGCTGTGTGATAAATATGTAATCCGCCTTTACACAAACTTCGCCTCATACATCAAGACTTAACAATGGGAGCTCTCTCATCTCCCGTAAGCCACGCTAAGCGCTCTGTATTCTCTGTAGCGCTCTGTATAATGTACGTTTATGTAGGCCGACCAATTAATTGCAATAATTTTATCCAAAAAATCAAATGGATTGTCAGCTTAATTTCGTCAATTGAGAAATTAATTAATTGCACCTAATTGTAGCAATTATTTGAAATTAATTTTTCATGGCCCCTGTTTATCATTGATTTTTGCGCTCGGTGCAGGTTTCTTTCTTGAAGACCATTATTTATCAGGGTGCAGTCAGAAGTCAGGTAACATCTAAATCTGCTTGTCGTCGGTAAAAGGATAAAGGAGCTTAGCGGACGATAACTGATTTATTGTCTTGCATATCTGTCATATCACCTGTTTTTCAAGTGAAATCAAAAATATGTAAGCCGTCAAGTTTGGCGGTTCGTCCAAGTATAAATGCAGATGAAAACGTCTTTGTCGAAATTTGCTGAGCTTGCAGCTGCTGTCTACAGTTTCCCTCCATCCAGTGCTGGCACGGAGCGAGTATTCAGCTTATACGCACCGACACACAAAACTGAGAAACCGTCTTTCACACCCCGTGTTGTGAAGATTGTAACAGTTCAGTTATCTCTATAGATGATGACATCGACTTGATTGTGAACGAGTGAAAGATTGTTGTAATGATTGGGGCCGTCTTGTTGGCATCTTGTTCAAAAGTCTACTCAATGCTTTTATATTTATGTAGTCCCATATTAAGTAGGAAGATGATGCAAATTTGTGTATAGATGTAATTAAGGAGTTTACAGTTTTCAACAAATATCCTGATATTATTTGCATGTACACTGTAAATCGCTCAATACCAATCACATACGAAGGATGCATACCAAAATATTTTTTGGTATATTTCTGTATTCTCTTGGTATATATTTGTATGCTTTTCGTATGTTATTTCAAATGTGGTATGCTTTACATACTAAAGCCATGCTAGCACAATGTTAAAAGAAATCATCAATCATCTCCAAAGTATCTTGATTTCAGGACTTTTGTCAATAAAGATCACACTAATGTTACTACTGTTCTGCAAGTAGTGAGATAATGACATTCAAGAGTCATTCTTTCAATACTGAATTCGATTTTAATGCACGTAAGTCTAAGGCATTTCATGAATAATCAATAAGATTTCAACCATCAACAATTGTGCATCATGTAATTTTGAATTAAGGCATATTATCAATCCGAAATAAAAACACATTATAATTCATTAAACGCAAAAATAGTTATGTTTGAGATATATAAGTCAACATGATTGCACGAAAGATATCGTTTGAATGAATTGACGTTTATCAACTTGGCTCATAAAGTAGAGTTAAATGAACGTCTTGTTGATGTTGCTAGACAAGTAGCAACAACGACAATCTCGCGGGCATATAATTCACAATAAATCTTATCTAGTTAAATATCACTCTATCAAACAAAAAATATTCGAGACTGGTGTTACTGAAAAAAGTTATTTGACAGTAGTATGTAATAATTTTTTGCTATGTAACTTAAAACTGCACATACCAAATGGATACCAGATGCATACGAATAAGGATGAATTTGCATCGGGTCTCGTATATAAAACATACCAACAATTCGTATTTCAGTGTAAAAAATCCAATCACAGATAGAATAGTTCGTATCGCTACATACCAATCACATACCAATCACATACGAAGGTAAATGAGATTTGGTATGAAAAATATACCAGATCTCTGTAAACATACGAGAATCTCGTATCAGATGTTAGTTTCAAATTGTATGTAATTTTGGTATATGTTTGTATGTAATTTTCGTATCCAGCGATTTACAGTGTAGGCCTAGTTCTTCTTTATATATTTGTGCCTTCTTTCTGTACCAGATGAGAATATCTGTCAATTTTAGACTGATCAAACCAAAATATATTTGCCTAGCGAGTACACTATCAAAACTTGACATGACTAGACTACCGTATGTCATTGACCTTGAACAGCCCAGTTCATATCAAATGATATAAACTGAGCAATGCTAACTAATTCAAATATGCCATATCAAAAGGTCGGTTGATAATTTCTTTATATATGGAACTATCTAAATCTGTATATAATTGCACGTATTATTAAATGGCAGATCTATAGATAAAAGTGAAAAACTTAAGTGCATGTATTTTTTTCATTGGAATTTTTGATTTAATTGTGTAATAGTCGTTCTGTAAATGTAAAGCTATTGATCAGTCTGTACTTAATCCCTTCTTTGTAGATGGTTGTTTTCCCATTACACGTATTCTCTCAATTCCATTGGATGTTTCGGGCTTTTCTGCAGCTCATTTAAAGTGGTCTCGTTATTCCTGGTAAGTTGCAATTATTATGATCATTTAACAGGCATTTTCGTGTGGATTGACGTTGAAGGTGGTCGTTTTACCGGATACACATGTTCTTCCAATTCCATTGGAAGTTATAATTGGTGCTTCTGAGTTTGGCAGCTCATTCTCTACTTGTATATTAAAGCATGTATTTTAAAAGAGGAATCATTTCCAAAATTTGTGGCTGTTTGAGAATGGGACTAGGTCATTCTCTTTTCTCTGCAGCTCAGAAAATCTAAGTCGTTCCAGGACTTTCATCACTTAGTGTACGATGCAGATGATATAAAAGGAGTTTATCGAATATTGATAGATATAAAGCGCGTGATTATATAATGAACTAGAAAGAAGAATGGAAATAAATGATCACTTTAAGTAATCGAAAATTGCCGATGCTGTTGAAAATATATTCCCAAACTTTTGTCTGTCTCAGACCGCGTCAGGGGACGACGAAAATTTGAGAATATATTTTCAACACAAACAGCATCGGCTATTTTCGATTTTTTAAAACAGTAGGCTGTTTATGTGGAACAATTAGATGATTATTTGAAAATGAGATTCTATTCAGCTACAAGTTGGTCATCTTAAACCAATAAAGAATCTGTCTAATGATCCGCCCGTGTCCCGAAATTTGAAAGAGACAAGTGTGCATTTTTGGAAAATCTGGTACACTAGTTGCTATCATGCATTCATAAAAGGTGACTTAATCAGTAAATGTCATCTTTTAGTAAGCCCCTCCCCCTCCTATTTGATGTCAGTTGCAAACAGCCCATGCAATGGTTTTAAAATAACATAATTTTTGTTTCGTTGCAGGTGGTTAATGCTTGTGGTGATCTCCACATTTGATGCTTTACTTCCTTTGTCCTCGATAACTTTCGGTACTCGTTGCTGATCACTGCGTCAATGTGTGCAATTGGATTGATTATCTATGGTTGATCTTTCAATATTTCGTGCGAATTGTATGGGATGAATACTGCGAAATAATCTTTGCGTTTTTGGAATCCATTGAGTTTATACATGTCATACTTGTGTGTCTGAATCTTCGACATCAAACGTGGTAATCGTTTTATTACTATACATATATGACCCCTTGAAGTGTCAGTGGCTCGAAGCTCGGTCGATTGACTTGCCTTATTAACTTGATATTATCATCTTTTTATCAGTAGAAGTGCAACAACGTGTTTCTTTTCACAATGACTTAATGCAGCACACTTCTGTTTATGATGCCAAATTATACCGATGACTTACTGATAATCATTACATCTATCGTGTATATGCATTTTTCAAGTCTTGCAATGTCCTAACGTTATGTCACCATGATTATCGTGAATTTGTCGTCAATGAATGCATTGCATTTCATTTATATTAGACCCAGTATAACATGGATTATAAAGTGAGATTATATCAACTTCATAATACACGCATGTGTCTTGGCGTATCTATCATTTCCGCGTGTAATTCCAGTTCATAGAATCCTAGAGGCCAGCTAACAGGTCTCTTAAAGGCGAATTAGATGTAATTTTTCTGTTGGATACTGAATTTAATTCTGTTTTTAATTAAGTTATAAATTTTTTTAGAGTAAACTCCAGAACTTTGAATTGGCTGCTGCGGCTGTGCCTGGGGATAAAAGTACGAGTATGTAAAACAATTCAATTTTAATTTTTTGAATTGACTCTTTTGAAGGTTTGTTCTGTTTTTCTTTTATGAACTTAATTTAGCTTTTATTATCCAATTTCAGAAGAATCTCAATGTTTGTAAAGAGAAAGACTAGCGAACAAGTTTGTTATATGAAGTGAACTTTTTTCGTTATGTTTTTTAGCCTCCATGTTTATACTGATTAATTGATTTTTTGTTATAGATAAAATCTATTCATACCATAATGAGCTATGCATTATTTCCTTAATATGTGAATTTCAGGTAGTTCTAGCATGCAAATCAGATATGATTTACCATGCAATTGATGAAAACGTAATGGCGCGTCAGGTTGGTGAAATTCATTTTTTGAACCGCATGATCGATCCAGAAATGAATTGAATAGAAATACAGTATATGTGAAAGAACCCATTTGTGATTACGAGTACCCCAGTCGGCAGCTAGCTGTGCAATGAATCATAGCATATTTCTAACACGAACTGGTCTATTCCACACTCAGTTGGAGAATTCAATTCTGTATCGATCGTGCCGTTTAAAAGCGCATTCCACCTTCCTGGGGGGTCAACTTCATCAAAGTGCATCGTAAAATCATGCATGATTTTTTGAGCAACATCAAATGTCACATTGATAAATCATTGATACTTAATTGATAAATCATTGATGCTTAATGAATAAATCATGGATAATATTCATGCATGGGAATGCATGAATCATGCATTCCCATGTAAAATTGATCACAATCATTGCAGTTTATTTTGTAGACGATGTTCCTCGTATTTACTTACATCAGGAAAGGTTTTGGAAAGATCAGGAAAGGAAGAAAAGGTCTTCAGCAGAATCAGCAACCAATCTGCAATGTTTGAGCAATAGGAATGATATGTCGAAAGGATAGGTCTCAAGGGGGATAATTTCCGAATCGTGCATCTTTGGCAACCCCTCGACTTGGTGTACATCCCATAGATCGCAACTGCTTGTATAAGGAATCATTGATTGTTCCGTTATTTTGAGTTGTTTTCGGTTTGTCTGATCTTATCAATACGGTGCAGAAACTCCTCTTCCTCGGATCTATCTCTTTGCATTTATTACTTTTGGGATTTGCATTCTTTTATAAATTAAGTATTATGTTGATAATACAGTAGAAATTTTGACATGATATTGAAGATAAGAGCAAGGTTTTGTAGGTTCTAAGTTTAACCCTATTCGTACCATGGGGGGCGGATTCCGCCCCCCACGCGCATTTTTGCTGTAGAAACTTTCATACCAAATGGATTGGATTGAGATTTCATGACTTTTAGTTTTTAGGTATTTTTCAACTTTTCTGCGAAATTTCGTCAAATTTATGTCAGTGAAAGAGCTAGATATAGCATAGTTTTCAAGAGATAGGTTCTAAGAATTCAATTTTGTTTATGCTGTGTGCAAGTATAGATTGTATTCTAGCAATAAAACGTATATCTTGAAGTCTCAGCTGCCTGCATACCATACACATTATACTACAAAGCAATATACAGTCTTTGTCTAAAATCATTGGACACCTGGAATCAAAGGCTATAGGCCTAGTAGAACCTAGTATCTAGTATTTTCTTCTAATTCGAACCACGTATGTAGAAAATTGTCATACTTCTTCGATATCTTTTGATTATAACTTGAATGAAGATTTTGCGATAGACATAGATCGTATTTAACAAGTGTTATCTACTTATACAGTATAGTAGGACCTAGCTATCTAGCTTTACCTAGTTTAGGCCAATGAACTGCATAATGATTATTTCTTTCTTTTGAAGAAATTATTCTACAAATTATGAAACTACATGTACAATAAATCTACGATATCTATTAGCCACTGTATAAGGTTCTAGGATTCTTCGTATATAGAATTATACCGCAGGTAATTAGTAAGTAGTATGTATAGGTTTCCGTAATTATTTTATGATGCAGAAATATGATAATATCATTATGCAACAATTTGAACAATGTTCTATGCATGTATCCGAACAATGCTAATTTCATAGTATATGAAGGAACCAATTTGAAAAAGAGAAAATATTTCATGGCTTTTTGCTAAAAAATGACACATGTACATGTACATAGTCATTTTAAATCGCTATCTATAGCAGCAAAAACATTTTATCATGCTAAATCAATATCACCATTCGAAATAGAATACCAAAATTGGGAAAACAGTATACTCCAAGGTTGATTTGCATGATTTATCAAAGGACAAATTAAGAAAAAATAATGTTTGAATTTTAAAATGCTATTTATAGCATCAAGACGAAAACATTATGCAAAATGAATACCACCATTAGATTTAGAATATCCGATTTGTATAAAATCCATAATATCAGGTCTCTTTGTTTGATAATTTAGGAATAATATTGGGGGGGCTTGGTCTGAGCGTGCGTCAAATACCTTGGTATGGATAGGGTTAAGATAACAGCACATTGAAAACCAAGCGGCATGCGGAAAATACAAGAATCGTTGTGACTACATGTGCGAAGTTGGTCTGTTCTCCAACTTCCATGTGCACTCGAAATGGTATTCTCCATGTGCACTCGAAATGGCTCTGCAATCATTGCAATTGTAATTACAGCTGCAATCATTTAATTGTGCAAAATAATTTGACAAAATAAGATTGTAATTAAATCTTTTATGTATCTCAAACATAAATTTAGTTTACTATATGAAATTGGCGTGCATTTTCATTTTGTATTTATCATAATCTTAATTTGAAAGTTACTTAATAAACATTGCTTATTCCTGTGTACTTGTTTCTTTCATATATATATATATATATATATATATATATATATATATATATAAAGTCCTGTGTAATAGAATCGAATTTAGTTTTGCAAATTCAATTTTTGAATGTTGTTATCTTACTAGTTTTTACGCAAAAGTACCATGCAACTCATCATAAACGTTCTGCGATTAGAATAAAATAATCATCTGGCAAAAACTACGAAAGTTTGGTAGATTTGCTACCAGACAGATACAGCGCCACCAGATGAAAGGAAATGATGCATTTGGCAGGAAGTGTTTCATCGGTTCGGTATCGCACGATTTACAGTGTGTGCAAAATCTCTGTTCCAAAGATTTCTGGATCCTCCCTTTTCCGTGAAAGTTTTCCGTAAAAACTCATTTGAGAGCCGTTTTTGGTTCGAAAACACAACACTTAATTCGTACTCATTTTTAGTGCTCATTTAAAATGAATGAAATGGGTCCCCGGGGACTCGACTGCTTTCCAATTGACTAAATATATTTTTTGTATGGATCTGAAAGTCTGATATTTCATGTATTCCTTCATTTGTCATCAATGAATGTGCAACAGGTCAATCTTTACTTTATCTTTCTTACATCAAGAAACAGATAAAAAAGTGCTAGCAGAAATCCTTGGGTTTACTGGAACCTACTTCATGAACAAGGCCAGGTTTCTATGAAATTTTATTTTTTCTCGTTTCATTTGGAATCTTCTACGATGATAAATTATCTTGCGACTAAATCAACCTGCTGCATTAGTTGCTCGTTGCAATTAGCAAGAG
Source organism: Prostheceraeus crozeri (assembly GCA_907163375.1). NCBI lineage: Eukaryota > Metazoa > Platyhelminthes > Polycladida > Euryleptidae > Prostheceraeus > Prostheceraeus crozeri. Next base: position 289,156 of record CAJQUW010012576.1, on the reverse strand, counting down.
CAGCAACCAAAACAAACGATCGAAAGACCGATCAAAAAACGACAATTGTATCTTACGTTCCATAAAGAAATAAGAGCGTTATTCTGATGCAACAAAGCATCATGATGGCAACGTGGATTAGAATACTGGCAAGCTTGATATCATTCCGTTTACCAAGCAAAGGGCAGCTGCTACTGTTGGTCAGTTATGCCTTTCATGTAGGGTGCAGCGGAAGACAAGACGTTGGTCAGACGTTTGATTTTTTTTCAACATGCCCAATCTGATAGGCATCAGTGCCTTCATTATTTTCACTAGGAGCCTTCATTATTGTACTAGGAGGCTGCTTTACGATATTTTGTGTCACCATAAAGCCTCAGATAGTTGATTTTGATGAAATTGATTTAATTCATGCAGCTAATCCTTTCCATTTGTACATTCCTTTAAATTTATCCAAAGCCAGCAGAAATAGAACTAAAATGAGTCAAAATTGCTGTACTTCTAGAACCAAAAACAGCTGTGGAGATCTCAAACTTATCATAATAACTGCTGTGAAAAGGTTGTCATCAATCAGTTTTTCTTGCTCAACTATGAATATAATGATAGCTTTCATTTCGGACATCGATTTATGTCGAGTTGTTCACATAGGCCAACCAGTCACGCGAGATCATGTGCGAAAGCAAAATATTCACATTTTGCGATCTTCCAACACATTGCACATCTATGAGCATGATGCAAACAATGAATAAATGACTTTCACTCGTTATACACCATCGTGGACATGTTCGAAATCATTTTTCATCTAATTACAAAAATTTTGTGATGGAGTTTCTACACCCTCTGAGACCTGAGGGGAGTCCAGTGGACCCCCTTGGCCTATCTGACATACTTCTACTGATTCAATTGAAATGAAATAGCACATGCAGATTCACCGTCAGAAATGATGATTTTGTATGGGCTTGAGTGGTTGGTATATCGTCAGCGTAAAAAATGAAATAGAAAAATGTGGCTCCGGGGTCCACTGGACCCCCCTCAGGTCTCTGAGGGTTAAATCTACTATGGAACGCTTCAAACATAAACAGAGGAAAGGAATTTATTTCTCAACTTGGAATGAGTATGGTTGGACCATATAAGGATCATAGACGCGGACTTTGACAGGTGTTCAACGTCTGATTCAAAATGCAATGGCGATCTGTGTCGATGAAGGCAGACTTCTAATGATAAAGCACCTGCAACATCTCAGAAATCGTCCAGGCAGAGATGCCATCAATGTGCAAAAGACTGGAGGACCTCAAGAACTTGTGATCGATGCAAAAAAATCGCGTGCGCCGAGAATTCATTCAAGAAAGAAATAATTACTTGCAAATCAGACTGTATGATGTAACGCATCTATGATTAGACATGAACTGAAAAGCCTAGATAAAACGGCTTCCCTAAAAGTACAACATACATGTAATTCTACATTATCAAATGCATAAGCATGTTCTTACATTTCGATGTTTTTTGAAAAATAAAGCGAAATGGTAAACCTTTATTATTTATTGGACTCAAATGTTTATTTATTATAGGTGAACATTATTGGAGAAATTATCATTTCATCAATCACAATACACATTAATGTATTTTAAAGTCTAAAAATACACACATAGGCTTACTATTATAGCGGCATCATTGGGTTTTTATGAAAACATGTTAAGAACACACTGTATTATTGCTATATACAAATGCTACATAATTGTAAGCATTTAAAAACAAGTTGACATGTCATGACTGTAGATGGGTCCCCGATGACCCATTTCATAAAGTAATGTCGGTGAAATATTTCATACATTTGAGGGCTAATGAGTTACATAGAACTAGAACCTCAACTATATCGAAAAGTGCCATGCGGCATATGTAGCCCGCTATATCACATACGCACATCCATCGAAGAGCTGCTTTGGCAATTCAACACAGATGCATTTGGATCAATAAGATATGCATAAGAATGAAAGAGCAGTCGGTGAAGTGGGTAAACGTTGGCAGGACTCAAATGATAGTCGGAGAGGATGGCAAACGTTGGCTGTAATCAAAATGCAGTCGGAGAGATTGGTAGACATTGGCAGGGCTCAAAGCACTGTCGGTGAGGATGCTTTCGATCCTAATTGATGTCTTAGGTTCATGAAGAGGATATCGATAAAATGCCACAGAATTATGTTTGCAGGATGGATTCTTGTTTCATTTTGTACCCACTTCAACATGCAGGAACGCAAAGCCGTCATTTTCTCAGCGCTCGTTACCTGAGACAGAAGCGACCCGAGTGATCATTTTGCTTCAGAAACTAAGAACACTATGTTGACCGTTTGATTGACGCCACTTGCTCCCACCGTCACTGCTCGTCAACAATGCACACTCTGTCTTTAGCTAGGAATAGACAAATAGTAGAAGTGCACGGCGTCATTACCAGCGGCATGCTGACTCACTGAATTTATTGACATTGATGTGTCATCACATATTTGCACTCAGCAAGCATTTAAGTACTTCTGTGAAAGTAAGTTCGATAATTCTAGCACACTTCTCTTTAGAACTGAGATAGATTTTCATAGATAGATCACTAATTAAAAAAAAATAAAAATTAAAAAATAATTAAGTAAAATAAATTGTGTACTGGAAATTGCCATACATTAAAGAGTCAGAAATGGAAATTCGCAATCGTGTTCATTGGTTGAACAAGATTCTGAATGATTCCAAAATTGTTATCGTTTTCAAGACTACCAAAACTGCGAACTTCTTTCATAGAAAAGGCAGAATGCCTATTGGTCTCTCCTCAAATGTCATTTACAAATTTTCTTGTGAACACTGTCCAAAGTGTTACATTTGTGAGACCACTAGGCATTTGCAAACTAGAATTAACGAACACATCAAAGGTCGCCCCCTGCCAACTGAAATCACCTTGCATAACCATGTGAACGATATTTCCGCTTTCTCTGTCATTGCCCGAACGAATAATACTCGTACCGCAGAATCTGTACTCATTGCCGCTACTGACAGGTCTTTATTGTTAAACAGTAACACTACTTCAGTACCATTGTTTTTACGTTTGTAGCTTTCTATTGGACTAAATTTTCTTTTCTTTTGATGACTGATTGATTTTAACGTGTGCTTTTATATTTAAACCACTGACGAAAAAGACATTGTCTTTGAAATTGCAATTTGGTCGTAAATAAAGGATGATAGAATGAAGCGAAGTTCTCCGAAGCGCCTGGGCTCAATATGTTAAAGATTTTATAGTCATTTCTTTGATGAAATGTCGCATCTTTCACATCCAAAGGCGTTGTCTACGCCCTGAAGGCAATTATATAATGGCCTAAATCGAATGTGCAAAGTAAAAGCAGATATTTTCTGCAAATATTAGCACTGTGTGATAGAATAGCCGACGAGAGTTTAAGTGCATCGAACTTCTGCAAAGAATTTTCGTGTTCTTTTTACGACAGAATTCCATCCTGTGGCTACGCTCTGAAGCCAGAGGATGGCATACTTTTTTAATTCCTTGTCGGTTTGATCACAATGCCTTTCATGGTTTGTTTTGTCTTGACTCGAGAAAAGTAAGAAAGGAAGTCCGCTGTTTTATGGTCCATTCACATCGATCATTGAAGGCGCGGGACTCCGAAGTATTGTCTTACTAACTTTGCTGACTTAACGTTAATACAACTTTCGACCATAAAACAGGTAAGTTACTTTTTTTACATTTCGCGACTGTGAACATGATCTCCCGTCGTTTGGTCAACTGTGTCTTTTGCTTTGCCTTTTGTTTTCATAGCACATGAGTTTTAAGGCAGTCACAATACATGGTGTTCTGTACATAGTGCATGAACATGTGCATGTACAGACCGTTTCATAAATATTTGCACAAAAAGTTAGCCTATTTTCAAATGTAATTTTCGTGTTGAATTACTTGTTCAATTTTAATAAACGATATACCATATGAAACCCTATGTTCCATAGATTATTTTGGCATACATTTTACTTTCCTAAATGGTCAGTAGCCTTCTGAAAGAAAACTGAACGTTTCCTTTGATGCAGGACTTTAACATGAAGACGACAGAATTCTGTAATGAAAACTGACAGACAGTGCGAACTATCACTCAGCTTCATCATGATGTAAAGATTTTAAGATTCGTTGAATGTACTAAAAGATACAGTACAAATAAGTTTTACCAAAAAAATACTGCTAAAAAAGTCTGACATGATTTTTTCATTGATGAAGGTGGTCAGTTTCAATGAACTTTATGCCATGTGAAAGGATGTGTTTAGTACTTCGATTGGGCTGAGCAATTAAGTTGTGTCTGGTCAGTTGTGGTCAGCAGACATAAAAGTACGAATTTTGGTCAATTCATTCACCGATGCCTACAGACTAAACTACGCAAAACAGAAAATTACGATTATCACTATTCAATCAGGCTTGCGTTAAGCTTTCAAATGATATAATTTTTTTCGAATTTCAACAACATTTGGTGTAGTTTTACTCAATTAACACGTTTGCTTGATTTTTCGCTAGCTTTCGCTTTCGAGTTTGAGTTTAAAAAGAATGCTGGTGTTATCAGCTCAAAGAATATGTACGTTTCATCACAATCTGCTCATCCGTTCACTGGCAAACCTCAAATTCGTATTGTTTCCATATTCAGCCATCGGGTGAGTCATCATTTCTCTCGGTGGAGGTCAGGCTTTCGAATCCTTGATCTGCGCGCACACAAAGCATTGGCGTCAGACTGAGACTCGCCACCTGTTCACAAGCAATAGCAATCTCTTCACGTCGTAGTTCCTGCGCCCGATAAGTGAGTCGACAAGACTTTTAGCATCTCATTCAATGATGAATGGAAACGGGAGCAGTTATGACATGATCAGCTATGATTTGATGATGAATAATTTTTCTAATTACTAATGACTTCATTTAATTAGGCACACCACACTGTTTCCTAAATCAAGCAAGTGTCTCGGCTGACCAAGTGAATAAGTTCAGTAATCAATTACATGAGCTAAAGCAGCCAAGGGTTAAATTTGATGAGACTTAGCAAGAGATAAAAGAGCTTTTCGGGCTGTGCAACGATTTAGGAAACGGACTGTATGTACTACAATGTCACTGCTGATCTATTAGATATGTACCACCCATTTTCAATGTGGATTATCATTCAATTATTTGGTGACAATCCTACATAGCCAAGTATAAAACAGAATTTCGACGCAGAATGTCGAGTGCAGAAGCTCCCCTCAGCATATTCAGTGATGCCAGGTTGACTGCAGATTTTCATTAGAGCCTTTGGTATATATACCTACAGAAACCAGAATGACACGTTCGCTGAACACTGATTAATATGAAATCACTTTGAATAAATTGATTGTGATTTGCAAAAGCGGGATGACGCAGTTAGTCACTTTGACGAAATCGTTGCTACTTATCAATGACCAATTTGAAGTTACTTATGTTTGCCGAAAATGGATTTACATTGACCAATTGATCTTATTTGTACTAAATTGAAACTACTTTTGACCAAACTGAAAATGCAAAGGTATAATACAAAATAATGAATACAGTAGTTAATTATGCTAGTTCTAAAAAGGAATGATACCGTTCACGCAGGTCAACGGGTACACTGTAAATCGCTGGATACGAAAATTACAAACAATTTGGAACTAACATCTGATACGAGATTCTCGTACGTTTACAGATGTTTTTCATACCACATCTCACTTACATTCGTATGCGATTGGTATGTAGCGATGTAAACTATTCTATCTGTGATTGCTTGTTTCACACTGAAATACGAGTTGCTGGTATGTTATACGCGAGACCCGATGCAAATTCATCCTTTTTCGCATGCCTCTGGTATGTGTTTCGTATGAGCAGCATTAAGTCACATAGCAAAAAAATATAAGTATTACATACTACTGTCAAATAACTTTTTTCGGTAATACCAGTCGTGAATACTTTTTGTTTAATAGAGTGATATTTAAGTAAATTAGATTTATTGTGAATTTACCGCTCCACAAGATTGACGTCGTTGCTACTTGTCTAGCAACATTAATAGGACGTTTAGTTAGCTCTTATTTATGAACCAAGTTCATTATCATCAATTCATTCAAACGATGCCTTTCGTGCAATCATGTTGACTTATGTATCTCAAACATAACTATTTTTGCGTTCATGAATTATAATGTGTTTTTATTTCGGATTGATAATATGATTACAAAATACATAGTTGTTGATGGTTGAATACTTATTGATTATTCATGAAATGCCTTAGACTTACGTGTATTAAAATCGAATTCAGTATTGAAAGTATGACTCTTGAATGTCATTATCTTACTACTTACAGAACAGTAGTAACATTAGTGTGACCTTTATTGACAAAAGGCCTTAAATCAACATACCTTGGACATGATTGATGCTTTCTTTTAACATTGTGCTGGTATGGCTTTAGTATGTAAAGCATGCCACATTTGAAACAACATACGAAAAGCATACAACTATATACCAAGAGAATACAGAAATACACCAAAAAAATATTTTGGTATGCCCCCTTCGTATGTGATTGGTATTGAGCGATTTACAGTGTACTTGCACGCTGCTGCATATAGACAATAGAACATAAGCCGCACAGAACAATAAAACTAATTATACAAGAAAGAGGTGAACAGACCAGAAAGGCTAACAAAAATCAACTTATCCACTTTATGAAAAGCGGAGGTGTGCAATTCATCATGATCAACGTTCAACTTGACATTAAGGTATTGAAAAGAAGTGTTTCCGGTTCCATTTCTCTCTGCTTTCAAATCAGGGGATAAATTCTAGTTAAAAAAGTATCGAAATGATTATAGTTGAGCAAACAGATATCATCTATCTAACGTGTGGTATTCAACAACAGTCTAGCTAGTCCAACTTTCTTATCCGAAAGCAATGATTTCATAAAAACAAACTCACAGTGACACAAAAACCTCCGAAATCAGCCAATAAGGGACTATAGTTACCCCTATAGGTATAACTTTTTCTTGTTTAAACACTAAACTTCCAAAATAGCAAACTTAATTGCGTTTCTAGATTTTTACAAACTAAAGCAATTATAATTTATGTATGTTTTACAAGCTAAACATGTTTTTTAAAACCAACACAGATGAATCTTCTTTACGTTGAATTGAAAACTAAATTCAATAATTCAAACAAATATACAATAATATCATTATGATTGGTACGCAACGTAGAAATATCATAAAAATGTGTTGAAAAAGCATTACTTTTATTTGCTATTTCTAAAAATTCTTCCGTCGATTTTATACACTCTAAAAACAACGGAAGCCGCTATCATTTCTTATGGTTTCACAATCAAGTTTAAAAAGTCTCTTATCAACGACAGGCGTTTATTAAGAACAATAGACAATTGCGTGCTCGTAGAGTTGCGCGCTACATCTATAAACCTGAACTTATAAGGAGATTTGTGAAACTTAGAGATGCAAAACAAATTCGGTAGCTTTTTACAATCATAAGAACAATTTCTGTTAAAAAACTTAACAAAAGAACAGTGCCGTTCTACAACTAATCTTTTCCGAAGAAACAGAATATGTCATATTGCCCACAGGTGTCAAACTTTGCAAATCGAAGCCTAATTCTTCTAACATTAATATACAGCTTTTTACAAATAATGGCAAAATTATTAGATGCTTCGTCAACACGCACATTAACAAAGTGAACATGTGCATGGTCAATACTCTCTTTGAGTGATCATATCAATGAAAACTCTCATATGAATAAAAGTTCACTATGCTGCAGCTCTTTATTCCGTCCTGTAAAGTGTACACCGTCAAAAAATGACAGCTAAGTTAAACAGAAAATATTTGTAAATATTTGTTAAAATGATGACGTCACAACGTGATCTGGAATGACGTAACAGTTAAAATCTGTTCATGTCAGATAACACAAACGTCTGATTTTACGGATATTTACAGTTGAGACTGTTGTAAAAAAACGTGAAAATAATTTTAGCTGTTGAACCCCTGCAGATTTAACCCCTGGTAACCCTTGCACTAAGAAATGGGGTATAGGTGTACCCCAGCACCATTTCACTGCAGATTTCTCTGAAAATATTTATCATTGAAAAGTACAATTTTACATGTTTGAACCTTTTAACTGATACATAATGAGACAGATAGAGAGGTTAGTTCATGATGAAGTGTATAAGAGAAAGATTAAACAAAGTTTTAATTTTTGCTGTTGGGCTACACGGGTACCCCTCTTAGGAGTCGGCGCAGATATTATTTTGACGATGATTTGCAGAAAGGATTATGATATCCTTGCTATCACAGAGGCAGGACAAAATAATGATCTAAGGAAAGCCTTGGAAGAATGCAGTGAGCTATTGACAGACTGCATAATCCATGAATGAGCTGGCAGACTACATCCAGTGGGCTTGCACGCACTGGCCAAGTGGTTAGTCTACTTCAGAAATTTGCGCAATCCAGATTCCTTCCAAATTGGCCGCGATCCGAATCTCTGCCCGTCGACTGAAGATAAATGAAAGGGGTTTTATTAACTGTAAACGTAAATTTCATTTATGGTTTCATCTGCGTTGTAATCGTAATCCAGAATAGAAGTTCAGGCATGATTTTCAGGCACATAGCGCCTAGGAAACCAAGCCTAGAAATTATGGACTATTATGCTATTGTCACTATCTTTATCCTTGTCCATAACCCAGATCTGTAGGAATAGATTGTCTGTTTTTAGTTATTTGCTGCTATTTTATAAATTTAAGTGCCTGTGTCAGAAGTCTATGCCCTGATACGACATAGATAGTTGAAAATCCGGCATGATTTCCGGCAATCATAATAAATTTCTCTGCATAAGACCAATAGAAATTTATTTGTGTAAGGCCTCAGTCATACCAATAGCAAAGTACGCCAAGGCAAAGTAAGCCAAGTCTCGAGCAAGCTAACTTCTGTGAAGGTATAACCGTTTTGTTTTGCCCATTGTGTGTGGCAGTTTTCAATTCCTATAACGGTGACTTTATATTTGCAGCAAATCGCTTTGCTCGGAGACGCTTCGAAAAGCTTGCAGTGTGGCTCAGGCCTAGCAGCGTCTTTCAGTCGCAATCATGCTAGAATAATACACTAAAGCAAATGACAATGTCTCTCTTCAAACGATATGACGATTGTTTGCTGTCGCTACGCCGTGAGGTACACAATACGCGCGCGTCCGCAGCATAGAGATCACGCTTTACCTTACACAGTACGGTTGAATTCACAAGCTTGTTCTGACATCATTTCTAATGAGCGATGGCCAGGAAATTGACAGTATTGAAAGTTGCGCAGCCTATTGCCGAGTATGGGATTGCCAGCGAAATCGACGACACTGGTGGAATTGGCGACATAAGTAGTGATGAAGAGGACAATTTCGTTGAAGCTTTCGGAAGCGATGAGAGTGAGGAGGATTCACCCCATTCTGAGGAGAGCTACAGCGACGATGAAGAAGATATATTTACCGGAAAAGACGGAACGAAATGGTCAAACCACCCTCCACATTCTTCAGCCTATCGCCAGCGCAATATTGTCACTGTGAGATCAGGAGAACAAATGCATATCAGAAACTGTTGCGAGCTAATTGATTTTTTCAACTGTTTATTTACCTCAACAATGATTTGGCAAGTCGTGGAGTGTACATACAAGAGACTACCGGATGATGTAGAGGAGCTTTCTGATGAAGAAATTACTGGATATTTTTCTTTGCTTTTACTTTTCGGAGTGACGAAGAAAAGAAAGATTGATGTAGCAGAATTCTGGAAACCAACATCGATGCATTACCTAGAGATAGCCGTATTGGTTATGTCTTGTGACAGATTTTCTACAATAAGCCGCTACATTTCTTTTGATGATGTTACTCGTCGATGTAAATCAGATGACAAATTCCGAAAAATGGATTGTGTTCAAAGAATTTCAAAATAATATTCGTAAGGCTTACGAACCAGGAACACATGTTTGTGTTGATGAGGCATTGTATTCGTTTCGATGACGTTGTCGATTTAGACAATACATGACAAGCAAGCCCGCGAAATATGGATTGAAGTATTTTTGCCTATGCGACATAGATACTGCCTATCTCACGAATGTCCAAGTTTACCTTGGTAAGGAAAATGGAGGTGGAGTTCGAAGAAAGAATAGCGGCTTGAATGTTGTCTTATAGCTTACAAAACCCCTCAATAAAACTGGACGAGGAATAACCACGGACAACTTCTTCACATCCATTGAGCTAGCAGAAAAACTATGGGAAAATGGACTTACGCTGCTGGGCACGCTCAGGCTGAACAAGCCTCAAATTCCTGCGTCATTTTTACCAAGTAAACATCGAGAAGATGAGGATTTCAAGTTTGGCTTTCATCATACGCACATCAGAAAGGAAAAGCAGTAGTCTTGGTTTCAACAGAACACCACAGCAAGAAAATGGTTCCATCAAGTAAATGCAACGTGTACAAACCAGAAATCATCGATAACAAAGGGCTCTGTTGACACTTTCGACAAGCTCATTGCTGAATACAGCTGTCGTCGGAGCACATCTCGTTGAACGAAAAATGTTCTTTTTTTATGCTTGATGCTATTGGTTATAACTGCTTCGTCTTGGAGTGCTCGAAATTCCCCCAAATTTTGAATAAGGATAAGCGTCGTCAACGTCAACTTCGTCTACAGTGTCTAGGAGATCAACTGATTGCTCCCCAAGTGGAAAAAAGAATGAGGAAATGGGTTCAAACTGGCTTTGTGGGTGTCTCCAAGCTCCTGCGTCAAGCTGCCGAAAACTGCGGCTTCATCGCTGAGGAGGACTTTAGCCAGCCAACACGAACCACTATCAGAAAGCGGAAGGTGCTACAAATGCGGCAGAGAAAAGGACAGAAAGAGCCGTAATCGCTGCTTCAAATGCAATTTGTCCGTGTGCTCTTCTCACTCGCAATCAAACTTCGCAAATTTGCAGTAGTTGCTTTGATGAGTGAAATTTGAGTTAATTGCAAAATTTTTTTAATTGAAGTTGTTTCTTCTACTCAATCGTTCTTTTAACGTCAAGCCGCTGTAAATAAGTTCGTGAGGCATGCAAAGGGATATCAGATCAATTATCAGAGTACTATATGTTTAGCAATACTGTAGAAGAGATAGATTGCTGGGGTACTCGTGTACCCCATTTCGTAGGCGATGCAGGTAAAAATATTATCGTAGTACGAAGGTTAACGGATATTTACGTTTACAGTTCACTGTGCGCTTACAAATAAGGGATAGGGCTTCCTCCTCCCAAACATGAAAAGATTCACGATCGATTCTATGAGATCTACAAAACTGATTTTTCCTCAGTTTGTACAGAGCCTTAGACCCATTGATTGCGCCTTTAATTGCGGAATGAATCAGCTCTTTTCTGTTGTCATCGGTCGGACATCTATATTTCAATCATTATTAAGGCAATTTTTTACGACCGCGTGGCTATTATATTCTCAATATTTCGACTCAATGTCAATGGAAACAGAAAAGGAAAATGTGTTGAATATTAAGACTTTAATCATATAAAGGCAAAGCCAAAATATATTGGAAATACATGCATAGTAACCACGCGGTCATAGAGAATTGCATTTTTGATACTTAATGGGCAAATGAATAGTTTAGTTATCAGCGCCTATCTAGAATTGTGAGATTTTATGCGGTGAATCTTTAAAAGAAAAGTTCGTGGTCAATTTTCAACTGAAAACATTTCGAAAGCGCAATCATTGGTATCATTGGAGCAGAGAATTAAATTGTTTAAACTTGTCACTTTGGTGGAAGTGCAGACTGATTCAAAATGATGGAACATGCGGGAACCTACTAAGTGGGCAAAAAGAAATTTTTAATGCTCTACAGAGACAGGGAAAATAGTCGTGCGCCGCTTGCGGATTGCTGTGAATGCTCCGATCGACACGATTCCTTCAAATTCGAAGCATTGCGCATAAGTTTTCTCGATAATGTTGGTCCTTCCGATTATTTAAAAACAAAGCCAAAGCAGGTGCACGAAAAAACGTTTACAAACTTCTCTCTGTAGAAATTGATATCGTCTGTGTCTCCTTGCTGTGTGATCCGGTTGATAAAAGTCACTGAAACGTCGTATATTTTGACATGTTTAATGTTGAACTGGCTGCTCATTGTTCAATTGCTATGCTGTTATGTCAGAAGATAAGCCCTTTCATTAGCGCTACATGTTCTAATGTGTCCTTTCTATTAAAAGAGAAGAACAGACGAATGTCTAATCCTGTGGTTGCTTAGGATAATCTCTCTTTTCTAGAATGTGACTGCTTTTCAACATTCAAGCACCGACCTGGATAACAACCGGTAGGAGAAATTATTTTGGTGAGTGCAGCACAAGAGACTCATTCATTTCGTCATGAAATATATGATACACTGCATTGTTTTCCTCAATCCAATATAGCCCTGCAACCTGCCTGTAGTCACTTCACTTACACCACAAAAAATAGATGCTCAATTTCATGTTGATCAATATTGGAGATTTATGAATTATTTTATGCTCTCATATCAACACGCTTCATAAATGAAATATATTTTCAGCCATCACAATATCAGTTACTTTTTGTGAATTTAACATTATTGCAAAGTTTCAGTTTTGACTGACAGCAACACCATTTTTGTTCATAGGATCAATGATAATGAAAAATAAACACGCGAAACATCGAAGTTTGTTTCATACCAGTATTCAAAACTATAAAACATGGGTGTGCCGTTAAATTAAAATTTGGATTTACATGAGTTAAGCAAGATAATCATGTTGATGACTTAGGAAGCGTCTCATGCTTCAATTCTTATCCTTATCAGAGGCAAGCAAATTCAGCTGCTCTATAACTCAAATTCCGCGGCCGATATATTCAAATTCCGCTAAATACCGCTTTCACAATTTACTATCACTGAGCACTGAATTACGCTTTCTGGAAATACCCATTTTTGTTTGACTTATTGATGCGTATCTATACATGGACGTTATGACAATTTTTGGTCTACAGGCTACCCAATGAGAATGCTTGCGACCATAATATGTTATCATTATAAATTGTAAATAGGCTTTATTATCTTTATCTTTTAAGGCATTTCTATTAACAAATATGGTGCGCTGCCATATGTATTTACCTTTTTATTTAGCGAATTATATCTAGCGTTTCATGTACCTGTACATGTATTTATAATTATGTATTGAATAGCCTGCACAGCATAAATAAAATCATAGAATTTTTAAATATAAAAACAAAACATGATCCATTTTAAAGCCATCGTGGGTAGAAACGTTACACACAAACACGTCACATAGTAAGACTTCGTGTAAAAATATCGAAGAGATTTAGATTGTTAACGCAAGGATTGTTCCTATTTAACGGAAATTCGATGACCACTCGTCGAGGACGGTATTGTTTGGGGCTTTCAAACCATGAACACTTTCAAAGTTCTTAATGTCTTTTTCTCCAACAGTATTGAAGCACGTCATTTTCCTTGGATTAAATACGCGAACAGCTTCAATAAAATCCATCGCAGTATGACGTTTCAAATGCTTTGTCAATTTCGATAGCGCCGTATTGTATGCCATAGGGAAAGACTTGTGCCAGGATGATTTCTCCTTTTGCGACTTGCTGTTCAGAAGCGGATCGGTTTGGGTGCTGAAGTCGAATGAGGGGGATTTTCCAATTTCCAGAAAAGCTTTTTAGCATTTCAAAGAATCATGCGCGAGATGCGCAATTGGAATGTCCTTTAGCTCAAGTAACTCGATCACTTGAACCATTCTGCCCGCATTGTCGCTGATAAAAGATAGTTCTATCTCAAGTTGCGCAATGGAAGATTTGTCTTGAAAGATGTCACACAGTTCATCAATGTAGGAAGTTCCACACGTTTAACGTTCCTTGGAAACAAAATCATGGATAATCTTAAGGAATTCAAGGTAATAGGTAATAGATCACAGCTGAATACCATGCTGTCCATCTTGTGAACCCAGGTCTCGGAGACTGACGTGGAGATTGAATACCATGTCTCTTCAGGAACTCAATCCAACGACGTGGGCGAGAAGATGTTGTCTTTTTCTTAAATAGGCGGTGCATAAGATGTAGAAATTTGTTTGTCAGTTCAAAAAAGGTTTGCCAAGTTCCAGCCCAGTGCAGAGATTTACAAAGTGAGCAGCGCAAGGTACCCAAAGCATATCAGGACACATCTTGCTCAAAATATCAGTATAGGATTTGTGGCAGTATTCAGCATTGTCAGTAATATATATATATATATATATATATATATATATATATATATATATATATATATATAGTTTTAGACATTTCTCAATACCGAATCGTGCCATTGCTGATGAAACGATGCGAGCGAGTCCAGCATGATTGAGAGAAGCATCTAGAAAATCAGACTGCAGCAGTAAAGTCTGACCTTCAAACGAGAGCATGATGTTGAGAAGCGAGCGGTCAGCAGCATCGGTCGATTCGTCTGGATTGATAGCCCTCACTACATTACGACGGACACCATCAGCAATAAGTTCGTTGACGACAGCCTGTTTCTTATCAGAAATCTGCGGGACAAACTTTTGCCGCAAATAAGAAGCGTGAGATAATGACCACCATTACGACAGTACTTTTGAAGAAAAGGTTTCATTTTTTCAGTCTTTTCCAATGGTATATTGGCTTGTAGCATCATTTCGACGAAGTCCTCTTTGAATTGATCTTTTTCTTGCGAAGCGGAGAAACTCGACGACAAAGTCATTTGTCTCTTCGACGACGGACTTGCTTCTGATTCATTTGTCGGTTTCTTTCTCTTTAGATGTCGTGACGATTGAATATGTCCCTTTATAGTATCTAGCTTCAAAGACAAGACGATGCTGCAATGCTTACAAAATAAACGATCACCATCGACGTATAAGTCATTAGGGTATTCAGTCACTCTCATGAGAGCATTTACAATCTCCCTCTTACACATGATCAGATGAGATTGATCTGAAACCAGTCTGAAGCTATCCTACCAAGGATGCTACTACATGCGCAAGGTCATTCACGTGATGACTTGGCTAGTCCAATCACATGATAACATCAATTCTCAATGCTATATCTCCCGTACTCGCTGCAGGATTCCTTGGCGTTGCCTACACACTCACACACGCATGCGTCATAAGCTACGACACTATCCCGCGCGCCTTTCCTCCTTTCCCTTAAAATAATAACGCATGGAAAAAGTCAATAAGCAACTAGCAAACTTGAGATCGAAAATAGTGCGCACAGCGAGAAATGAACCTGCAAGTTTACTTACAGATTGCTTTTCAGAGTAGCAAAAAGCAAAACTCCGCTACATAATCGTGATTCCGCATTTACCGCTAAATAAAGAAGATTCCGCAGAATTCCGCCGCCAGCGGAATCTGCTTGCCTCTGATCCTTATGAAGTTGTGGTGTGTTCTACATATAGGACAAATCCATACCGGTTAATTTTGTCCAAGCTGATAAACGCAATGACCCCCACGATGTTTATGAGTTGATGCAATGAATGAAGAAGCACACGTACGTGTTTTTTATTCATACGAGCTTGCACAGCTCCTCTACACCTACGGTTCATTCACACCAGACGCGGCGCGTCGCGTCCTAGCGCGTCGGAATTTTTGTTGAGAACCTAAATAAACCAGAGGTACTGTTTACACAGAGACGCGTGGTACCGCGCCGCGTCTGGTGTTAAAGAACCTTTTTTTGTCAATTGTTTTTGGCCACAGTAGGGAAGTTGATTCTCTCTCAGCCATCGAACATATAGTGGCTTATAAATATTACAAATTATGAACTAAATAAGTTTTATGATCAACGATGTTCATTTAGGATTGCACGCACCTACTTCGACAAATCAAATGAGCATTATATCGTCATTTTATCTACACACTATGGTCTGTCCTGTTTATTTGACAGTCGGCAGTTTTAGTCAGCTGGTTAAATGTCTTGCCTAACCCCATCCATTTGCGTTGTACTATTGTCGTACTTCACCTCAGCGTTTGCATGGAGGTTCATTTGTCCTCAATAAGGACAGAAATTTGCATTCTTTAAGTGCTAATTCACGATTCCATCAGTATTCCGACTGCATCCCGGAGATATAAATTTCACTTACATCGATAATGGACCAAACTCAATAGCTGACAATGCATATACGATCTCACATCATTCTGTACATTTTGCTATTCTTCTATAATCATTTGATTGGCAGTCTGCACTCAATTGCTGGAGAAGTTCCAAACCAAGAAAAGCCATATTATAAAGCAGAACAAGAGAGACTTCAAACAATCTTCAGTCAAGCTAAAGTGTCTCAGATCACAGCCAATAATAAAACTGTATATGTGACTCCAACGATAATAGAGATACATTATGTCAATGAGAAAGATGGCGCTACGACCATGACTGTTAGTATGGACCTGGTTTGGAAAATCGCGGAGCACAAATTATGGGATAGCAAGCCTAATGTGATCCATTTCGATAATGTTAAGAAAATGAAGTTCTGGATGCCAAAATCAGGTATATTGATGAACGGTAATACCGCATACGAATTCGATTTAATATCAATAGGGAAAGACGGAATGGAATGATTTGTCACACATTCTTGTTCGAGGTGGAAGCGAGGTGCTTTATGAGAACAAATAAAATCTTTGACTGTTCCCTGAAATTCTGGTTTCCAAAGTCATTGAAAATGAAATGTGTGGCCGGAGCTTACAGAATTCTCAAAGAAAGAAATCTGACACTGTCAGAATTGAAACCTTGTGAAAGTACAGTTTGCGACATTTTATTAGGACCACCCATATTTTTTTAGTTTTCTACACCTAGCTACTTGTTGATGTCATATTATCTTTCACTCTCGTCAATACATTAAATAGGCATGTATGCCAACAATATACCACAACATAGCCATCTACTGATTAGTAACACAGACACTAGACAATCAAATACAAAAATTGACCGCGACATATTATTAGGACCACCTTCGACGTTTACATAAAAAGTTTTCCTTTGGACATGACAACGCTGCGTTTTTGTTTTGTAATTAGCAACCCAAACATCTTATGTAAATCTTATGCAGCCGATGCTTCATGATAGCGCATTAATGTTCTGAATGGTTTACATCGGAGATGGTCCTTCCAACAAAGTGGCGCTGATGTCATCAAAACGTCGCTTCACAATACTGACAGTGTGGCAGGGAGCTCCCTCTTGCGTAAGCAGTCCGTTGTTTTCCGGAAACCAGCAGTCATGAACTATGGAATCACCCTTCTCTGAAGCACTTGTAAGGATGAAGTCGAATCGAGTTACAGCACTCACAAACATGAAGCCTACCAGTTTCCTCGCAAGAAAACAGGCCTACAGCATGACCTTTGCTTGGTGTTTGACGGGCTGAAACGCAGGAGCAAGTGATCCACGTGACTGCCACATTCGCTGACGAGTAGTCTGGTGACACTCAAGGCTCGGCTCTACGCAGAATGCCACCATTCACCAGTCATTGACGCTCCAATTGACATGGCGAGTGGCAAAATTAAGCCTATTAGATCTTCATGCATGGGGTCAGTTACGACACTTTCCTTGACCGCAATCCCGCTGGCAATCATTTTATGCATCCCTCGTTGAACAGTGTGTGCCACTTCGTTGATGTAACGCTTCTACCATTGTCTTCGTAGCTGGGACGACGTTGTTAGCCACCCTTTTCAAACGGTAGGCCTGCGCTCTTGGAATCGGCCATCTTGTGTCGTAGATTTTCATCATGCTCCACAACGTCATCGTCGGTTTGCTGCATAAGGATTTCCAGAAGTCATATTCCGTTGAACAAGTAGTGCCGACTACTTTGAAACATAACAACGAGTAGCGATTTCACGCTGAGAAAACTCTTCGCGAGACAAAGCTTCCATCTACGAGCCACTTATGCTTGTTGTTAGATCCGTTTTTACTCATGAGTAAGATTTAGACTTTCCACGTTAGACCTAAACATAAATCGTATTGGTAGATATCCATGTTATCTCAATAGTTTAAATATCTGGCCTCGATGATGCAAAGCAAATCAAGGATCGATTTGATAATGAATATTAATATCTTTATTGTTGACAGACAACAGTGTGCGTGCGCAGGCGACGACACACACCACACATTAATGATAGTTTCTCACATGCGGCTTTCTCACAGCAAGCCGACAATGCACAAATAAGGCAACCAGAACACACAATTTGTATTGCTAAGAAATCGACATATAAGTAAATAACTGATAATAGATCTTTATCTAGCGTTGTCATGTCTAAAAGAAAGCTTCTTATCTAAATGTCGAAGGTGGTCCTAATAATATGTCGCGGTCAATTTTTATGTTTGAGTGTCTGGTGTCTGTGTTACTAATCAGTAGATGGCTATGTTGTGGTATATTGTTGGCATACATGCCTATTTAATGTATTGACAAGGGTGAAAGATAATATGACATCAACAAGTAGCTAGGTGTAAAAAACTAAAAAAATATGGGTGGTCCTAATAAAATGTCGCAAACTGTATACATGGAGAATATCCACTGGTAAGTGGTCCTAAATTCCGAAAAGTCTGGAAGAATTCTGATGTGTCTTACATACTAAGAGCGACTAGCATTGGAAATTACATTTTCATGAACTTTAATCTCACTCAACATGAACCGCATGATTCAAGTCCAGTGTTGATGATTAATTTGGTCTTAGCTTTAATAATACCAAGTCAATTATTGATGACCATAGATGGTGGGCATCGTGTGACTGTCGGAATACTTGGACTGATTATAGCCACTGGAAACATGATCCAGAAAGTAGAATCGCAACTTCCTCTCCCTATTCCGATGAAATTGGAGGTGTCTTTTCTTCTACTGCAAGTTGTTGTTCTATTCTGGTGTCTGATAGCGCATGGTCTCCAATGGAAATCTTCTAAAACAGATTGCTTTGGCAGTGCGGCCTCATGCCTGAATCTTCAATCTTCACCGAACTTCCTCTTGAAATGGATTGCTGAAATAAGAGACCGACGCCATGATATTGAGAAACTGCAGAATTTGGTTGAAGAGGAAGAATATAATTCCATTGCAAATATCACCGATGTTGTTGAAGATGCCAATGACAGTCGTTTCTCATTGAAGGAGCATCAAGACAGGGACGATCGTTGCGGCTGGAGTGAGGTGATAATATTGGTTGATCGCATTCTGTTTCTCATGTGTGTTGTGGCCATTATCATCCTGGTCAATATATTTTAGCCTCTATTGGAGCCTGATTAAGTTATCGCCTGATGAGGAGCAGCCTGTAAAGATGCAAAATATCATTTATATAATGAAGATAAAACAAGCATGTGATAAATTGATGTCACGTACGTAGAGAACGTAGTCTTTATAGAACGTTGTCTCACTAATAATAAAACTTGAAGCATCAAGTCAATAAATCTTTTTTCCAACTTTTCATTTTTTTAATTTCACTTGGTAAAGCATGCCGAAAGTGATTATGGGTGAAAGGAAGGGGTAGCGCAGCAAAAGATGAAGAGGTTCATTTGTCTCCGTGCATGTCTGGTAGATTGGCTATTTGACCTGTAAAGCAGATTATTGCCCGCAGGAGAAAGAGCGTAATCTATGCCAATCATGAGTGTTCTTATATCCTCCATTAGTATAGACTATAGATCTGTGAATAGATATTTTCACGATTGATGAAGCAAGATTTCTATTCAAATACCCTTGATCATCATAGTACGTCCGCAAATGATGTTCTCTACGCAACTCATGCATAGGATTGCTTCACCATGGAATTCGAACTCGTTAGATTTAAATATCGCTCACCCAACGGGATCGGGTATTTAGGACATCTAACTATCGGAATTCTGTAAAGAAGTTATCATGCACTAGTTGCGGAAATAGCTATTAACACATTTATGTTCAAATTTATTTCACACTCACATTTCATATTATCCTGATTTCTTAATGTTGCATTGTTTACGTTAATTTCATTCTTTTTAGATGTTTTTGGATATTCATCAGTTTTATGTTTTGTTCATTATCTTTTTGAATCATAGCGGCCTCTACGATTCGTATTTCCATTCTATTACCATAATGCATTCACGGGTCATTCATATTCACCCACAAAAGTTTTTCATGAGAACTTATGAACTTTAATGCGGATTCATGAGATCATCACAAGGAAATATTTTACTCATGATATTCTCATGATATTTTTATGAAAATATAATGAGCGGTAATGAGAACATTAATGAGAATAATAAATATCTCATAATTATTTTATGGGAAATCATGAGCATTCATGAGTTTTTGTGAAAGTAATCATAACATTATGGCCTACATGCAATAAGTTGATAAGTAGTGAGTTATGCATTCTAGCCGCGAAAGTAAAGAATCACAAGAAAAATTTATCAATCGATAAGAATCTCCAAGTTTAGTCTATAAAATAATAGAAAGGACAAATGTAGAATATATTATGGCGATCTGCAACAGCCTTTTCGAAATGATGCATAAATACACTGCGCGACAGCAAGTTGGAAACTTGACACCTAAAAATTGTTTACTATTAGGAAATATCGACAAATTTATAATCATCTGAGAGCGAATTTTCGGATCTATCATTTGAATGTTGTTGAATTAATTGTTTTTGAAATTGGTGGTTCCTGGACGCCCATAAACCCGAAAGCCCCAAATATTCAGATAAAAATTCAGATATGATGCATTCTTTCATTGGTATATATTCTCTACGTCAACATTAATGGCTGCTCATCCAATAAAACGTATATTCGAATAGCTTGACAGCACCGACACACGGGCCTATGTTAGGTTGATATATTCTTAATGTTGGCATAAAATTGAACTGGAAAAATATTTTAGAAGATATTAAAGTCGCCGAGTTTGACAGCATCAAAAATGTGACGTTATTGTAATGATTGTAAGGCATCATCCGCGGACAGCGAAAAGGAGTCGGCAGTGCTTCCACTAGATGTGAAAAACTGTGAAGAAGCTTTACCCGAGTAGAAAAATCCTATAAAACCTAATAGGTTGTAGAAAAACCTCGAAAAACCTATTAAGTACCTGGTACTCGAAGGATTGCTAGGTAACCCAGAAAAACCCACTGGGATCCTCCTACCTAGTAGTAATGTAATGTAAGCCTAGAAAACCTACGAGGCAAATACATGCCTAGGAAACCTTGAAGGCATCGATAAAATGTTATTGCATCGCAATACTTTCAATTGAAGACTACTGAATTACTTCTTTCTCATCGTTGTATCAATCAACGTTGTTGAAAATGAAATACATGTAAACAATAATGGTTTCGAATTGATTATTCTCAGCTGATGATAATCCATAAATATCTTTTAACTCTTTTAACAACCTTTCACAATCACATGTATTTTGTGGTTCTGCTACATATCAGTCTCTTATTGGTATATCAGCGTGGGAATAACATCAGAGAACAGATTAAACTAATCTCGCGATTTTCAGCGTGAGAATATCAACAAAGTGTTGATGACTTTTAGAATTTTGTCTAGTCTACAAGAGCGACAGCAAAATTCCTGTAATATTTATTCAGTGTCGCTGATTTTATCAAAGGGAAAAGTGACACGTCTAATAGCACAACTATGTATTGCTACTTAACTACGAATTGGTCCCAAAAATTACTTCATACATTGATTGCATGACAGCACTTAATCAAGTTGGATGCAATAAAAAAACGCTGCAAAGTCAACATCAATGCAGGCATGTGATGGCACCATCAGGGTTTGCATTAATTTCATGGTAAACTGCTAAACATCTGTATGCACAGATAATACATACAGAAACTTGTACATGTAGAAAACATCACTTCACTCACTGAATCTCATTCAACTTTAACGAGGTAGTTGCTCAATGTCTACGCCAAAATTGCCTGTCATTAAAATGGCAAATGAAATCAGTATCAATTTTAGGCACAGACATTCAATTTTTTTCGCACAACCAGGCAGTAGTACAGCTGTTAGTTGATTTATTGTCATGGACACAACTTTTTTATATGGATCAATATTAAAACAAAGCAATTTCCAGTCTGCATGAAAGTCGCGATGCGATACTGTATCTTTGATTTTCAAAGCAACCCACATTACGAGGCCAAGCTGCAGTGTTGCTTCGCGGCTTACATGGCCTAAATACCTGAAGTACTGCATCCCATTATGTTGGTATCAGATGCGTTCTGCGATGATTTCTTCGCAGATGAAGATATTCTAAAGGACCTCCTTGAATAAGCAGAATTCATGATTGGCTGCAAACAAGGTCTTCAAACCCCAATGTCAACCCTGCTACTGAAATACTTGTCTCACTTGCGCAGTTGTAAATGCACTAAAGCGCGACCAATGCACTATTCCATCGGAGTGAACAGGCCCCTTCCAGCAACGCTTCAACGTCTTTGACTGACTAGCAAATAAATGCCCAGAGTCAAGCTCACATGAAATGCAGATACCCATCATGATAACCTTTAAGCCCATTTTTTATTTGTCTCAATTTTCCGAGCTGAATGCATCATTCAAGAAATTCACATCACCAGTGATTGTAGATATCAATCGACTTGACTGCAGTCTCCAAAGGCTGAGAGATCAATGCTCTGTTGTACTTATGGGAGCTATCTCTCTGCTGTCTCTATAGGAGTAGCAGGTGGAAACCAGCATCCATAGAAATCAGATTGATTTGCTGCAATACAGTGAAACAATCTGATTTCTATTCTGACATTGCTGTCCAGCTCCTCCGTTTTTTTTCTGACGTGAACTGAAGTTTTCGTGGATGCACAATGATTTGCGTCATTGAATGCTAACATTCACGGACTACGATGGTGATTTTAATTAGGTACATTAGGTTTCGACTAAAAATATTGCGACTGATTACTTTAGTCGATCTTTGTTTAAACGTTCTCAAGATTAAATTACTGCACAGTTTCACCTGCCATATTTTCTGCAAGATCAGCTGTGAATCCGCTTTCGTGTGAAGTTATGTCGTCCTCTGATCACAATGAATTTTTGTCTACGAAGGTGAGTTGGGTTTACTGGAATTCATCACCATGGGATAGGGTGATGCATTTCCAATTTCTAGTAGCAAACTCCAGTTTCTTTATATAATCAGTGTTGAACATTTATAGATTATAAGATAATGAGCCCAAAGATAGCATTGTACACTGTACGACCAAAAATTAAAAGATTGCAAAACACTTGATTCATTGTCGATCGATTTCGTATCGTTTATTGATACATCATCAGGGCATCAAGTCAAATCAGCAAAATGAGGTTTATATACAAATTAAAATGATCAAGTAAACACAGTTAAGAACAGCTAAAATGAAATTTACAATAGAATGGAATGGAGAGGTATTTGCGCATTTACAATTACCTCTCTGTAGTACAATTAAAAGATATGCAACGGAACAGAAGAATCGCATTCGTTCAATAAATTATCAGTTTCATCCATTTTAATCAATAAAGATTCAGCTATGCGAGTGTGTTTAGTACGGCAGACAATAGAAAATTCATTGGCTGTCGCTTTATGAATGTGCTTTGTAATTTCAGAATCTTGCGGTCTGCCTTTGATATGCTCATCAATACGAGTAATCAGGTGCCTACGAGTCTCACCAAGGTAGCAACTGTCGCATTGCCCACATTTGAATGTGGCACACTCGTATTGATGAGCATATCAAAGGCAGACCGCAAGATTCTGAAATTACAAAGCACATTCATAAAGCGACAGCCAATGAATTTTCTATTGTCTGCCGTACTAAACACACTCGCATAGCTGAATCTTTATTGATTAAAATGGATGAAACTGATAATTTATTGAACGAATGCGATTCTTCTGTTCCGTTGCATATCTTTTAATTGTACTACAGAGAGGTAATTGTAAATGCGCAAATACCTCTCCATTCCATTCTATTGTAAATTTCATTTTAGCTGTTCTTAACTGTGTTTACTTGATCATTTTAATTTGTATATAAACCTCATTTTGCTGATTTGACTTGATGCCCTGATGATGTATCAATAAACGATACGAAATCGATCGACAATGAATCAAGTGTTTTGCAATCTTTTAATTTTTGGTCGTACAGTGTACAATTTATAGATTACGCATTAACTGCAGTTTTGGGCGAGTATCAGATAACAATAGCACTACTCTATCGCTGCGGGACCACCTATGTAGTGTTAGTTGCATCTTGTTTTAGAGGAATTATGAACAATCCTATAGAAGCAACTGAGGATCGTTTGCGTGTGCCGCCATTGCGGTACGGGCTTAAGGGAATCTTGTCATCTAGTGTGCAACCCTTATATCAACTTACCTATGTACTCACTGAACCTCACCAACATAGGTTTTCTTTGATTCTCAATTTGGCATTAGCTTGCTCACTCTAAAACATTCACTGCACTTGTTAGATGTTTTGTATTCCATCATGCTTCCTGATGCAGGAAGCGTCCCATGCACATCACAATCGGAAAAAGCAGGCAATTAACAATACATGAGTGAGTGCAAGACTCACCTAGCCTGAAGAACAAATATTGTAAATGTAGTGTTTTGACTGAATTGTCTGTTTCCTCTGCTCAGTGCTCATTAGACATCCGTTTTCTGCAATTAGTTTTCTGACTGATGTGTAGTGTAGTCCTAATTATAGACGCCATGTTATTGAAGAATGCATATCTTAAAGTCCATCTATCACATGCATTCATTTAGACATCTGTAGGCACATTCTACAATGGCGAATATAAACAGCATCAGGATCTCGAGCAGCAAGTGATCGATGCTGGATTATTTCATGTATAAATTGAGCCCGGATCACGATCAGCAAGTGATGAGTCGATGGTGGACTTAGTTCTGTATCAGCGTACATAGTTGAATGATTTTCATTATGAAATCACACGATGTTTAAAACAGTGAAACAATGGTCACTTTTTATCTTGTGTCATGAATTGACCGGCACTGCAATGATTCTCGGTGAAAATGCATTTCATGCACTACTGAATCAGCTGTTTCAGCCCTCTAAAAATGGGCCCACTTTCTAAATTTTGATCAGTGATATTGCGGTCTTTGTGTAGCCAATATTTCCACACCTGCGCGCGACGGGGCGGTTTTTGCTTTCAAAGTGGTTCCGGGGTGGCCATGTACGCAGAATTCGTTATGTACGCGTGTTGTGCGCGCAATCCGTTGAGCACGCATATTGTACGCGCTCTTGAAAAATGTGGACACACGCATCGAGCCGTGTAAATTATCTGGCTCAGTATGGGACAACTATTCGCACGTCGAAATGCGTTCGATTTGCCGAAGCCAGTATGAAATGTTATTTATTTGCACGCACCAAATAGGATGCATTTTTACCATTTTCGAATGACTAATGAAAATGAAAGAAAGTCAATGTCGGATTTCCTAAAGCATTTGTACTTCATTGTAGGTCTCAACTGCTACGAGGTCTGTAAAGCCAGTTTCTAAGTTTCCACCCGCCACCGAAAACAGCGGTGGGTTCTTATTGGTTTTTTTTTTGAGGATGACCAGACATACGACGTGCTGTCCTCAAGTTCTGCGCTGTTTCCGGCTAGCTTTTCCTACCTGGATTGCGTGGTCAGGGACAGGGTGTCACTCAAGTGCGGGGTGACTGCTCGCGTGATCGCTAAGTCTCACCTCAAAAAGGATATGGAAGTCTACAAAATCAGGTTGGAGAGAAAGCTGGAGAATGTGAAGAGGAGTGAGGAACAGCAGCTGAATGTCACAACTGATTCGCTGCAGTTTCTGGATCGTTCTGTATGTAGCCGGGAGGCCTCGGTAGAGGAAGCAGCAGCTCCGTTGTATGAAGATGATCCCCTTCATATAGTCGAACCACAGACTAGTCATGCGAGTGTGGAGAAAGGAGAGGATGCATACTCTCCATTTGAGAAGAGGATGCTGGAGTTGATGGAAACCATCGTGAAGGAGATCCGGAAGTTGCGAAAGCAGTTGACTACCCGCGAGGATCCTCTCACACGCAATCTTCAGCCGCAATCTGTGTTCCACAATGGAGTTGATTTGGTTTCTTTAGGAAACAACAACATGGAACCGACGAGATACGCTGGAAAGTTGGGACGTGAATTGTTTTCAGACAGTGAACTGAAGGAAGGAATGCTATTTCCCAAGCGAGCTACTGGTAGACCACCACTTTCTCCTACCAGGTCTAACATCTTCAGGAGAGCATTTCTTGAGAGATTTCCGGATGCTGAAGACTTTGATGCTGCAGTGCAGGCCGTTAACTATCTTGGGAATGACATTAAAAAAGGGAAACGATTTCGTCAGAACTGATATCTCAACTGTAGTTGCAATATATTAGCCACCGAAGTAATTATGGTGGATAAGAAAGGAACTTATAGTTTTCATTATCGGTTTACGAGTATCCTGGAAATGGATGGTTTTATTTTAATAGAATCTAGGAAAAGTGAATTATATAATCTTAACTTATACTTTCTGTGAACAAAGTTTTCTGATATCATTGCACTAGAAAACGCCGCGAATTTGTTCGGCTGATGATACTGAAATATCTTCAGACAAAACTTGTGATTGTGACGTATCGAAAATAAATGGAAATATTAATCAATCAGGAATTTCAAATTTTGCTATTAAGCATTTCAAAGACCTTTTTTGTGCTCTTGAATATAACTAAGGTTAAGTCTAGCATCATGAATTTCATTAGAGTTCTGTCCAGGAACCCAACCTTCGGTGAAACCTTAGTCTTAGCAATATGGGTAAGTGTGTCAGACAATTTCTTCAATTTTCTATGCTTGATGTTATGATTCAATGTTCTCAATTTTGTTCCAAAAATTCGTTGATTTTTTTTGCATGCCTGGCGTCGTTTGGTCATATTGCATGTTGTTTGGTATTACATGTTTCCTGTATCCTTGCATGCCTTGCGTTGATAGGTCACTATGTGTTGCGTGGCATTATATGCTTCATGGATTTAGGATCTACAATTGTAATATTTTGATTACAGAGGAAACGGAAATATAATCGAAAAAAAGGAGCGCGGAGGGTTCGCCGAAATCAACCTCATGTATCATCAAGCAGCTATGGATCCGGAAGCGAGGATGATGAAGTCTCTTTTATTAGTAAGTATGTCTTACATATACAGGTATACACTTGTGCTTACGGATAATTAAGCGAAGGGTCATAAATATACTACTAATCTATCCTGGAACAGCCATACTGAGCGTGTATCATGCATCATCTGTACTAGCTCAGTCTCTCGCGTTTTTGCTAGAATATAGGTCAACACGTAGGCTACATGTGCAATTACTTGTGTACGTAAATGTAATGTGCTAATGCAGTCATGAAGTACATGTAGTTCATCTATAGACCTAGGCCTACTCTGCACAAATGACTTTTTGTATTTTGATTTTGGATCAAAATAACAAGCTGTCCACATTGCATATCCATTGTACATTAAATCTTCGTTAATCATGGGTGACCATGACCAAATCCGTGAAATTAGAACGACAGTCGAATTATGTAGAACTTGAAAATTGATTTCATAGTTAGTTTTATCCAAACGTTTTTTTGTAGAAAGTATAAATTGAAGGTTAGATAGGTGAATTGGAAGGGAAGTTTTATGAGGTGAACTATCTTTTATGAAGTTCAATATAGTTACATGGAGTATATTCCGGGAATTTGGAGATAAAGAGCTTGTTTTTTTCGGTGATGACATGGGATAAGCAATGGAGACAAGCATAGAGGTAATGTTAGTAATCGGATTTGTACCTCAGACTTGCTAGTTATGTGATCCGTTCGTGGGGTGATGATGCCTCAGTCTATACGAACTTGCCAACATACTTCGACAACTTAGCAGGTGTAATCAAAAATCGCTGCTGAGTTGCAGGTATGCATGAAGTGTGGTATATGCTTTCAATAAAGTGATTGAAAATCATACTTAATGACATATTCTTAGAAATATCTTTTAGTTGTAATGTTTGAGTTACATATGCTATGCCATAATATGATACTGACATCGTTGGGCTTTCAGATTCGACAAACCAGCACGACGATTTGCACGGCTGGTTCCGACCATTAATAGCTTCATCACCTATACCTTTTGACGAGGAGAGCTCTTGTCAATCTACTGATAGTATGTCATCTGATGATGAGTCTGTTTATCTATACAACGGATGTCCTGTATCACGAACAGCATTTGTGGATAAGTTTAATGCAATAGGAAGCAAACATCAGTTCTCCGATACAGCAAAGGCTGATTTACTGAACTTCATCGCAGCGATTCTTCCTTGTCCCAACAAATGTCCGACCTTCTATCAATTTCAAGAAAAAGATACACCTTATTCCAAGCATCCCGTTGGTGGTAACATATACATAATGTCTTTGGAGAATCAAGTGAAAAGTGTTTTACGAAGGCATCCACATTGTTTCTCTTTGAGGAAGTGTCAACACAACAGTGATTTACTTTGTGATATGATGGATGGAGCAATGTTCCCTGAAATCAAGCGAAATACTATATATCTTCTCATGAATACCGATGGTTTGAGTCCTGTACTATCAAAGCGCTTCCAAGTTTGGCCTATTGTCTTCTCAATTGTGAATCTCCCGCTAAGAGAGCGAAGAAAATTTCACAATCTGCTTCTTGGAGGTAAGAATTCTCATATAGAAAATCTATTCTAAGAATGGCTTCATTACAAGTGCTCGACTAGCATTTGGATTGATTTTGCCTGAGCAATAAAAGCACCACTGTCCATAACAGACGGTCAAAAGTTTTGCATCAAATTCATGATTTCGAAATTCAAGTCAAACCTTAATCATTAGGTGGTTCAGTTTGGGACCGAAAAATAACTTTACAAACTAGATTTGAATGTCATAGATCACTTATCTTCAAGCAAATAAAAGTGGCATGTACAATATTTCAATTCCCTTCATCATAGTCATTTTTGTCTCGATAATTCCGAAATCGTCCGCGATATCTGCGTTCATTAGTTTTAACTATTTAACCCGGTTTTCGTCAATCTGTTGGTGATACTGAAGCAAGCGATATCGACAAAAACTATTTCCTTGTTTCTGATGTTTGCTGTATATTGATGTATTAAAAGTTTCCAGCTTACGTTTGTTGAAAAATCACAGTTTTTGATGTCATCTTGTGGTTGCAGGAATTTTCGTCGGTGATGCCAAACCAGAGTGGCCCCTGTTCATAAATCTAATTTCTCATCAACTGAAAAATGGTTTCAAAATACTAGACGATCTGGTGATGTTTCATGTGGTTGCACTGACTGCAGATATGCCAGCAAAATCAAGTATCTCGAATACACAGGCCTTCAATGCAAAGTGAGTTAAACATCTAAAGCATGCAGTATCTAGAGCAGTATTTTAGTTTCAGAAATATCGACAAAAATTTGATAGTATCCAGAATAGATTATTAGACTGACGCACAGCTACGAAAGAAAAAGAAGACTTGACAATTTTCTGAAGACTCAAACTAACAAGTATTGTAGAATAGCTTTGATCTAAACTATCAAAGAGAGATAACAATTATTGTCTACTACTGACTTCAATAAAATTCATGAGCTTCAAGAGGAGTCTGCTATATTCCGTTAAAATGAAAAACGCCATGGCAATGTTTGCATAGGTGTTTTTCACCCAGCTATAATAACCAGCGTAATTTCTACTATCGTGACATAGTTATTATTTTCAGCCATCGTATTTCTGGTAACTCATGATTCCGACTTTTTTAGTAATTTTCTTTATTTCCAATTTCCACCCTTGCACGGTATGCATTTCTCATGACTTACGTCATTTTAAATCCCATATCTGATCTTTGCATTTTCTACCACGTTATTTTCTGACAGGTTGTTGACTGCACAGGTCCTTTCCGGAAACTGCTGCATAATTACTTTATGTCGTAGCTCCTTTATCATCCCCACATTTCAATCTCTGTTTTACTTACTTGACTTAGATATTTTTGCTGTGCAAGAATTTCCTGCTAGAATGTAGCCAGTTCAGTGACCAGACATCCGATGAACATAAATTGTCAGCGCTTGATTTGTTGACAATTAATTTGATTTCAAGCATTGATTTTGAAGTGTCTTTGCAATGTTAGTAACATAATCTACATAATTAACCAAATGGATATCTTAGCTTATAAACTCACACAGATGTTTCATTTATTCTAAAACAAGGAAGTTGCTTGTGCAAGCTATGAAATACAAATGCTTCACAAAGGAAGTTATATTAATTCATAACATAGATTTTTTGATTCACTGGGAGGCGTAGCGCTAGGTCGCGGTCATCCGTAGCGTCAATGCTGCTCTGCCTTAACTGTGTCAACCGTGTATAAGCTTGTTAAAAAGCCATAAACTTGGATCGATCAAGTTAAAATTTATAAATTGTTGATCAGCACAGACAATCCATAGCTATGGTTATTTGTGTTTCATGTTGAATCTCTCAAGATCGGTGAGACCCATGCTTCTAATTATTTCAGTTATATCTATATACGACATCTATAAAAATCCATGGCTTGAAATTAGCTTAGCTATAGACAAGAAGAAAATAATCACGCGTGAGCAACGTGCTAGGGGTCATCCTTTATCACGCATGAGTTTGTGTTGCACTTTCGCTAGTGAGCCCTTAAGAGGAATTTATATTTGGAAAGCTTTCTGTTGCTATATTTTTGATTGATATTGTTTTCTATGATCTTACAAAATTAATCGTTTTTTACTTTGAATTCCAGGTACGGATGCAGTTTGTGTTTGGTCGAAGGAAATTATCATTCAACTTATCGGAAAATGGTTTATCCTATCAAAAATACTCATGAGTTGCGAACACCTACTATCCATGCCATCAATCAGAAGAGAGCTACCCCTGCAAATCCCATCATGGGAGTGAAAGGAGAAACGGAACTGGCAAACATAATTCGATTACCAGTTTCACTTGCGTTCGATGTAATGCATTTGGTGTATCATGGTGTCGCTAGATCCTTGCTGGGAGTACTGTTAAACAAAAGATTAGTTGATGCTTCCAAATTATCTGAAAATATCGAACCGGTTAAAGTGCCTCATGACTTTCGTCGAAAACCACGAAATTTGAGTGAGGTTAACTTGTGGAAGGCTCAAGAACATAAGCATTTCCTTCTTTACATTGCTCCCTCTGTTGTAGCTGAACTACTGACTGCTGGGGCTATTACTCCTGAAGCGGCATCACTGTACCAACTACTTAGTTCAGCAATATTTTCGCTGTCATCAGAGCTTGTTAGTGAAGAACAAATTTGCTTGTGCAAAGAACTCATTACTATTTTTCAAAAATTATCGTGTGAATACTTCGGGCCTAGTGTTTGTACCATGTCACTCCATGCCCTGTACCATCTACCAGACCAAGTGAAGCAGTTTGGACCATTATCCGTCACCTCCTGTGCTACTTTCGAGAATCTGAATCGGCAGCTGAAGAAGTCAGTCACAGGGACGAAAGGCCAAGCACACCAGATGTTGACAAGGTTCGTTATCTCGCAAAAGATCTTTTCGGCTTCAACTGGGGCGGAGGTGAAATCACTTGGTTGTGTCAAGAATGTCACCGATGAAATGCGACAACTTTACGCTGATCCTCCTGTTCCCTTGAACTTCTACATCGATCGGTTTTGTGCAAATGGGAAAACATTTCATTCCTACAAGTACGGTCGTAATTTCCGATGTTCTTCTTATTTCGCGTTCATTAACACTCTGAATGCTTTCGTAAAGATAAAGTGCATAGTAGTATGTGGCACTAATATTCATTGCATATGTCGCCGTTACGATATAATTAAAAAGGTTCATCATGATGCTTTCTTCACCTTGTCTCAACGAGCAATTGATCTGCTGAATTCTGTTTCCCCATATTATGTTGTTTCTAAAAGTGTTTTGCAGTATTTCAATGCCTCTCTGTTTACTCATCATGCTTTGTTTAGAAAGATTTCTAACAATACTTTTCATGCTGTTCGCATTTTGAATAATCATGAACATGAATAAAAAAGTAATCAACCCAGCTCTCCGAATTCTGGAAGCCTTCAACGAATTTTGTATGTAGCAACTTTTTCAGGAGTGACCAATATCTTGTGCATGCATTTGGAATTGATGTGTGTAACTGCCTACTAACTGGTGTTTATAACATGAATGCATTAATGCAGTCATCCCAATTAAAGTATGGTCGAACCAGCGTTGATTTCTTCGTATTCATGTTCATGTTTCAAGTGATGTGTTTAATTGAGTCTTGCTACTTCGCAACATGAAAATGTGTTGAAGATGAATTGAATGTCTATGTATGTTGACGATTGTTGATAGATTTGTTTGTACTCAATAAAGATCTCGATCTGAACAGTCTTGTTTACTTAGAAAACCAAGGGCGTCCTAATGGCAATATCAACCGAAGGTAGATGAAGAGCGTCCTAATAGGTACCTAGTACATGACCAGTTAATCCTGCTAGGTTGGACGAAAACCTAAGGCGTCCTATTAAGTACCTAACATAAACCATAAAAACCTATTAGGTAAATGAATTACCAGAGCGCCCTATTAGGTACCTAGCATCTGGCCCAGCAAACCTGCTAGGTCGGGAGAAAACCTAGTAGGTACTTGCAAGGCGCCCAGCAGGGTTTTCTAGGCCGACCTACTAGGTTTGAGGGGATTTTTTTACTCGGGTATTCAGGTCTGTTGATTTTTGCCGCACAAACGGTTACATCAAGGGAGAATTCTGCGAAATTATCGTTGCATTCCAATAGGACATTTTGGCATTTAACATCTTTTGGATCACTTTCGCAAACTTCAAATCAATACGACAACGGGAAGCGATGGTATACCTTCGCAGTTGATCACAGAAGTTAAGAAAGTCCTTGCCGGCACAAAAAGATTGGAACTGGCCGGTTTTTGGCTGCCTTGGGCGGTCTGACAGTCAGAAAAAGACGACAGTGGTGGGCCGGCGCCGGTGAAGTCAAAACTTATTATTGGATCTTAATTCCAAATAATTGATTGACATATTTTTCAATTTCAATCAATTGATTTCCTTGTCCAATTAAATTGCAATCAATTATTGACAATCTCTGATAAGTATAGATGAATGACTATGATATTATTGAAACTTCTACACTATAGACATCGGAATCAGGCTTCCTAGCAGCTTAGCTATCATCTATTATTCAATTCAAACATTTCTTCATCATGCAAGGTGAATAAATGAAAATAGGAAATTACAAGATGCAGTTAGAATCATGTGACACAGTGAGACATTTACAACAGTTGAAAACATCTACAACTAAAAAATGCAACATCATGGTTCAGCTGTATGTTCAGATTGTGTTTGCCTCAATATTATGTGAAACAAACCTGTTTGTTAGAGACTTGAGCTACGATTTTCATATTTTCAGGAATACAGCTCAATGTAGGTGGTCAGATTAAACTCTGCAGATAATTTCTGCTATCTCTGACCATTGATTAAACTGCCAGTGTAGCTAGAATTCTGAAGTGTTCAGTATCCTAACGAAAGCCTTTAATAGCTTCGATTTAAATATGGTGGAGACTTTGTAAATAAAGAAAGTCTAACCCTGATCTGAAAAGACAGTTGAACCATGATGAGCTATATAGCCTACGATTTATGGACTTCACTCTTAGACTGTACATACTTGCCTTTAACATATATCTTGTGCTTCATGATATACATGTAGGCCTACAGCATTTTTCCTAATGCTAGCTGGTTTAAAGAATTCTGCTTAAAAAATTGCCAAAATATTACATGATGCTCTTTAAATGTTCATTTTGACATGACATGTTCATTTGGCCTTGGGGTGGAGTGTTTGCTCTGTTTCCGGGTGACCTTGGTTCAAACTTTGGTCGGATCAAACCAAAGACTTTTAAAACAGGTACACTCTGCATTCTTGCCAAATACTCAGCTCTCAGAGAATCAGAGTGGGATAGATGACAACTCGGCCAAGAAAGGCTTCGTGCCTAATGTGCCTCCGAGTATAAACACGGTTCATTTATTTAATGACGATATCATATTTCGAAAATTTCGACAAAAGCCGTCGCTCGTTCAGACATGGAACGTCAACGTCTGTCGGTGAGGGAGATTCTTAATTCATTTTGAATTTAAAAAAAATGACTGAAAAATGACGCTTCCTTGGTTACGACAAGTAATTTAAATGGATGTACTTGAGATAAAATCCCGACATGCTTCGTTCTGTGTACAGTGTCAATGGTGCTGACGGCTGATAGAGAATTCAAATTTGTCGTACTCGGCATCAGTTCATGACGACGTTATGTTGTTTTGGGTATTTAGCAAGCTATAACTAAACCGCCGTGAACTGATCTGATGAGTTGCCACTACACAGCAATACATGGTAAATTTGTATAATTCTCTAACAACCGCCAGCACAGGGATCGCAATTTACCTAATAAAAAAACGCAGAATCGGGAAAAACCGGGACTTGAATGTATAAATTTGAAATATCTAAATTAGACAAATTTCGTGAAATTCGGATATAAGCCGTAAAATTGCGATCCCTGCGCCAGCACCATTAATATTGTACACAGGACGAAACATGTTGAGATTTTATCTTAAGCACAACAATTTGAATTCCTAGTCGTAACCAAAGGAGCGACCTTTTTCAGTCATTTATTCTTTGAAATTCAAAAATACATGGAATGGATCAAAATATATTTGACTAAAATCACCTTGTTAGTGTCTGTCTGCAGTATCTGTAATATTTGTTAACGATAATGCATTTTGTGTTTATTCATCCATGATAATTTGACGCCTTAGTACCAACGCAACCAAAGCTAGCACCAACTTTCTAATGAGGGCTTATACAGAATTGAAAACCAAACATTCTAATAACACATGTAAGCAACCCATCTTTGTCATCTTTATTCAGATAGGCCTATACATGAAATAAACGGCGCGATCGTTTCCTAACCGAGACTTCGATGTGTTGGTATTGGTCTAAATATAGTCTACTAAATTAGATGTTGTTATTAACATGGGCGAGCGGATAACTAAATGTTATTTGACATTAACAGACTGGAGAAGTTTACTCAACAACTTTAAATAGAGAAACCGCTGATGAATCCATCCAACTGGGTATAGCACTAATTTTTCAATTAAAACAACTGAGCAATATCAATATGATCCAATCCGTAGATATGATGACAGGCATTTTGATCTTTATCAGTATGGAGAATTCACTAATTGTTTAGCAGCTAATCTGGCACGAGCAAGCTATTCTCAAATAGGCCTACAGGCCTAGGAGATGAATTAAATTGCTGGATTCTTGACAGAAGCTGGTTGGAGTAGCAGATAGAAAGTGTGAATCCACCACACTACCACTGATGTCGAAACAGCCTGAAATTCGATAATTGAATTATCGAAGAAATTAAGCTAGCCCACTATTGAAACATTTTATCCTTGTCTACATGGATAACTTGAGAAGATAATGCCGTTATCGGATAAGCCTAGTACCTACGCGAGTACAAACATAAGCTCAAATGATGGATGTGGACCATTGTCTTCACTAAGCTTGAAAAAATCTTCAGAAATCGAAGTTTGATTGGGAAAAATGTAAAAGAAAAACTGGAAAACTAATTCAATGCACTAATATGCTGCAAGCTCTCTTTGAATAGCGGACTTGAAATCAGCAAAAGAAACATTTATTAAAATGAATTAATATCTGAAAATGATGATCTATGGTTGTTAAATAATATGTAGGAGTAATGAAAAAGCTTCCCCATGGAAAAAGTAATTATTCGCCGAAAAAACTCCTCTTCTCATGAGATCTAATATAAAACTCCATTTTACTTCGGAAAGAATAGTTTTCAAGCATTAAGTATGGTTTCAAGTTTCCATTGCATTGAACAAAGACCCTAGTTTCATGTATGTTTTATGATACCTAAAGAACCGCTTCGTCTTGAAGCAAATATGAATGGAATGGTTCTCACCTCGAAAATGGGACACTGATCTTAATTTGATTTGCAGTTTCCAAATGAATGTTGCATGAACAGTACTGTACAATGCACAAAGAAAAGAACACATGAATATGAAAATCGTCCAGTTAACACTTTCACCCTATTCCAAGACAGCTGTCTGTCAGTCGACAGAATGATGCATGATCACGATGTCACTGCCGCACTGAACATTCGGAAAGCAAGTAAACGCGAACTCTCGGCATTCAGTCGTTGACGTGTCTATAGTAACGCGTTGTGAGAAAGTCGAACAATAGCGATTTCGAAGGGCGGTATCGATGCTGGAGTACAACATTGATGATTCACTATCAGTCAAGTGAGGAAATAACAAAAGAGCAGCCTCACTATCTATGGCCATCTCTTCACAATAGGAGCTGTGACTTTTTGATTGGATCCAGGGATTTCGTTGAAACCTTATGTGCTTCTATTATTAGGAGGCCAACTATTAAAGTGTGTCGCCCGCTCCGGTAGTAAAACAGAGCATAAACATGACTTAAGTTAAGAAAGCATTTCTTTCCAAGAAATATTTGCACTATCTGCGCTTGTAGTATGCAGCAAAACATCAAAATGCATCATACTGAGATTTGACTGGACGTTGGTCTTGTCGGAAAGCTAAACTATACAAATGATTTGATAGTGGGCTTAGTACATTATATTTCCAAGGATGCATGAATATTTTTAAACGAACTCATGTCGTACTTACCTTTTTTCCAGGCAGCACCTTTTTCTGTTCTTCAAATATAATTTTGCTTGATTCAAGCCCGCGTGCTGTCCTGAACAGCTGTTGTCACAATTAGCGCTACTCAACAACACTTCACGGATGGAAGAATGAAAGAATGTCTTTAAAATGTTAGAGGCTCAAACAATGGAGATTTAAATTTGCCGAGTTGAGTAATTTGAAGCTTAGATGGCTTACTTTCGAATAAATTAGCTTCCTAATTAGCAATCGTAAATGAAGGAATTTTTCTTTATATGGTTTTTACCAGATAAATAAATATTTGGCTTGGTGCCCATTAGTGCCTTCAGGCATCAATAGGCGCTAATAGGTACCAGATTCTGACTTCGTGCCTAAATTCGTGCCCTACAGTTTACAGTGTAGTAGCCCAGCCATGGACACAGAATCCATGATCGATGATTCCAATAAATCCATGGAAAATTAAAAATTGAAAATCATTGTTGGTAAGCATGTTTAATGATTGGAAAGCTTATATGCATTGTCAAAACACATCGATCATCATTATTGAACCAAAAATACGCAATTATAATATCTTAAAAACTTGCATTGATGATTCATGCATAAATCTCGGTTAATCATTGATGATAAATTCGCATTGATAAAATAAAGATTATTCTTTTCAATTCTTATACAGTATTCCAGGTTTGAAAAAGCCGAGATAATTTATCTAATATATGACTGATTCATATATTCAAATACTGCATATTTGATATTTTTTAATAATTTTTGATACATTTTTGACTATTATTTGACAAATATTATCATAATCACTTAAATGTTCATATCTGAAATATTTTACAAATATTTATAAATTAATTTGTCGATGCGATGTAACAAAAATGTTTCTGCATACTTATGTAATTGTTAGCATTATACAGTGCAGTAAGCGGAGTTCTGAACTCATCTGTTTAGCTACATGATAACAATGTTTACGTCAAATGATTGAAAACTCACAACTTTTTATCACTAGCCAGCAGCTGGTGTCAAAACGGAACCGAATCTCCAAGACAAATACTTGAACAATGGAATTGAACTTGAACAGTGTAACTTGCAAAGGAGCAGTGTCTGTGTTAATATCTTCACATCACATTGAAGTCGATGAACATGCAGTTTGATTTCACAGACAACAGACAAGCACAATAGCAGCACCCATATTCCCCATACTTCATTAACAATTGCAGCTCTACATTAATATGAGCGTTTGTTTCTTCCTTGCATGCCTTCAGTCGAGGACTTCTATATAATACGATCGAGTGATGTTATAACAACATCAATCTTGCCTCACACGTAGGATCATTGCTTTATAGAGTGACTCACGCATAGTGTGCGCGTGTCCTCGCCGTCTTTGGCGGCCGTTGACTTACTTTGCGTTTCTTTTAACATTGCGTGACTTTACTGTCTGGCCATACTGCTGCGCTCGTTTCGATATGCGCTCCTCAATCGAACAGAAGGGCTGTGAATTGTAAAGCTTTCACTAGATGTGCCAACGACTTTTCATGCTGATTCTTTATATTGGTAAACTATGATTTCGTGAAGCTTCTTCGAATTAAACGAAATATTATAGAAATGTGAATCGAATACCTGTGTGACTCAATTTCTGCCGATTCTCTCAAGTTTATGTGCTAGTAAGGAATAGAGCGGAGGCCACGTAAAAGAAGGTAAGACGATCACTCATGCTACAAACCAAGTTATTATTCCATGAAGTGTGACTTAAATTGTATTTTAGCTGTAAGCGTACACCTTCATGGTCTCCTTTTTGAAATAATGTGCTTGAGATTGAAAAAAAATAACATTTTTTCTAGACCTACCGGTGCTAAAGTTTTTGATTTAAAAACAATGAATATTTTTCTGAAATTCAGTAGGAAAGTTCAAGCGTCGCATCATTATCAGCGTGATCATTTTTATACTGTGCTTCTATTGAGGGTTCCATTTCTTTTTCTCACTCTGACCCGGGTTTCATTCGGGAATAGATATTGGAGAATGTGACACGGCTGTTTTAGACTGGGTAGGAATTCAAAAACAGCTTATGTTTTACTCCTTGTTCATCCGGTAGATGTAGCGTACTAGGTTTACAGCATCAAGGTTTCAGGTAGTATCAGGCAAGGAAACTAAGTAGGCCTATTGATAGAGGGTAACATTATAAATTGGAAATTAGTAAGATTTCTGCAATTTTTTAAGTGTCATGCTAAAATCATGAGTTAATGAAATTGAAAAACATGATATTATAATATACTATAAAATGAACCAACACATGAGGTCTTGAAATGAAACCTTATTTTCTAAACCACTGAAACGAATTTTAATGCGCACATTCTGCGGTCATGACTCAAAATAATTCAGAAAGCAGCGCCACTGCACTCGGTTTATACAGCATGTTTGAGACGAGTAGTAGGTGGATACTTGCTTTCTTTTAGATGGGACTGCATGAATCCAAATGGTCCCATCCCCTGATTAAGAAATCGGGCTCAAGCTAGCTACATACATTAGAGGCTGACTAAATGGACCTCATTTGTGATTTAGCTGGTTATAAAAGTAAATCGTTTAATTTTCATAACGACTGATATGTCAGAGCTTCCGAATGTTTTGTAATCCTGGATATTGTGTGGCAAATGATATTGATCGGCAGTCGCGGGTATAATACTGAGTCTATTGTGAAGTACTTATGTTGCATTCTTAATATTTTTTTGAATTGTGTTTGCATGCAATACACTATTATAATTATGTCTGCTTCTATTTGTTGAATATCTATTTTATATTTCCTATCTTATTGTCAAAGTGAATGTATGTTGAACCAGTCCTCAGTATGTGGATTGTGCCATGTAAGTTATCATGTAATTTGTGTCACAATATATGGGTTCTCTGTTATGACAATCATGTACTACCGGTATCTATTTAGTTTGGGGGAGGAGTGTACAGTCACAGCCACTGGTTGACTGGAATTATCATCAACTCGCTAGAATTCAATAATAATCAATAACTTGATGCAGCAGTATTCAGTAATATTTTGCTGAAAACATTTTAAACATATTCATCACTCAAAAATTTTAAATTGATAAGATTTCAATACCGCGTTGAACCAGCCCTTGCTCCCAAGACTATGAATTCACTGTCATATATTCAACCAGTATTGAGCAGAATTCTGTGGTGACTATTTGGCACCACACATTTTAATTGTCTATTTAATTGCTTTTACTTTGATTACAACAAATTAAGTCTTCTATGAAATCCTCGCACGACGACTTACAGTCGTTAGCAGTTCAGAACTAATTTATAACGAAGTTATCTAAGGATCACTTATCAAAAGTAGCGGGCACTGTAACAGATCTTGTGTCTTCATATGCGTCTCTAAATTAGTTTAGACAACTAAGAAGTATCTCAGTCATAGTGAATTTATTGGTCATTCTTATTTGCGAATGATTGTAGAATTTAAATTTAGAAATTAAATACCATGACTACAGCCTCCAAAAATTGATATTGATAGAGAGCATGCAACTTTGCATAACAGGGATGAAAATCTTTAGCGGATACGCGTTTCCGCCGGTGTCCCTTGAAAGGCTGTAATGATTTTTTTTAAATTTTCTATTTAGGGCCCACGAAATTCTAGAGGATTCCGTGTTAGGGCCCTTCAAAAGTTGATTTCTTGTCAGAGCCCCTAACTGCCCGTTCTCATCCCCACATATGGGTAATGTACGTTTATGTAGGCCGACCAATTAATTGCAATAATTTTATCCAAAAAATCAAATGGATTGTCAGCTTAATTTCGTCAATTGAGAAATTAATTAATTGCACCTAATGGTAGCAATTATTTGAAATTAATTTTTCATGGCCCCTGTTTATCAGTGATTTTTGCGCTCGGTGAAGGCTTCTTTCTTGAAGACCATTATTTATCAGGGTGCAGTCAGAAGTCAGGTAACATCTAAATCTGCTTGTCGTCGGTAAAAGGATAAAGGAGCTTAGCGGACGATAACTGATTTATTGTCTTGCATATCTTTCATATCACCTGTTTTTTCAAGTGAAATCAAAAATATGTAAGCCGTCAAGTTTGGCGGTTCGTCCAAGTATAAATGCCGATGAAAACGTCTTTGTCGAAATTTGCTGAGCTTGCAGCTGCTGTCTACAGTTTCCCTCCATCCAGTGCTGGTACGGAGCGAGTATTCAGCTTATACGCACCGACACACAAAACTGAGAAACCGTCTTTCACACCCCGTGTTGTGAAGATTGTAACAGTTCAGTTATCTCTATAGATGATGACATTGACTTGATTGTGAACGAGTGAAAGATTGTTGTAATGATTGGGGTCGTCTTGTTGGCATCTTGTTCAAAAGTCTACTCATTGCTTTCATATTTATGTAGTCCCATATTAAGTAGGAAGATGATGCAAATTTGTGTATAGATGTAATTAACCCTTTGACAGCGATAAGAAATTGCTAAGTAATTTTAATATTTTTTTTCTCTGATATGAATGAGAAGTGACTAAGATAACATATTTTTAACTTAAATATTTCAATTTTTCAATACTGTCCGAAATCTGGGATGGGTCACAGGTGACCCAATCGCCAGTAAAGGTAAAAGTAATCGAAATATGTGAAATTCTAAATTTAGTCTGTATGTACTTTATTATGATTAAATTACTATCTGTATATTGTTTATGATGATAAGTAGGTATTAGAATGAACACTATTCATTGAAAAAAGTTAAATAAAAGTTCGTTTTTCATGTACGTGCATATAAACTTCAGCATATAATTCATTTACAGATTATTATGAAACATTTGGAAACAATTTCGTTCCTTGAGCAAACAAAGAGGTACACTGCACGTTACGCATGAGACAAAGGTTTTTCTGTCTTGTTTCGCCTTTGCGCAACGAGCACAACGCTTCCTATCACCAAACGTAGGAAGATGTGCTATTTCACCAGATGAAGGAATTGATGTAAATTTCCTTTTAGTTGCCTTTGATTTGGAAGAAGCCCTTTGACGGCTTGAGTATTGAGCAATCAAACCTTCAGCAACACTAAGTTTGAAATTTTTGAGATCAATGTTGTCTGATGTGAATTTCCTGAAAACTATATGAGAATTGACACAAGCGATGTCAATCAAATCAAAGAAAATGCGCAGGTAGAACCTGTATTTTGATCTTCTGTCCAATTGATAAGTGGTCTTCAATTGGTCTGCAAGGTCCACACCTCCCATTCCACTATTGTATTGCTTGATTACCAGTGGGCAATTTATTGCAGTCTTTCCGCTTGTTCTTTCCGCCTATACACAGAACTTACTTCGTCGGCTCCATCGACATTGTTTGCCAGAACTACGACCGACCTGAAATCAGAGAGTTGATAAAACTATCATGCAATTTACATACATTTATACTTCGACACAAACGTAGTTTCAAAGAGTTCTAAACAATCTAACAATCTTACCTAAGCCTGTACCTTTTATCTCAATATAGCCTATTCGTAGTTAGGCTTCTAGAACACTCCTTACGGATTAGATAAAGTAATTTCTTATAACGCTTACAATGATTTTTAAGTTCGGATGAAAAATGAATACATAAGAAACATTATGATCAGAATTATGAATATGTCAAGCAGCCGATACATCAGAACGAACCTGTTATCCATCCATTTGCAACAAAGAATTTGATTCGAAAATTTGAAATCGATATCGCCTCGCTTCATGCATTTGTCCTCCTGAAAAAGTCAATTCAGTCATAACAGTAACACAGTTGAACATTATTTTTAAATGTTCAAAATCCATTCCTTTTATTGTATTTGATAGATCGTCGAAATTATGTTTGATATCTATAGATATTAGATCGAAGTTCATAAACATACAAATATGAGAAATCAAAAATATATCGAAAAATCTGGCGCCACCTGACTACATGCGGAAATTTCTGTATACTGATAAAAAATATATACGTGCACCGCAGTAATGGTCAAAAGACCGTTCCAGGACACCTCCGGACTACTAAAAAATAAAAAAAATTGGTATCTTTAAAAACGACATAAATTCATGAATTTAGTCCCTTTTTCAGGTTTTTAAGACCTGAATTCATGAATTTAGTCCATTCAAAAAGTACCATTTTTTCAAAAAATGGTATTTTTAAAAACAACATAAATTCATGAATTTGAACCCTTTTTCAGGTTATGAAGACCTAAATTCATAAATCGGCTAAAGCCAGAGGAGCTTCGCTCCGATTTGGGCGTTTTTAAAAATACCCAGTTTTTCAAATTTTTCAAAATCTCAAATTTGAGAATTACAATTTTTACCTTGAAAATCATGACCGTTCCAGGACACCGAAAATCATAAAAGTTGAAAATCTCAAATTTGAGAATTACAATTTTTACCTTGAAAATCATGACCGTTCTAGGACACCGAAAAAATCAGAAAAGTTAAGAATCTCAAAATTTGAGAATTACAATCGGGCGAAGCGCGAAGCCCTAG
This sequence comes from Prostheceraeus crozeri, assembly GCA_907163375.1. Taxonomy (NCBI): domain Eukaryota; kingdom Metazoa; phylum Platyhelminthes; order Polycladida; family Euryleptidae; genus Prostheceraeus; species Prostheceraeus crozeri. Next base: position 246,008 of record CAJQUW010012576.1, on the reverse strand, counting down.
AACCTTCGGTTCGATTTTCATTGCTTAAATCATGACCGTTCAAGGTCATCTAAAACCGGACACCGAAAATCATAAAAGTTGAGAATTTCAAATTCATGAGTTTAGACGTTTTTCAGGTTTTTAAAATATATCATGTGACTAATAATATTTCTTTAAAAATGGAAGAAACAAAAGTGGAAGGAACTTCAGAAATGGAAGGAACAAAAATGGAAGGAACTTCAGAAATGGAAGAAACAAAAGTGGAAGGAACCTCAAGAATATATCCTTCGTTATCTCAATTAAACTTTTACGGAGCAGCGTGACTTCTTTCTTTCTTTCTCTCTCTCTCTCGATCCTGTCTGTTACAGGAATATTGTATTCACAATGCATTCTTTAAAACAATTGCTTGTCTTCAATGAGAATAATTCCCATATGCTTTTAATAGAATGACCTTGAACGCTAATGGAAAAATACACCAACTATCGAACCATGTCGGCACTTTTATCGACAAACTTTCTGACATCGGCGCGACAGTTGGTGTATTTTTCCATTCAAGCAATGTCGCATGAATGATTGTTATTGAAACCAAAATGAAGAGAAATGCTCATTCATTTCTCTTCTCTCTCATATGTCTATTGTCTTTAGATTGTACTTGTTCTTTTGTTCTCATAGTGTGAATGAGATTTCACAACTCGCATTATGCGCTATTGTTTGTGATTTCCTTCACCCCTATCAGCTGAAACAATTTTAACAGCTGCTACACGCTAATTCTTTTAAGAAATGACTGAAATAGATTTTATTCCATTTAAAATGAGTAACATTAGAGACATTCTAAAAATATACAGCAAACAAAACCACATGAAATTTCGATTTAAATGAGATTGCTAAGCAATTGGGAAAAAAAGAATTTTCACATATTGATGAGTAATGAATTACTATTGATAAAATATGCGCGAAACACTAACTCTATGTAGTTAAACACTAACACAATGCAACAATGTAACGTTTAAATTTAGATTAAATTAAATCATTTCAAAATTGAATAAGTAGTAAAGAAAGACATCATTAGAGACCAGTTTTAAATCAATACCCCCCCCCTTCTGACTAAGTAGTAAGGAAAGTCATCATTATAAAAATGTTTTAAATCAATACCCCTTCTGACTAAGTAGTAAGGAAAGACATCATTAGAGAACAGTTTTAAATCAATACCCCCTCCCCTCTGACTTCTAGGGGTCCCTTAAGAAATTTTTTTTATTAAAAATTAGCAACATAAATGAGTTTTTGAAATTATATGGAACACAGACAACAACGAATTTCAACCTAAAGAAAATCGCAAATGAATTAGGAATAAAGAATTTTCATGTTCTAATGAGAGACGAATTACAATTCCTAAAAAATAAGCCAACAGGAACCTTCAGTTCACGGAACAAAGTTCCATCAATAACTGTAAATTTCATAACGAATCTTCACACTTCAGACCAAAACGGCGTACATTGGTCAGCAGGTATCTTTAGTAAAAACGGAGATAATTATTATTTTGACTCATACGGGCTTCCACCTACAAATGAAGTAAAAGAATTACTTGAAAATGGAACTTATAATACATTTCAAATTCAAAAACCGGGAACAACTTATTGTGGACAATTATGTCTTGATGTTTTATTTAAATTACAGGAAGGAGTACCATTTCTAGATATTATGTTAGAATTGAACAATCTATAACTCAAGCGAAGCTAGCTAAAGCGCTACCTAAAGGTTAAAGCTCTGTTTTCTGTAATTCATTTTGATAAAATCGGCCTCTGATATCTTCATCATCTAAATCTTTAATTTCATAAGTAATCGGATAACTTTGATTTATTTTACAAATTTCAAATATCTCTTTCGTCCAGTATCCGACGAAGCCCTTTTCAAATTTGTTCTTATATTTAAATATTCTAACTCTATCTCCAATTTTAAATTTCGGCTTACGTTTCTGTAAATTCGGATTACTCTCATTCAAATTATTATTCTCGAATATTTTCTTTCGTATTAAATCAGGGTCGTCAGAAGCATTCTTTGGAGTTTCTTCAATACCAGAATGAACTTTATTATTGTACTCTTCCACAATTCCTGGTAATATTTTTAACCATTTCTGATTTCTTTGCTCAGTAAATTTCTTGAATAATTTATTTTTTAACGTCCGATTGAATCTTTCTATCACTACGGCCTTCCCTGCATTTTCAGTTGAATAAACAGTTTCAAATAATGGTTGAACGTTTCGGTTATAAAATTCCGATCCTTTATCAACAAACAATTTTTTTGGCTTTCTCTTACTTTCTTTAAAGATTTCTTCAAACGCATATTTAACTGATAGACCACTTTTGTTTTTTAAAGGCTTTACCCAAGCGTATCGTGTATATAAATCTATAACGGTCAATGCGTATTTGTAGTCAGACTTTGTCTTAGAACCTTCGGTTCGGTCCCTTTCATTCGGCATATGAATAAGATCAGCACTCCAAATATCATCTTTATTAAATACTTTTACTTTTAATAAATATTTAGGCTTTCTATATTCTTTATGAATTTCAGATGCATAAACGTCTGAATTATGATTTCGAGCGTTGCTCTCAGACAGCTTTGCTGTCGTTTCATTTAAACCCTGACCGAATAATATTTTAGCTTGTAAAGCTTTCTTAACAAACATTCTTTCAATTTTTTCTCTAAATGTAGGATTCTGAATACTATCTAATTCTTGAATCATCTTCTTATCAGCTGCATGACGAGAACTTAGATCATGATTTCGATAAGCTAAATCATGCCTGTAAGCGGCGGCATCTACTCTATTTATTGGTTCTTCACCTGGTTTCGGATTATTATTCTCATCTAGTCTTATATCTAATCGAGTTCCTGGACCAGTATATGAATGACCAGGAAGATGTTTTTCTTTCGAATACTTACTCCAAATAAAGCCAGGAAAGTTTTCTAATGTTTTTTGTATGTCTCCACCGAAGTGGTGTGGAACTTTGTTTTTGTCACCTCCAATATGCTGACAGTTTGAGTTTTTATTTTTGTTTAATAGATAATTCAATAAATCTAAATTAGAAATTTTTAATTTAGTTAAATTTTCGGAATTTGTAGAATTCATTTTAAAAGATAAAAAACTTTTAAAAGATAAAATAAAATAATTGTTTTACCGAAAAGAACCAAAGGTTCTGAGGTTATTACCTTATCATACTAGGACTTAGATATATTCCAGAACCATCTTTAGTTTCTTTAATTTCAATTAAATCATCAACATTGTGGAGAATATTTTTAAGAACTCGTTTTCCTTCATCAACTAATTTTAACTTACTAATAAAATTATCTACTACTCCTTCGCCCCTAGCAACTTTCTCTAACTCTCTGTTATGACGTTTTTGTTCTTCTAATGCTGCCTTCTCTGATTTATTTTTATTTACTGCTTGGACAATGCCAGCTGTCCCACCTGCAACACTTCCTGCTGCTGCTATGCCTCCTATTATTAGTGGAATTAATGGGAGAATCCCGCCATTCTTTTCTTCTTGTAGTTGAATATTCTCTATCATTGGTTTACTTATGTAATACTTTTTTTTGTTAATCGTAATAGTTTTAGGTGTATTTTTGTCAACAATATTACGTAATTTTAATTCAACAGTTTTATTATTATTATTACTTTTCGCTTGCGACATTTTTAATAAAAAATTTTAAGTTATCAAAAATTTAAATCTATTCTAGTTATGAAAAAATTTTAATCTATTCTTGTTATGAAAATTTTTTAAGTTAAGAATTTTTAATCTATTCTAGTTATGAAAAAATTTTAAGTTAAGAATTTTTAATCTATTCTAGTTATGAAAAATTTTTAAGTTAAGAATTTTTAATCTATTCTAGTTATGAAAAAATTTTAATTAATTTGTCGGAGCGAAGCTCCTCTGGCTTTAGCCTATCCTAACCATCTTTCCATTAAGAATTTCAATAGAATATTTTGCATCTTCTAGCAATAAACCATAAGCCATCAATGAAGTTGTGGAATCTTTCTTTTCAATATTAATTGTTACATCACAACCATTTTTAATAATATCTTCTGATTGTGCACTTAAATCGAAACAGAAAATTGGATATAAATGTCTCCAATCTCCAGGAGTTAATTGTGGTTCAACTCCAAATTCTATACAAAGATTTCTATAAGAATCATATCCTTCCATAAATTGATTATTGGTATCATCGAATCTTAATGGATCAATTGGATATCGAGTTTGATTTAATGAAACTTGTAAACTTCGAATTGTATTAATATGAAAAATATTATTGTTCTTATCAAAACTTGGAGAATTATTTCTTTGAAATGTTAGTAATAAATATCTTGGTGTATTCGCAGTTCTAGTAAAATGCCAGTTAAATCTTTGTTCGGAAAAAGTTACTGAACTAGCAGTTCTCTTTAGAAAATTAACTGGAATTGGTTTGTTAGTATTTAATCTTTTTGCAATAGCTGTTTCAACCTCTAAACTAGGAGTAATATGATTTATCCACCATTCAAGTCTATCAATTTTTAAATATGCTTTTTTTCCAGTTTTACCAAAAAAGATTAATTCATTATTTGCTGTACGATGAATTATTAATTTAAATTTTAATTGATATGATATTTTATCATAATCTAAATAACCGAATAATGGAGACAATGACCAATTTACTGTCTGTTTACTTTTTTTGTTAAATTCACGTCTTTCTTTATATGCTTCATTATTTGTTTTATTTAAATGTTTTGCAATATTTTCTACATCTTTCGCAATTCCTGCGGCATCTGTTCCAGCGTGAGTTAAATCCTCAATAATTATACCATCATTAGTATCAGGAAACCAACCTTCGATTTCATTCTTTTTATTATTTTCACCAATTATTACAAATCTAAGCATTGTATCAATTACACCTGGAGAATCACTTATTGTTTCTATATTTTGAGTTGCAACATCTAAACGCATTTGTGTAAATAAACTTGGGAAAAAATTATTCTCTAGTGTAATATTATCGGTATCTGGTAATGGTGTTGTAAAATTAGCATCACTATATAAAGAATATTCACAGTGTAAAAATGAATCAGGTAAATATAAATAACTCTGCTGATTATCAACTTCAAAGATTAAATCTCCTCCAGTATTTACTCTACTGGAAGATCCGGGATTCATAGCAATTCTTATATAGTCATTCTTTTTTTGATTATAACTGACGAACGGAGGATCGTCTAATCTAAATTTATTTTCGATAAGCGAAGACATTTTTATAAGAAATAATTTGACTTTTTGTTTTTCTCACAGATAGAAAAAATTTTTATTAAATATAATTTTAAAATTTTACTAAAAATTACTAAAAAATTTACTAAATATAATTTTAGAATTTTGCTAGACCAGCTCCGTTGCTCACGCCATTACCTCTTATTTCTTCAATTGTTTTTTCATTATGTTTACTATTAGACGGAGCTCCGCTCCTCAAGGTTTCACCCCCCACAGCTATGTTAGCAATTTTGTTTTTTGTTTCATCTGAAAGTTTTTTTAATTTTTTTAGTTCTTCAGAATCATTCTTGAGTTTACGAATAGCTTCTAGTTGTTTTAATTCGTTTTGTGATTTAACAGCATTTGATATTGCACTAGCTGTACTACCTATAGCAGCTGCTCCTTTTGCAGCAGATGTAATCAAATCTTTATTATTTTTAATTAAGTTAACGATACTACCAATACCAGAAAAGATGCCATCCCCTTCTTTTTGAACGGCACCTGCGGTGCCTAGGAACTTTTCTGTTCCGACTGTTTCTCTATTATCATAATGATAAACAGGATTCATACGTGGTTCATGAGCAATTCTTTGATTTGAAGCAAAATGTTTAAGATTGTGTTTATAAATTATAGGCATTTTTTAGTAATAAATTTGACTTTTGGGAAAAAAATAAATACGGGCGAAGCGCGAAGCGCGAAGCGCGAAGCCCTGGAAGACATCTCCGTTGTCCCATGAACCGATGTCCATTATAAAAAAAATGTTTATTTTTTGTTCTTAACTTTTGCTGATTGCGTTTTTGGTTTAACTTTATCAGGAACCAAACCTGCATCAATCATTCTTTTTATTCTATGATTTTCTTTCATAATATTTCTTTCTTTTATTAACTCTTCTAATTGTTTAATTCTTTTAAAATTATTAGCTCTAATTTTATCCATTTTTAAAATTATATACTTTTATATACTTTTATATATTTATACTTTTATATTTTTAAAAATCATATTTATACTTTTATATTTTTAAAATTATATTTATATTTTTTATGATTCTTATTTTTTGTAGGTAAAAATATTTAAGTTAATATTTACAATACTCGTTTAAGATTTACGTTTGTGAATGGACAACAACTTCGAGATAACTTTATTAATTGACTGTTGCACTTTATCTATTGCGTCAAGCAGCGTGTGATGTACTTTAATTTCTTTTCTATTAACTTGCATTTTCTGCTGATTAATCTTCAATGCCGTTTTAAGAGCATTTAACTTAATTTTAAGAACATCTAATTGTCTTTTAACAGCATCTAACTGTTCTTTATTTTCTTTAGAGTTTTCTTGTAAATTTTTCTTTAATTCATTTTCTAAATTGATTTTAAGAGTTTTCATTTTATCAACTTTTTCATTAAGTGAGTTTACTTCATTTATTATTCTATTCATCTTTTTCATTTGTTGAGTAATTTTAGAACTCAATTCATCAACACTTTTTTGGAATGTAGTTTGTAACTGCTTTAAATTTTTTTAAATTCTTTCAGGTAGTTTTTCTATTTCATCTTCTAATTGTTCTTTTAACATTTTTATCTGATGTTTATTTTTAATGACTGCAGATTTTAAATTTAAAGAAAGTAATATTAAAATTTTTGATTGTTCTGAAATCTTTTTAAAAAGTTTTGCTATATCTGCTTCTAGCTTCTCTATCCTTTTTATCAAGTTTTGATAATTTTTCGTTTAATGATTTGTCATTAAGTTTAAGCAACTTTAATTCATTCATCAGTGGAACCAAAACATCGTTTATATATTTTTCTTTTAATTCATTGATTTGCGTATCAACATATTGTTTATTTGTTAACTCTGTATTTTGTTGTGGAAGAATAGAAAGATGCAATGGACCAGATAAAACGTCTCCAGTTTTCATGATATAATTTTCTATCTCTATTTCTAATTCACGATTATTCGGGATATATGCACCTCCACCAACATTTGGTAACATCATTTTTAAACAATAAAAATAAAATTTTTTCTGATTATAAAAAATACATAAATTATAAAAAATAAAATTTTTCCTAATAAAAATAAAATTTTTCCTAATAAAAATAAAAAAAATGGAAATGACTCAAATTTGTCAAGTTTGCAATATGCGTTTTTTAAATCAAACACTATTATATTCTCATATGAAAAACACACCATGTGGTATGCATATGAATCAATTACAACCTAATAATAGTATTCAACCTAATAATAGTATTCAGAATAATATTCAACCTAATAATAGTATTCAGTATAATAATATTCAATCAGAGCAACCATTACAAAGATTAAAGCATTTATTTATTTCAGATAAAGAACAAAATCTTTATACTGCTAGAATAAATACACCTAGGCAAAATACACCTAGGCAAAATAATAATAATCCTTTTGTTCAAAATAATCCTTTTGTTCAAAATAATAATGTAGCACAAAATAATCCTTTTGTTCAAAATAATCCTTTTGTTCAAAATAATAATGTAGCACAAAATAATTATATTGATAAAAATCAATTTGTTGAAAGTAATAACAAAAAAAAATATGTTCCGGATGTAATAAAAATATAACATCAAAAAATTTTGCACGTCATTTAAAATTATGCGAACAAACAGAAGAGGTTAAAAAAGAAAAAAAAGATAAATTAAAAGATCAGTTATGTCGTAATTGTAATAAATATTTTACAAATCAAGGAATTACTAATCATTATAATTCTTGTATAAGTTCTACAAGACAATGTACAAGTTGTCAAAATACTAAACCTAAGACAGAGTTTTATGATAGTAAATATCAGTGTAAGGATTGTTTAACCCGTATTCAGCCAAAACATTTTTCGAACGTTGTTTACCAAAAGGGGTAATTTATTACCCCATGCATTTTTCGATTATGATAAATTAAGAAATCTAGATTTGTTGATCTTATGGTCGTTTATGTAGTCAATACCATACGATAAGATAGCTGAATGATAATTTTTTTTAAATTAATTGATTTATTAATTAATTTACTGCTGTAATCTTGCATACTACTTTTTTTGGTTCTGAAGTAAAAACTGAAATTTGCTTAACATTGTAATTTATTGTGTAACATTGTAACATTGTAAATTACATTGTAACATTGTAAATTAACAATGTAATTTCAATTCTTTTCAAAATTTATTCGAAGCTCTGTTTGCAATCTTCGCACAACTGCGAGCAATGCTCTTTGCAACAAAAACGAACACAAAAAACACAGTTCATTCTGGTTTTCCGGTCAAGGCTGCGCGGGCAGAGATGGCAGCGGCCAGATGAATTTCTCGGCACCTGCAGCTGTCCATGTGCACCTCCAGGAGTGCTCGATAGAAAGCCCAATGACATAGCGAGATGCTGAAGCTCCCTCGGGATCCCTTGCCGGGACACCTGCCACTTGCTGATTCGATCGTCAATGCAAGGTTGAAGTAGGCTCCTTGCAAGTTTCTCCAATGCATCTTTCCGATATCTGGGTGAAAGGTTTCGAGGCTCGTTTTTCAGGACAAAAACCAATTTGCTTAGCACGACTGCATTTGCTGCAGCAACATCGAGAAGATAGAAAAAAACATTCAGTGTCCATCGAGCTGTTTTCCGCCGGCACGTGTATTTTTCGATCCGCCAATCGAGCGCATCAACTCCACCTTTGTAATCGTTGTAGGCCTCGATGATTTTCGGAGTCTTTTTGTCATTCGAATCGATAGTTGAGGTATGGTGCTCGGTGGAAAGTAAAACGACCATCTTCTTTGGTTTGCAAGCATATGAACACAGTGTCAAAGGACCAGCAAACAGAAATTCTGAACTGTATAAGTCTCGATTCTTTGTCAGACAACTGGCAGGAATCTCAACCTTGTTTTGACGAAGAGTTCCTGTCAGAGTCATCCCCTCCTGCCATAGACGATTGGCTAAAGGAATTGATGTGAAAAAATTGTCCACTGTCACTCCTCTACCGGTTCGAAAGTAAGGTCGGCAAAGTTCGAGCACCACATTTTCACCCACGTTCACGTTTCGTCTGTTTCCTTGCTGTTCTTTTCCAGCGTAAAGTGTTGTGTCAAGTGCATAGCCAGTTTTTCCGTCAACAATGGTCCAGTATTTCAACCCGTATTTATTGGGTTTATTCGGCATGTATTGTCGCACTGAGCACTTTCCACGAAAAGCGTATAGTGTTTCGTCCACACAGAGTTCTTCAGATGGTACAATTGCTTGTCGAATTTTGTCTCGAAAGTGGGTCATCATTTCTCGAATTTTGTAACATTTTGGGTCGTTGACTTTTCGTTCATTTCTTGAGTCGATATCATCAAATGTTATGTGCCTATTTATTTGCAAGAAACGGTTTCTTGACATTGTAAGCACAGCTAAAGGCAAAAAATGCACACTGTCTTTTTTCCATATGTCCTGAATTTCGACATCACACTTTTTGGATAGGCCAAACAAAAGTAGAAGTCCAATATATGCATAAATTTCATTTTCAACCAGTTCCATTGCATCGTGTGGTAGCCGCTTGTTCGTATTGAAAAGTATGTCTCGTATAAGCCTGTAATCAATCACATAACGAAAAAAATCGTCCACAGATTCTAAGTCTCTGACTGGAGGTGCAAGGCCCAAAGACTCTCGTACTATGTTTTGTTGCCGGAACGAAGCACGATGAGGGGATTTTCTAGACCATTGGAAACCATTTCGGCCACATACGATGTCATTGTCGTCATCATCATCGTCACATGATTCACTGGATTGTTCTGAGGGGCTCTCCATCTCAAATTCATCGGATTGGGGATAGTCATTCATTTCGATATTATCTCTTTCGTCCACACTTGCATCGTCTTCACTTGGTATTTCTTCATCTGATGGAATATTGGTTAGCATGTCAGCTATTTGCTCTGCATTATAACGCCGGCGCGACATTTTCTTAATCAGTAACTGACTTGTAAATCGATCAACTGCGAGGTTTATCTTACTTCACAGCGCATGTAAATTTAGCTCGCATTTCTCATTGGATGCGCGGCAGCAAGCGCTTCTATTGTCAAGCGTGTCTTTTTATGCCACTATCGAACGCGTGCGTGCGTGTGTGTGTGTGTGTGTGTGTGCTCCTGTGTGTGTACGCGCGAAATGTGGCTACGTGGTAAATGTAGATGCTAGTGAAAGTGCAAACAATTAAAATTACGTGTCTTCAAAAAAATCACGCAAACGACCAAAAGGGGTAACAAGTTACCCCACTACTAAACGTTATTGCGATTACAAGTAAGGTATGAATAGTACGGAATTACAGGATCTTATTTCTTATTAACAGTGAATAAAAACTTAAACATGTGTAAGGACAGGGCTGTGCCCTTATTAGAATTTTTTTTATGTTGAGTTAAAATAGTCTGGGGTAATTAATTACCCCTTTCGGCTGAATACGGGTTAAAAGAAAAAGTAAAATGTAGAGGTTGTCAAAAAATTATATTAAAGAAAAATTTTCAGCGACATGTAACACTATGTCCAAAACTTAATCAACATAATAAACAACATAATAATAATTTATGTCAAAATAATAATTTATGTTAAAATAATAATTTATATTAGTATTTCAACTAAAATAGTATTATTTCAACTAAAATAGTTGTATTTCAACTAAAATAGTTGTATTTCAACTAAAATAGTTGTATTTCAACTGAAATAGTTGTATTTCAACTAAAATAATCTTATATATTAAAATATTATTTTTTATAAAGAATAAAATATTATTTTATCAAAATATTCTTAAGCATTCCGGAAGAGAGGAGAGGTTCGGAACATACTTCTTTTGAGTATAGGAACAAAAAGTCCGACACATTCCGGAGGTTCTACAGAGGTTAAAAACACTCATAAGAGTGTAAGAATGCGAGTCCGGAATTAAAAAATAATAATTCCTAAATTTTTATTTTAAAAATATTAAATGAATAAAAACGAAAATTTGGAAGATTTATATTCACCGGTTATAATTAAAAGTAATAAAAGTAATAAAAGTAATCTAAGTCGTCATAAATCTCTTAATGCAATAAACGAAATAATAAATAATTATATGAATAACACTGAGTTTCAAGATACACTAACCCCTCAAGATCCGAATCTCAAAGATATTAATAATATTGTAGAAAATCCTATATATAATACTAAATATAATAATAATATAGATAAAAATATATATAATAATATAGATAAAAATATATATAATAATATAGATAAAAAATATTTAGAGCCACTACCCCCTAATTCATCTCTTAATAAAAAAATACCACAATCAGATCTTACACGTCTTTGGAATTTTTTAAAATTTCATTGTATAAAAATATTGTTAGCATGTATTTTAATATTTTTTATTTATCATCTTGTTATATGTATTGGTAATCAATGGGGTTACTTTCTAACAGAGGAACAAAAGAGAATAAATTTTTATAAACAAGAAATAAAAACTTTTAAAGGATGGAAGACTGAGGAAGATAAGATTAAGGATAAAACTAATAATAAAAATATTAAACAAGGTAAAATGCATCAAGAAAATTTACATTTCATTGTTTACGGTAAAACTGGAAGTGGTAAGACTACGTTTATTAAAAAATATATAAACGAACATTATAAGGATGAAACAAAAGTACATATTTTTTGTATGCATACTTCTGAATGGCCAACTTTTACAAACGTCTATAATGATAAACAATTAGATGAGTTACAAGATATGGAAAGTTTTGCTGGTACACCTGAAAATAAATCTTTATTAATTTTAGATGATGTTGCAAGTTTATCAAAACAAAAAAATATGTCAGAAATATTTACAAAAGGAAGACATCAAAATATTGAAATAGTTGTATTAGCTCATAAAGCTTGTGATGTAGATAATAAGATTAGAGAAAACATTCAAACATTTTTTACAACTACACAAAATAATGCAGCATTCTTTAATGATATTAATAAAAATTATAAAATGAATATGCCTTTATCATATTATACACAACATAAATATGGAATAATACGTGTTGACACCATAAGAGGACATATGCAAGTATATGATAAAGATTTAAATATATTAGTAGATACCGAACATGAAATCTATAATAACTCTCAAGATTTTGATATTAGAATGTATGCAAATGCAAAACATTTATCAAATCAAGTTATAGAACAAATAATTATCTTTTTAGAGTCTGAAGCAAAAGTACCACTAAAAATTATTCCTGATACATTTTATTTTTATTTTGATCATTATTTAAATGCAAAATTTGGTATACCAATGCCTAACAGATTACAAGATAATGAAACATTAAACTATTTGAAAATTGCAATCAATGATGTTAGAAACGGATTAAGAAAAGCAACCCCAATAATATCTGATGTTAAATCTACATTTTCTGATGCTAAATCTACATTTGATGAAGCCAAAAAAACATATAATGATATAAAACCATTAATAAATGGTGTAAGTGAAATACTTAATAATTAAACAAATTTATCATAATCAAACCGAAGGTACTAGGGCTTCGCACGATTTTGCAGATATATTAGTATTTTTTTTTCTCTAAAAATTGAAACAAAAATTCTTTTAAAAAAAATTAAAACACAAATTTTTTCTTTAAAGAATAAAAAATGGAAAAATTTTATTGCAACTTATGTAAAAAAAAGTTACAAACAAAAAGAAGTTATCAATCTCATCTACAAAGTAAAATGCATTTACAAAATGTAGAACGAGTTGATGAAGGAAATATATTAAAATTAAATAGTTATAAAAACTATCTAGAAACATTGCCTACTGATATAAAAGTTAAAAAAATGTTTGATGATTATTCACATTCGGAATATAAAAAAGTTTTTAATAGTGAAGATGAACATGTACAAACCGAAGGTTCTAGGGCTTGGCCCGTATCAGATGGAAGATATTTATTTAGCGATACTGATGAATTTAACGAAATAGATGAATTTGATGAAGCCGTAACAGATATAAAATATTTATTTAATGAATCGGTTGAATATAATGAAACCGATAAAACTTTTTCTGATATTCTAACCAACTTTTCTAATATATTTAAGAAATCTTTCAAATGTTATATGAATGTAGAAGTACTTTATACAAAAAATGGACCTGATGGAATTCCTGAAGAAATAATACAAGGACATTTTACAAAGTCACAAGAAATTCATAATGTAAATGATATACAACCCATATTTGAATCGATGATACTTAAATTAGAAAATTGTATAATTGAAGCCCAGTTACGTGAATCTGGTTGGAGATTTGTTAAAATAATATCTAAGAAAATAGTAATTGATAAATATAAAAATAATACTGGTGGTAGTTATGTTCCTTTACCTTTCAGTTCACCTCAATTAATCAACATAAAAAATGAAGATGATTATTGTTTTCTGTGGAGTATTATAGCACATTTACATCCTGCAAAATATCATAAAGAAAGACTAAGTCATTACAATAAAGAAGAATATATACAGGAATTTGATCTTTCTGATGGCTTAGCTGAATTTCCATATGATTATAATAGGTTAATAAAGTTTCATAAAAAGAATAAAAATTTAATAGAAGTAAATGTTTTTGAATTAAATGTGAATTATGTTTCTATTGGTAAAATTACTCCACTTTACTCAGATTCAAAAAAATTTATGTCAATCAGAAATAGTATATAATGATAGAGGAAATTACATGCATCATAATATTTTTTACCAAGGAAATATAATATGTACTGAAAAATTTGAACTTGTTAAAACACTATCACCAATAATGATTAATCATAATAATTATAAAGGACGTACTGATGATTATAATTACAAATATTCATCTTTATCTTCAGAATATCAACAAAAATTAGAAAATTTAAATAAAAGTTTACAAAAATGTAAAATAGATTATCAACAACAAACACAAATGTTACTACAAGAATATCACCATAAATATCAAAATAAGATAGAAACAATTCAAAAATTAAATGAAGAAAATAATAAAGAATCGGCTAAAGCCAGAGGAGCTTCGCTCCGATTAAATAATGAAGAAAATGAAACCAATCAAAAAATAAATGAATGTTTAAAAAAATGTCTACAACAATATAAAGAACAATATGATAAAGAATATAGTTATCAGTTACAAATATTAAATCAAAATTATTATCAAAATACATTTAATCTTACAAAAGAAATTAATGAAACACATGAAATATATCAAGATAAATTTGAAAAACTAGAACAGTCAAAACAACCAGCACAAGCGAATATATTATATTATCAGGGTCATTTTATATTGTGTAAAGATGTTTCTATATTTACAAAAACTTCAGATAATAAAAATTTTCCTTGTCTTCAATGTATGACAAGTTTTAGAACTTTAGAAGAAATGAATAGACATTTGGAGAATTGTCAACAAAACGAAGCAGTTCAAAATACTTTTCCTAAAGATGATTATTTAGAATATAATAAATGGTATTTTAAAAATAAAGTACCCTTTACTATTTATTGTGATTTTGAAGCATATAATGTTAATATGACACAAAATCAAACGGAAAGTTCCAGGGCTTCACCCGATTCTGAAAATTATAATTCTGAAAATTATAATTCTGAAAATTATAATTCTGAAAAAAGTGCGCCTGAAAGAAGTGCACCTGGAAAAAGTTCAACTGAACAAAGTAAAGAAAAATATTTATTTGAACAAAAACCATTATGTTGGGGAATGTACATTCATTCAAATTATCCTGAATTATTTAAATCAGAATATTTACAATACTATGGTGAAGACAGTTCAGAAATGTTTACAAAGAAAGTAGAAGAATTACAAGGACGTTTTTCACAATTGCTTGAAACAAATAAACCAATGATACCATTAACGGATGAAGAAAGAAAAGAATTTTATGATGAAATAAATTGTTATTACTGTGGAAAAGGTTTTACAAATAAATATAAAACTGGCAGAGGTAGATATATTGATAAAGTAAAAGATCATGATCATCTAAATGGATTATATAGAGGTGCAGCACATAATTCTTGTAATCTTAATGCTAACAAATTTAAATATAACTTTGTTCCTTTATATTTCTACAATGGTTCTAAATATGATTTCCATCTAGTAATGAAAGATTTATTTTCATCTGAAAAATTACAACAACAAAAAATAAATGTACTATGTAAACAAGAAGAAGAATATTTTTCAATGCAATTAGGTTGTATTAGAATTTTAGATGCATTTAGATTTTTTACTCCTTATTCATTAGATGTTATGGGAAAAACTTTGAAATCTGAACAATGTAAAATATTAAATAAATATAATTTAAAACCTTTAAAAGGAATATTTCCGTATGAGTACATAGCCTGCGGCTCACAGTCGAAGACTGATATAACTGGAGATTTTAATTCTGTGAATAAAATTATGGAAGAAGAACAACTTCCTCCAATAAATAAATTTAAATCAACATTAAAACAATCACAATTATCTGACGAAGACTATGCAGAAGCTGAAAAGAATTGGAGAGAGTTAAATTGTAAAACAATGTATGATTATACAATGAAATATCTACAGATAGATGTATTAATACTAGCTGATCTTTTTGAAAACTTTCGTGATATGTGTTTAGAATATTACGGAATTGATCCATGTTATTGTTATTCTACACCAGGTTTAACATGGTTAGCAGGATTAAAACATACAAATGTTCAAGCCGATGGCTCTAGGACAAAGTCCGTTAAACTTAAACATTATAAAGAAAATACATATGATAAATTATTATTTTTTGAATCTGGAATTAGAGGTGGAGTTTCATCAGTTTTAGGTAATAGATATGTTAAATGTTATAATAAGAAAGTAAATCCACAAGAATATGGAATAATAAAACCTTTATCTCCAGAAGAAAAAGAAAAAATATTAGAAATTTTTCGAACGAAACGAGAAGGAGTAGAACGTGAAAAAGCAATTGATGAATTCATGAGAGAAAACTATTTATTATATTATGATTTTAATAGCTTATATTCTTCTTGCATGATACAGGAATTACCAACAGGTGAAATGACATGGTGTAATAATCTAGATTATCAAAGAACATATGATGGTGAAAATAATTTTGGTTATGTATATGAAGTTGATTTAGTATACCCTGATTATATAAAAGAAGCAACAAAATATTATCCTTTCTGTCCAGAAAACAAAATTCCCAATATAGAAGATTTTTCAGATTATCAAAAATCTATAATTCCGAAAAAATACAGACCAACAAAAAAACTTATGTTAACACAAAGCAATAAAGGAAAGTATGTTGTTGAAGGAAGAATGCTAGATTGGTATTTAGATCATGGTATGATTCTCACCAAAATACATCGAAAACTAGAGTATAGAAAATCTAAATGGTTAAAAAATTATATAGAGTTCAATATTGAAAAACGTAAAATAGCTAAAAGAAATAAAGATGATTTTGGAAACGTTTTCTTCAAATTAATGAATAATGCATTTTATGGTAAGACTTTAGAAAATGTGCGTAATAGACAAAATATTGAAATAGTTTATGATAGAGATAGATTTCAAAATTTAACAAGGAAACCTACATATAAAAGAACTACTAGATTCAGTGATGAACTTTGTGCTGTTCATCTAAGAAGAAGCATTGTAAAACATGATAAGTTTAATTTCATTGGTTTCACTATATTAGAATTAGCTAAACTATTTATGTATAGTTTTATATATGATTATTTAGCACCTGCTTATGGCAAAAACTATAAATTACACTTTACAGATACAGATTCTATTTTCTTAGAATTAACAGTACCATATGGTTCTTCACTTGATGAAGAAATTAATAAAATAAAAGATATCATTCATCCTTCTGATTTATGTAAAGTAAAAGATGAATTAGAAGGAAATGAAGATTTCATAAGAGAAGCTATATTTTTAAAATCTAAATGTTACTGTTATGATACAACTAATAATATTAGGACATCGGAGATGTCTTCCAGGGCTTCGCCCGTTAAAACACATAAAACATTGAAAGGAATTTCAAAGGCATCAGTAGCTAATCAAATAACATTTCAAGATTATAAAAATGCATTATTTAATAATGAAATAAAAACAGCATATAATTATAGACTTAATTCAAAAAAACATAAAATGTATTTAAAAGAAGAACATAAATTAGCATTAGATCCATTTGATGATAAAAGAAAAATTTTACCTGATGGAATAACTACTTTACCTTTTTAATTTTCTAATTTCTATTTTCTAAATATAACAATATAACAATATAAAAATATAAAATATTATAAAATAAAATAAAAATAATAATATAAAATTATCATATAAAAATGGATAAAGTTAGAGCTGATAATTTTAAAAGAATAAAACAATTAGACGAATTAATAAAACAAAGAAATATTATGAAAGAAAATCATCTTCAACATAGAATGACAAAAGCTGGTATTCAATCTGATATGTTTGATAAATTAAAATTAACTGAAGAAGTAAAAACTGATTATGAAAAAACTGTCGAACCATTTAAAACTCTTGAAAAGGAACTTAATGAAAAACGTGTTGATATAGCGGATCCTGTACTTAAAACACTATTAGATGACTATGGTTTATTAGAGGCAAACATAGATAAAAAATTACCAAAATCTATGTTATTCGAACATTCTACTTTCTTTTTAGATAAAAAATTATTTGCAAGATTTTATCTTGGTGGTAAAGAAATATTTCCACAACCTTTACGAGGATTAATTTTTACTCCAGATAAAAAACCTATTAGTTTAGATAGAAATTTTGTTGATCTTTTAAGAGGAGCAGATTTAAAAAATTATGCTGTAGAAGATCTAATAAAATATAAAACTATATTAGATAGAGTTGGCACAGTAAAAACTCTTAGACGTTATAAACAATTAGAAAATTTATTATCAACGGGAGTTAAAGTAGGGAAAGGTTTATCTGAAAAACAGAAAACTGAAACAACTGTATTTTTACCAGATGATCCACAAGAATTACTAAATAGATTAAATATTTTAATATCGGCAATAAAAGAAGGACATAATTCTAGTTTCAATGAAATTCATGCTATATTGAAAAGACTGTTAGAAAAGAAGATTCTAAATGAAGAGGATTATAAAAGTGTAACCGGACATCTCTGATGTCCTCCAGGGCTTCGCCTGTAGCTGAAATATGTCGTTTCTAATTTTTTATAAAAAAAAATTTCATAAAAAAATATTTATTTAATTTTTTAGTTTAAAAATGTGTTCAGCAGATTTAGACAAAATTAATAATCATTTAGAAAATTTGATAGAGATTTTGGGTTCATCAAAATTTAGTACGACGTTAAAAATTATAACAACTACTTCATCACACACTTGTAATTTAGAACCCATTCTACATTTAGAACAAAATAAAAATTATCAAATTGCATTGACTAGTTTCTCCACATTTAACACTATTCAAAACGTTATCAAAGATGTGAATGATCAATTTAGATATTCTACTGATAAAGGTAAAACATGGAAAATACTAACCTTTCTTCCTGGTTCTTACGAAGTTGAAACAATATCAAATGAAATTAAGAGACATTTAGGTATACCATTTAAAGATAAGAAACAATTACATTTTGCAGTTGAACCGGCAGTTAATAAATTTTCTCTTACTTTAGACGAAAATCATCAAGTTGATTTTAATCATGATAGATCATTGTCAAAGCTATTAGGATTTAATAAACAAACTTATAGTCAAGGTTATCATTTAAGTGAGAAGATTCCAAAAATAACTGAAATAAATTCAATTGTTGTACATTGTGACATTATTGAAGGAGGTTATATAAATGGTAAATTATCAAATTTAATATTCAGTTTTCCAGCTTTTACTGTTCCCATTGGTTATAGATTAAATGTAATTCCACAAACATTAATATATTTCCCTATTACAAGAAAAACTATTAACAACATTAACATTAGAATCACTGATGAGAAAGGACAAGAAATAAATTTTGGAGGCGAAGAGATTATGATAGATCTTTTGGTTCGAGAGGTATAAACTCCCGTTCGGGAGGTATAAACTCCCGTTCGAGAGGTATAAACTCCCACGCGAAGCTAGAAAAGTTTAATTTTCTTCTTCTTCTTTAAAAATAAAAATAAAATAAAAATAAATTTTTTTATTAAAAAATGAGTGTAATGTCTTTAAATAAAAAAAAACTTAAATTTAATCATCATCCAAATTTATCTAATAAAGTTTTGTCAGTTATTTGCGGAAGATCAGGTTGTGGAAAAACGTATCTATTATTTAAAATTTTAACGACTCCAAATTTTTTGGATTATAACAATCTTATAATTTATACAACAACAGCAGAACAACCCATCTATCAATTTTTAAAATATGGATTTGAAAATAATCTTAAAAAAACAGCAATTGCTTCATTATTCAAAGAATATGAAAATTCTGAATATGAAGAAGAAATAAGTTCGTGGTGTGAAGAAGCAGCAGAAAATAGTCAGTTAGTAGAATCTAATAAAAATAACCATATAAAGATACAATTAATAGATGATAGTGGTAATATGCAAGATCCTAGTAAACTAGATAAAACAATGAAACATTGTGTAATTTTTGATGATTGTGTTAATGATAGAAATCAGTCAGTTCAGAGAAATTATTTTACAAGAGGTAGACATAATAACTGTAGTGTATTTTATTTAACACAAAGTATGTATTCATTAGACGGAAGTGTTATTAGAAAGAATGCAAATATATTTATACTATTTGAAATAAATGCAAGAAACTTAAGTGATTTGCTAAGAGATTTATGTATAAGAGATAAAGATGAATTTAAACAATCGTGTAATAATGCTTGGGCAAAAGATTATGGATTCATTACAATTAATATTGATAAAAAAATTCATGATAGAGTTATCGAAGATTTGTTTACTGAGTAATAAAAAATATACAACATAGTGGTATAATATTTTTTTGTTATTATCAGCTTTAATTTTATCTATTTTTTAAAATATAATATTTGAATTTTGTGGTAACATTGGAATACAGCAAAAACATTTTACTGAACAAATTATTTTTTTATTGCTTTGTTGTTTGTAATCTTTTCGTTTAAAGTTTTCTCGTTTAAAGTTTTCTCGTTTAAAGTTTTCTCGTATTAAGTTTTGTTTAATAAAGTTTTGTCTAATAAAGTTTTTAACAATTCTAAAAAAATTTTGTCATTTTCTTCATTAGAAATTTTATCATCAATAAAAGTTTTACCATCACTAGAAATTTTACCATCCTTTTTATTTTTATCATTAACTTTTTCTGTCTGTGATTGAAATGATATTTGATTTACTTCATTAGCTATTTGATCAAATTTTTCAATCTCATCTAACGTAATAACATTATCATCACATACTCTTTGAAAGTAGTAATGTAGTTTATCATAGACTTCTTTAATATGTAAATGCTTAGTTTTTAATGATTTTCGTTTCTTAGTTATTAAAGATTTATCTAACATTGTAGCAAGTGAAGTTGCAAAAACACCCGTACCTGTTAAAGCTGTAGCAACTACTGGAATTACTAAAACACCTGAAGATATAACAATTGTTAAAGCACCTAAACTTATTGTTAAGAATATGCCAATTCCTTGTGTTACATTCTTAACTTTAGTCCATCTCTTTCTTAATTTTTTATAATGCTCTAATCTTAATAATAATTGGGATTCCTTATCTTTCATATAACGTACTCTATCTTTGTGTTTTTCAATATTTAATTCACTTATTTTTAATTGAGATAACGAAGGATATATTCTTGAGGTTCCTTCCACTTTTGTTTCTTCCATTTTTAAAGAAATATTTTCAGTCACATGATATATTTTAAAAACCTGAAAGATGGATAAAATTCATGAATTTGAAATTCTCAACTTTTATGATTTTCGGTGTCCTGGAACGGTCATGATTTTGGGAGCAAAATGTCATAATCACAAATTTTGAGATTCTCAACTTTTATGATTTTCGGTGTCCTGGAACGGTCATGATTTTGGCGGGGGGTGAAAATCGAACCGAAGGTTCTAGGGCTTCGCGCTTCGCCCGATTGTAATTCTCAAATTTGAGATTTTGAAAAATTTGAAAATTGGGTACTTTTAAAAACGACATAAATTCATGAATTTAGTCCCTTTTTCAGGTTTTTAAGACCTAAATTCATGAATTTATGTCGTTTTTAAAAATACCATTTTTTGAAAAAATGGTACTTTTTGAATGGACTAAATTCATGAATTCAGGTCTTAAAAACCTGAAAAAGGGACTAAATTCATGAATTTATGTCGTTTTTAAAGATACCAATTTTTTTTATTTTTTAGTAGTCCGGAGGTGTCCTGGAACGGTCTTTTGACCATTACTCACCGCTACTAAATCTGAAGAATGACTAAAACTTGCCCCAACATATTGCTGAGGTTATAATATTGTTAAGAGCATTAACCTTCAGTTTGCAGGAGCTTAAAAATTAATAGGCTTGAAAATTTAAGTAATCATGGTAATTTACTTAAAATTCTAAGACATTAAAAAATAGTTGCAACTTCACTTACTTTTAGACGGCGTGGCATGTTCTTTCTGTTTACTCTTGCAGTCCCCATAGCATAAATCCCATTTTCAAATAATTGCTTGATCAACCTTGGACTTGTGAAGAAGTTGTCGAAAAAAACTTGACAGTAAGAGCCGTTGAGTTTCTCACATAATTGTAGAACCACGCTTTCGCCTAAGTTGTATTCTTGCGTTGCAGTTTTGCGACCAAGATAAATATCAAATTGATACACGTATCCAGTTTTGCTGCAGCATCTAAACCACATCTTAAAACCCCACTTGATGGGTTTTGACTTAATATATTGTTTCATAGACGATTGACCTTTAAATTTTATCATATGTTCGTCGACGCTTTGCGAATCAGAGTTCTCAAGCGATGCTTGGAAAGCGCAATTTAAATGATTAATTACGAATCTAACTTTAGCCGCTTTATCACTTGTCGAATTATCCTCCTGCGTATTATCAGAAAAATGTAAATTCTGTAGAATTAGTTTGAATCTGTCTCGTGGCATGGCACACTTCACACCATCATTTCCCATGTAAGTGGCTGTTGACCAATAATCATCAATTGATGGCAATTTATTAATTGACATAATATAGTTCAAACCAATAAAAGCTGACATTTCTTCTGCGTTTGTCATGAACGGTCGACCACGTTGCTGAGCATATAAGTTCGTCTGTTCAACAATATGAGAAATAAGAACTTGCCAATTTGTCACTGTCTTGAAAGTATCCGAAGGTGGCGAGTATTGCATAAAACCTCTCCAACTAAATTGCATTCTTTTCGATCTATGGGAAGTTCTTTATTTCTCCAAGTCCAGTCAGGTTCTTCTACAGGTGCCTTTTCTTTCTTGTTAGCATCACCTTCACCATGAATCGTTGCTGCTGATATAAGGGGGAAAGACGTAGTTGGCTCTTCAGCTGAAATGTCTCGTTCTTCTGATTCGGGGCATATGAACTCCGTATCGGAATCATTCATCAAGTTTTCAATGTCTTCTTCATCGTCGCTGTTTACTGACTCGAGTAGCGCGTATATTTGATCAGAATTCATTTGAGTTATATTGAAATATCGCTTTCGTGATGAACTGTTGGTGGCCATAACGAAGCAAAATAGAAACACTCACAGAGATGGCAGAATCAACGATACTCCTACACTTTACAGTTGTCGAAACTGGTGATGCTACTCTCTTTGTACTTTTATAGAATCAGCGTTCAGCTATCAGTCACACAATCTGTCTGTGAGGCTCACATGAAACATACACAATACGTGTATTGGAGCGTCATACTCTGCATACTCCCGTACCACTACGCAGAATCTTTCAACGAATCAGCATTCATGCACTAGACCATGGATATCCATGCTCAGACAAGAAGTCTATGAAGCTCACGTGAGACCCATATCAACATAGCGATTTTCTTACAAATAACCTACATGAACACAAGCGATGTAATCTGCTATTTGAATGCTAACCGATAACCAATGTTCAGAGGATTTCAAATGTAATATTCACAAGAGATTTCCCATCAATATGATAAATGACGAAAAAATTGAAATTTTTACCCTTACCGGCGATTGGGTCACCAGAGACCCAAACAGCAATTTCATCAGTTCTTGAGTAAAAAAAATAAGAAATCGAAACTCGGTTTTCAGATGTTATTTATGACTAGTCTAACAATTCATGCAACCCTGATTTGCTTTATCACTGTGCTTGGTTTCGTCTAGGGGACGGCAAATGTGTTGAATTTTTTTTTTCAAATTTAACTGTATTCAAATCATTAAGAAGAGAACACAAATATATATGCAATCAGTCCATATCCCATGAAAGTATTATTTTACGATTTATATTGTATAAAGAAGGTGAGAAAAATTACATCAATATACGTCACCCCACATATATAACCATTCAAAAACTTGGGTCACCAGAGCCCAATCGCCGTCAAAGGGTTAAGGAGTTTACAGTTTTCAACAGATATCCTGATATTATTTGCATGTAGGCCTAGTTCTTCTTTATATATTTGTGCCTTCTTTCTGTACCAGATGAGAATATCTGTCAATTTTAGACTGATCAAACCAAAATATATTTGCGTAGCGAGTACATTATCAAAACTTGACATGACTAGACTACCGTATGTCATTGACCTTGAACAGCCCGGTTCATATCAAATGATATAAACTGAGCAATGCTAACTAATTCAAATATGCCATATCAAAAGGTCGGTTGATAATTTCTTTATATATGGAACTATCTAAATCAGTATATAATTGCACGTAATATTAAATGGCAGATCTATAGATAAAAGTGAAAAACTTAAGTGCATGTATTTTTTTCATTGGAATTTTTGATTTAATTGTGTAATAGTCGTTCTGTAAATGTAAAGCTATTGATCAGTCTGTACTTAATCCCTTCTTTGTAGATGGTTGTTTTCCCATTACACGTATTCTCTCAATTCCATTGGATGTTTGGGCTTTTCTGCAGCTCATTTAAAGTGGTCTCGTTATTCCTGGTAAGTTGCAATTATTATGATCATTTAACAGGCATTTTCGTGTGGATTGACGTTGAAGGTGGTTGTTTTATCGGTCGGATACACATGTTCTTCCAATTCCATTGGAAGTTATAATTGGTGCTTCTGAGTTTGGCAGCTCATTCTCTACTTGTATATTAAAGCATGTATTTTAAAAGAGGAATCATTTCCAAAATTTGTGGCTGTTTGAGAATGGGACTAGGTCATTCTCTTTTCTCTGCAGCTCAGAAAATCTAAGTCGTTCCATGACTTTCATCACTTAGTGTACGATGCAGATGATATAAAAGGAGTTTATCGAATATTGATAGATATAAAGCGCGTGATTATATAATGAACTAGAAATAAGAATGGAAATAAATGATCACTTTAAGTAATCGAAAATTGCCGATGCTGTTGAAAATATATTCCCAAACTTTCGTCTGTCTCAGACCGCGTCAGGGGACGACGAAAATTTGAGAATATATTTTCAACACAAACAGCATCGGCTATTTTCGATTTTTCAAAACAGTAGGCTGTTTATGTGGAACAATTAAATGATTATTTGAAAATGAGATTCTATTCAGCTACAAGTTGGTCATCTTAAACCAATAAAGAATCTGTCTAATGATCCGCGCGTGTCCCGAAATTTGAAAGAGACAAGTGTGCATTTTTGGAAAATCTGGTACACTAGTTGCTATCATGTATTCATAAAAGGTGACTTAATCAGTAAAAGTCAACCATGAAATGTCATTTTTTAGTATGCCTCTCCCCTCCCATTTGACGTCAATTGCAAACAGTCCCTGCAATGGTTTTAAAATAACATAATTTTTGTTTCGTTGCAGGTGGTTAATGCTTGTGGTGATCTCCACATTTGATGCTTTACTTCCTTTGTCCTCGATAACTTTCGGTACTCGTTGCTGATCACTGCGTCAATGTGTGCAATTGGATTGATTATCTATGGTTGATCTTTCAATATTTCGTGCGAATTGTATGGGATGAATACTGCGAAATAATCTTTGCGTTTTTGGAATCCATTGAGTTTATGCATGTCATACTTGTGTGTCAGAATCTTCGACATCAAACGTGGTAATCGTTTTATTACTATACATATATGGCCCCTTGAAGTGTCAGTGGCTCGAAGCTCGGTCGATTGACTTGCCTTATTAACTTGATATTATCGTCTTTTTATCAGTAGAAGTGCAACAACGTGTTTCTTTTCACAATGACTTAATGCAGCACACTTCTGTTTATGATGCCAAATTATACCGATGACTTACTGATAATCATTACATCTATCGTGTATATGCATTTTTCAAGTCTTGCAATGTCCTAACGTTATGTCACCATGATTATCGTGAATGCTTCGTGAATTTGTCGTCTATGAATGCATTGCATTTCATATATATTAGACCCAGTATAACATGGATTATACAGTGAGATTACATCAACTTCATAACACACGCATGTGTCTTGGCGTATCTATCATTTCCGCGTGTAATTCCAGTTCATAGAATCCTAGAGGCCAGCTAACAGGTCTCTTAAAGGCGAATTAGATGTAATTTTTCTGTTGGATACTGAATTTAATTCTGTTTTTAATTAAGTTATAAATTTTGTTAGAGTAAACTCCAGAACTTTGAATTGGCTGCTGCGGCTGTGCCTGGGGATAAAAGTACGAGTATGTAAAACAATTCAATTTTAATTTTTTGAATTGACTCTTTTGAAGGTTTGTTCTGTTTTTCTTTTATGAACTTAATTTAGCTTTTATTATCCAATTTCAGAAGAATCTCAATGTTTGTAAAGAGAAAGACTAGCGAACAAGTTTGTTATATGAAGTGAACTTTTTTCGTTATGTTTTTTAGCCTCCATGTTTATACTGATTAATTGTTTTTTTGTTATAGATAAAATCTATTCATACCATAATGAGCTATGCATTATTTCCTAAATATGTGAATTTCAGGTAGTTCTAGCATGCAAATCAGATATGATTTACCATGCAATTAATGAAAACGTAATGGCGCGTCAGGTTGGTGAAATTCATTTTTTGAACCGCATGATCGATCCAGAAATGAATTGAATAGAAATACAGTATATGTGAAAGAACCCATTTGTGATTACGAGTACCCCAGTCGGCAGCTAGCTGTGCAATGAATCATAGCATATTTCTAACACGAACTGGTCTATTCCACACTCAGTTGGAGAATTCAATTCTGTATCGATCGTGCCGTTTAAAAGCGCATTCCACCTTCCTGGGGGGTCAACTTCATCAAAGTGCATCGTAAAATCATGCATGATTTTTTGAGCAACATCAAATGTCACATTGATAAATCATTGATACTTAATTGATAAATCATTGATGCTTAATGAATAAATCATGGATAATATTCATGCATGTGAATGCATGAATCATGCATTCCCATGTAAAATTGATCACAATCATTGCAGTTTATTTTGTAGACGATGTTCCTCGTATTTACTTACATCAGGAAAGGTTTTGGAAAGATCAGGAAAGGAAGAAAAGGTCTTCAGCAGAATCAGCAACCAATCTGCAATGTTTGAGCAATAGGAATAATATGTCGAAAGGATAGGTCTCAAGGGGGATAATTTCCGAATCGTGCATCTTTGGCAACCCCTCGACTTGGTGTACATCCTATAGATCGCAACTGCTTGTATAAGGAATCATTGATTGTTCCGTTATTTTGAGTTGTTTTCGGTTTGTCTGATCTTATCAATGATGTGCAGAAACTCCTCTTCCTCGGATCTATCTCTTTGCATTTATTACCTTTGGGATTTGCATTCTTTTATAAATTAAGTATTATGTTGATAATACAGTAGAAATTTTGACATGATATTGAAGATAAGAGCAAGGTTTTGTAGGTTCTAAGTTTAACCCTATTCGTACCGTGGCCCCCCCCCACGCGCATTTTTGCTGTAGAAACTTTCATACCAAATGGATTGGATTGAGATTTCATGACTTTTAGTTTTTAGGTATTTTTCAACTTTTCTGCGAAATTTCGTCAAATTTATGTCAGTGAAAGAGCTAGATATAGCATAGTTTTCAAGAGATAGGTTCTAAGAATTCAGTTTTGTTTATGCTGTGTGCAAATATAGATTGTATTCTAGCAATAAAACGTATATCTTGAAGTCTCAGCTGCCTGCATACCATACACATTATACTACAAAGCAATATACAGTCTATGTCTAAAATCATTGGACACCTGGAATCAAAGGCTATAGGCCTAGTAGAACCTAGTATCTAGCATTTTCTTCTAATTCGAACCACATATGTAGAAAATTGTCATACTTCTTCGATATCTTTTGATTATAACTTGAATAAAGATTTTGCGATAGACATAGATCATATTTAACAAATTTTATCTACTTATACAGTATAGTAGGACCTAGCTATCTAGCTTTACCTAGTTTAGGCCAATGAACTGCATAATGATTATTTCTTTCTTTTGAAGAAATTATTCTACAAATTATGAAACTAGATGTACAGTAAATCTACGATATCTATTAGCCACTGTATAAGGTTCTAGGATTCTTCGTATATAGAATTATACCGCAGGTAATTAGTAAGTAGTATGTATAGGTTTGCTTAATTATTTTATGATGCAGAAATATAATATGTGCCATAATTTCATTATGCAACAATTTGAACAATGTTCTATGCATGTATCCGAACAATGTTAATTTCATAGTAAATGAAGGAACCAATTTGAAAAAGAGAAAATATTTCATGGCTTTTTGCCAAAAAATTACACATGTACATGTACATAGTCATTTTAAATCGCTATCTATAGCACCAAAAATGTTTTATCATGCTAAACCAATATCACCATTCGAAATAGAATACCAAAATTGGGAAAACAGTATACTCTAAGGTTGATTTGCATGATTTATCAAAGGACAAATTAAGAAAAAATAATTTTTGAATTTTAAAATGCTATTTATAGCATCAAGACTAAAACATTATGCAAAATGAATACCACCATTAGATTTAGAATATGCGAATTGTATAAAATCCATACTATCAGGTCTCTTTGTTTGATAATGTAGGAATAATACTTGGTCTGAGCGTGCGTCAAATACCTTGGTATGAATCGGGTTAAGATAACAGCACATTGAAAACCAAGCGGCATGCGGAAAATACAAGAATCGTTGTGACTACATGTGCGAAGTTGGTCTGTTCTCCAACTTCCATGTGCACTCGAAATGGCATTCTCCATGTGCACTCGAAATGGCTCTGCAATCATTACAATTGTAATTACAGCTGCAATCATTTAATTGTACATAATAATAATTTGCCAAAATAAGATTGTAATTAGATCTTTTATGTATCTCAAACATAAATTAGGTTTACTATATGAAATTGGCGTGCATTTTCATTTTGTATTTATCATAATCTTAATTTGAAAGTTACTTAATAAACATTGCTTATTCCTGTGTACTTGTTTCTTTCATATATATATATATATATATATATATATATATATATATATATAAAGTCCTGTGTAATAGAATCGAATTTAGTTTTGCAAATTCAATTTTTGAATGTTGTTATCTTACTAGTTTTTACGCAAAAGTACCATGCAACTCATCATAAACGTTCTGCGATTAGAATAAAATAATCATCTGGCAAAAACTACGAAAGTTTGGTAGATTTGCTACCAGACAGATACAGCGCCACCAGATGAAAGGAAATGATGCATTTGGCAGGAAGTGTTTCATCGGTTCGGTATCGCACGATTTACAGTGTGTGCAAAATCTCTGTTCCAAAGATTTCTGGATCCTCCCTTTTCCGTGAAAGTTTTCCGTAAAAACTCATTTGAGAGCCCTTTTTGGTTCGAAAACACAACACTTAATTCGTACTCATTTTTAGTGCTCATTTAAAATGCATGAAGTGGGTCCCCGGGGACTCGACTGCTTTCCAATTGACTAAATATATTTTTTGTATGGATCTGAAAGTCTGATATTTCATGTATTCCTTCATTTGTCATCAATGAATGTGCAACAGGTCAATCTTTACTTTATCTTTCTTACATCAAGCAACAGATAAAAAAGTGCTAGCAGAAATCCTTGGGTTCACTGGAACCTACTTCATGAACAAGGCCAGGTTTCTATGAAATTTTATTTTTTCTCGTTTCATTTGGAATCTTCTACGATGATAAATTATCTTGCGACTAAATCAACCTGCTGAGTTAGTTGCTCGTTGCAATTAGCAAGAGCAGCAACCAAAAAAAACGATCAAAAGACCGATCAAAAAACGATCATTGTATCTTACGTTCCATAAAGAAATAAGAGCGTTATTCTGACGCGACAAAGCATCATGATGGCAACGTGGATTAGAATACTGGCAAGCTTGATATCATTCCGTTTACCAAGCAAAGGGCAGCTGCTACTGTTGGTCAGCTATGCCTTTCATGTAGGGTGCAGCGGAAGACAAGACGTTGGCCACTAGATTTTTTTCAACATGCCCAATCTGATAGGCATCAATGCCTTCATTATTTTCACTAGGAGCCTTCATTATTGTACTAGGAGGCGGCTTTACGATATTTTGTGTCACCATAAAGCCTCAGATAGTTGATTTTGATGAAATTGATTTAATTCATGCAGCTAATCCTTTCCATTTGTACATTCCTTTAAATTTATCCAAAGCCAGCAGAAATAGAACTAAAATGAGTCAAAATTGCTGTACTTCTAGAACCAAAAACAGCTGTGGAGATCTCAAACTTATCATAATAACTGCTGTGAAAAGTTTGTCATCAATCAGTTTTTGGTGCTCAACTATGAATATAATGATAGCTTTCATTTCGGACATCGATTTATGTCGAGTTGTTCACATAGGCCAACCAGTCACGCGAGATCATGTGCGAAAGCAAAATATTCACATTTTGCGATCTTCCAACACATTGCACATCTATGAGCATGATGCAAACAATGAATAAATGACTTTCACTCGTTATACACCATCGTGGACATGTTCGAAATCATTTTTCATCTAATTACAAAAATTTTGTGATGGAATTTCTACACCCTCTGAGACCTGAGGGGGTCCATTGGACCCCCTTGGCCTATCTGACATACTTCTACTGATTCAATTGAAATGAAATAGCACATGCAGATTCACTGTCAGAAATGATGATTTTGTATGGGCTTGAGTGGTTGATATATCGTCAGCGTAAAAAATGAAATAGAAAAATGTGGCTCCGGACCCCACTGGGGTCCACTGGACCCCTCAGGGCTCTGAGGGTTAAATCTACTATGGAACGCTTCAAACATAAACAGAGGAAAGGAATTTATTTCTCAACTTGAAATGAGTATGGTTGGACCATATAAGGATCATAGACGCGGACTTTGACAGGTGTTCAACGTCTGATTCAAAATGCAATGGCGATCTGTGTCGATGAAGACAGACTTCTAATGATAAAGCACCTGCAACATCTCAGAAATCGTCCAGGCACAGATGCCATCAATGTGCAAAAGACTGAAGGACCTCCAGAACTTCTGATTGATGCAAAAAAATCGCGTGCGCCGAGAATTCACTCAAGAAATAAATAATTACTTGCAAATCAGACTGTATGATGTAACGCATCTCTGATTAGACATGAACTGAAAAGCCTAGATAAAACGGCTTTCTTGAAAGTACAACATACATGTAATTCTACATTATCAAATGGATAAGCATGTTCTTACATTTCGATGTTTTTTGAAAAATAAAGCGAAATGGTAAACCTTATTTATTAATTAAACTCAAATGTTAATTTATTATAGGCGAACATTATTGGAGAAATTATCATTTCATCAATCACAATACACATTAATGTATTTTAAAGTCTAAAAATACATACATAGGCTTACTATTATAGCGGCATCACTGGGTTTTTATGAAAACATGTTAAGAACACACAGTATTATTGCTATATACAAATGCTACATAATTGTAAGCATTTAAAAACAAATTGACATGTCATGACTGTAGATGGGTCCCCGATGACCCTTATCATAAAGTAATGTCGGTGAAATATTTCATACATTTGAGGGCTAATGAGTTACATAGAACTAGAACCTCAACTATATCGAAAAGTGCCATGCGGCATATGTAGCCCGCTATATCACATACGCATATCCATCGAAGAGCTGCTTTGGCAATTCAACACAGATGCATTTGGATCAATAAGATATGCACAAGAATGAAAGAGCAGCCGGTGAAGTGGGTAAACGTTGGCAGGACTCAAATGATAGTCGGAGAGGATGGCAAACGTTGGCTGTAATCAAAATGCAGTCGGAGAGATTGGTAGACATTGGCAGGGCTCAAAGCACTGTCGGTGAGGATGCTTTCGATCCTAATTGATGTCTTAGGTTCACGAAGAGGATATCGATAAAATGTCACAGAATTATGTTTGCAGGATGGATTCTTGTTTCATTTTGTACCCACTTCAACATGCAGGAACGCAAAGCCGTCATTTTCTCAGCAGCGCTCGTTACCTGAGACAGAAGCGACCCGAGTGATCATTTTGCTTCAGAAACTAAGAACACTATGTTGACCGTTTGACTGGCGCCACTTGCTCCCACCGTCACTGCTCGTGAACAATGCACACTCTGTCTTTAGCTAGGAATAGACAAATAGTAGAAGTGTACAGCGGCATGCTGACTCACTGAATTTATTGACATTGATGTGTCATCATATATTTGTACTCAGCAAGCATTTAAGTACTTCTGTGAAAGTAAGTTCGATAATTCTAGCACTCTTCTCTTTAGAACTCAGATTCACACTTAAATAGGACTTTATGATTTACAGGAATAAAGATTTTGTAGACCAAATTGCAATTTCAAACACAATGTCTTCTTCGTCAGTGGTTTAAATATAAAAGCACACGTTAAAATCAATCAGTCATCAAAAGAAGAGAAAATTTAGTCCAATAGAAAGCTACAAACGTGAAAACACTGGTACTGAAGTAGTGTTACTGTTTAACAATAAAGACCTGTCAGTAACGGCAATGAGTACAGATTCTGCGATACGAGTATTATTCGTTCGGGCAATGACAGAGAAAGCGGAATTATCGTTCACATGGTTATGCAAGGTGATTTCAGTTGGCAGGGGGCGACCTTTGATGTGTTCGTTAATTCTAGTTTGCAAATGCCTAGTGGTCTCACAAATGTAACACTTTGGACAGTGTTCACAAGAAAATTTGTAAATGACATTTGAGGAGAGACCAATAGGCATTCTGTCTTTTCTATGAAAGAAGTTCGCAGTTTTGGTAGTCTTGAAAACGATAACAATTTTGGAATCTTTCAGAATCTTGTTCAACCGATGAACACGATTGCGAATTTCCATTTCTGACTCTTTAATGTATGGCAATTTCCAGTACACAATTTTCATAGATAGATCACTAATTAAAAAAAATTAAAAATAAAAATAATTAAATAAAATAAATTGTGTACTGGAAATTGCCATACATTAAAGAGTCAGAAATGGAAATTCGCAATCGTGTTCATCGGTTGAACAAGATTCTGAAAGATTCCAAAATTGTTATCGTTTTCAAGACTACCAAAACTGCGAACTTCTTTCATAGAAAAGGCAGAATGCCTATTGGTCTCTCCTCAAATGTCATTTACAAATTTTCTTGTGAACAGTGTCCACTAGGCATTTCCAAACTAGAATTAACGAACACATCAAAGGTCGCCCCCTGCCAACTGAAATCACCTTGCATAACCATGTGAACGATATTTCCGCTTTCTCTGTCATTGCCCGAACGAATAATACTCGTATCGCAGAATCTGTACTCATTGCCGTTACTGACAGGTCTTTATTGTTAAACAGTAACACTACTTCAGAACCAGTGTTTTTACGTTTGTAGCTTTCTATTGGACTAAATTTTCTCTTCTTTTGATGACTGATTGATTTTAACGTGTGCTTTTATATTTAAACCACTGACGAAGAAGACATTGTCTTTGAAATTGCAATTTGGTCGTAAATAAAGGATTATAGAATTAAGCGAAGTTCTCCGAAGCGCCTGGGCTCAATATGTTAAAGATTTTGTAGTCATTTCTTTGATGAAATTCGCATCTTTTACATCTGAAGGCGTTGTCTACGTTCTGAAGGCAATTATATAATGGCCTAAATCGAATGTGCAAAGTAAAAGCAGATATTTTCTGCAAATATTAGCACTGTGTGATAGAATAGCCGACAAGAGTTTAAGTGCATCGAACTTCTGCAAAGAATTCTCGTGTTCTTTTTACGACAGAATTCCATCCTGTGGTTAGGCTCTGAAGCCAGGGGATGGCATACTTCTTTAATTCCTTGTCGGTTTGATCACAATGCCTTTCATGGTTTGTTTTGTCTTGACTCGAGAAAAGTAAGAAAGGAACTCCGCTGTTTTATGGTCCATTCACATCGATCATTGAAGGCGCGGGACTCTGAAGTATTGTCTTACTAACTTTGGTGACTTAACGTTAATACAACTTTCGACCATAAAACAGGTAAGTTACTTTTTTTACTTTTCGCGACTATGAACATGATCTCCTGTCGTTTGGTCAACTGTGTCTTTTGCTTTGCCTTTTGTTTTCATATAGCACATGAGTTTTAAGGCAGTCACAATACATGGTGTTCTGTAAATAGTGCATGAACATGTGCATGTACAGACCGTTTCATAAATATTTGCACAAAAAGTTAACATATTTTCAAATGTAATTTTTGTGTTGAATTACTTGTTCAATTTTAATAAACGATACACCATATGAAACCTTATGTTCCATAGATTATTTTGGCATACATTTTACTTTCCTAAATGGTCAGTAGGCCTTCCGAAAGAAAACTGAACGTTTCCTTTGATGCAGGACTTAAACATGAAGACGACAGAATTCTGTAATGAAAACTGACAGACAGTGTGAACTATCACTCAGCTTCATCATGATGTAAAGATTTTAAGATTCGTTGAATGTACAAAAAGATACAGTACAAATAAGTTTTGCCGAAAAAATGCTGCTAAAAAAGTCTGACATGATTTTTTCATTGATGAAGGTGGTCAGTTTCAATGAACTTTATGCCATGTGAAAGGATGTGTTTAGTACTTTGATTGGGCTGAGCGATTAAGTTGTGTCTGGTCAGTTGTGGTCAGCAGACATTAAAGTACGAATTTTGGTCAAGTCATTCACCAATGCCTACAGACTAAACTACACAAAACAGAAAATTAAGATTAGCACTATTCAATCAGGCTTGTGTTAAGCTTTCAAATGATATAATTTTTTTCGAATTTCAACAACATTTGGTGTAGTTAGTAATGGGCAAAAGACCGTTTGAGGACAAGACAAATTCAAAAAAATAGTATCTTTAAAAACGACATAAATTCATGAATTTGAACCCTTTTTCAGGTTTTTAAGACCTAAATACATGAATTTAGTCCATTCAAAAAGTACCATTTTTTCAAAAAATGGTATTTTTAAAAACGACATAAATTCATGAATTTGAACCCTTTTTCAGGTTTTTAAGACCTAAATTCATAAATTAAGGCGTTTTTAAAAATACCCAATTTTTCAAATTTTTCAAAATCTCAAGTGTGTGATTATGACATTTTACACCCGCCCTTGAAATCATGACCGTTCAAGGACACCGAAAATCATAAAAGTTAAGAATCTCAAATTTGAGAATTACAATTTTACACCCGCCCTTAAAATCATGACCGTACAAGGACACCGAAAATCATAAAAGTTAAGAATTTCAAATTTGAGAATTACAATTTTACACCCGCCCTTAAAATCATGACCGTACAAGGACACCGAAAATCATAAAAGTTAAGAATTTCAAATTTGAGAATTACAATTTTACACCCGCCCTTAAAATCATGACCGTACAAGGACACCGAAAATCATAAAAGTTAAGAATCTCAAATTTGAGATTAAGATTATTTTTTCTCTCTCTCTTAAATCATGACCGTACAAGGACACCGAAAATTATAAAAGTTAGTATTTTTAAAAACGTCCTTTAAATCCATTTTTCAGGTTATTAAAATATAACACGTGTCTAATAATATTTCTTTAAAAGTGGAAGAAACAAAAAGTGGAAGAAACCGCAAGAATATATCCTTCAATATCATATGAACGTAGTTCTACTACCCCTCCCTTCTAACTTCTAGGGGACCCTTCTGACTTCTAGGGGTCCCTATAAGAATTTTTTTTATTATAAAATGAGCAACATAAATGAGTTTTTTAAATTATATGGAACGCAAACCACGACAAATTTCGACCTAAAGAAAATTGCTAATCAATTGGGAATAAAGAATTTTCATGTCCTAATGAGAGACGAATTACAATTGATCAAAAATAAGCCAACAGGAACCTTCAGTTCCCGGAACAAAGTTCCAACTGTAAATTTCATAACGAATCTTCACACTTCAGACCAAAAAGGCGTACATTGGTCAGCGGGGCATAGAAATAAAAATGGAGATAATTACTATTTTGATCGCCCGGAGGCTGAGAACTATTGGTTCGACTCATATGGACTGCCTCAAACAAACGAAGTCAAAAAATTACTTGGCAATGGAACTTATAATACATTTCAAATTCAAAAACCGGGAACTACTTATTGTGGTCAATTATGTCTTTATGTTTTATTGAAATTACAGGAAGGAGTACCATTTCTAGATATTATGTTAGAATTGAACGAACCGTAGGTTCTATGGCTACGCCTAATAAGGGAATTTCATTCCCGAAACGTTAGTTCCAATAATAATGATAATTAAAAATCGCTTCGTTGTAATTCGTTTTCATAAAATCGGCCTCTGATATCCTCATTATCTAAATCTTTAATTTCATAAGTAATCGGATAAGTTTGATTTATTTTACAAATTTCAAATATCTCTTTCGTCCAATAGCCAACAAATCCTTTTTCAAATTTATTCTTATACTTAAATATTCGCACCCTATCTCCAATTTTAAATTTCGGCTTAGGTTTCTGTACATTCGGATTATTCTCATTCGAATAATTATTTTCGAATATTTTCTTTCGTATTAAACCAGGATCGTCAGAAGCCTTCTTTGGAGTTTCTTCAATACCTGAATGAACTTTATTATTGTACTCATCTACAATTCCTGGTAATATTTTTAACCATTTCTGATTTCTTTGCTCAGTAAATTTCTTGAATAATTTATTTTTTAACGTCCGATTGAATCTTTCTATCACTACAGCCTTTCCTGCATTTTCAGTTGAATAAACAGTTTCAAATAGTGGCCTAACATTTCGATTGTAAAATTCCGATCCTTTATCAACAAACAATTTTTTTGGCTTTCTATTACTTTCTTTAAAGATTTCTTCAAACGCATATTTAACTGATAGAGCACTTTTATTTTTTAAGGGCTTTACCCAAGCGTATCGTGTATATAAATCTATAACGGTCAATGCGTATTTATAATCTTTTTCATTCGGCATATGAATAAGATCAGCACTCCAAATATCATCTTTATTAAATACTTTTACTTTCAATAAATATTTAGGCCTTCTGTATTCTTTATGAATTTCGGACGCATAGCGTCCTAGGTCATTCGACATTTCAGACGCGTATGTTCAAGCGTTGCTCTCAGACAGCTTTGCTGTCGTTTCATTTAAACCCTGACCGAATAATATTTTAGCTTGTAAAGCTTTCTTAACAAACATTCTTTCAATTTTTTCTCTAAATGTAGGATTTTGAATACTATCTAATTCTTGAATCATTTTCTTATCAGCTACATGTCGAGAACTTAGATCATGATTTCGATAAGCCAAATCATGCCTGTAAGCGGCGGCATCTACTCTATTTATTGGTTCTTCACCTGGTTTTGGATTATTATTCTCATCTAGTCTTATATCTAATCGAGTTCCTGGACCGGTATATGAATGACCAGGAAGATGTTTTTCTTTCGAATATTTACTCCAAATAAATCCAGGAAAGTTTTCTAAAGTTTTTTGTATGTCACCTCCAATATGCTGACAATTTGAGTTTTTATTTTTGTTTAATAGATAATTTAATAAATCTAAATTAGCAATTTTTAATTTAATTAAATTTTCGGAATTTGTGGAATTTGCGGAATCCATTTTTAAAGATAAAAAAATTTTAAAAGATAAAATAAATGTTTTACCGAATAGTACCAAAGGTTCAGAAGCTTTAGCCGATCGAACCAAAGGTCCTGAGGTTATTACCTTATCATACTAGGTCTTAGATATATTCCAGAACCATCTTTAGTTTCTTTAATTCCAATTAAATCATCAACATTGCGGAGAATATTTTCAAGAACTCGTTTTCCTTCATCAACTAAATTTAGTTTACTAATGAAATTATCTACTACTCCTTCACCCCTAGCAACTTTCTCTAACTCTCTATTATGACGTTTTTGTTCTTCTAATGCTGCCTTCTCTGATTTATTTTTATTTACTGCTTGGACAATACCAGCTGTCCCACCTGCAACACTTCCTGCTGCTGCTATGCCACCTATTATTAATGGAATTAATGGGAGAATCCCGCCATTCTTTTCTTCTTGTAATTTAATATTCTCTATCATTGGTTTACTTATGTAATACTTTTTCTTTATTAATAGTAATAGTTTTAGGGGTATTTTTGTCAACAATATTACGTAATTTTAATTCAACAGTTTTATTATTATTACTTTTCGCTTGCAACATTTTTAATAAAAAAATTTTAAGTTAGGAAAAATTTTAATCTATTCTAGTTATGAAAAATTCTTAAGTTACCAAAAATTTTAAGTTATCAAAAATTCTTAAGTTACCAAAAATTTTAATTAACCTATAGAATTTTGTTCAGAGACTTCAGATGAATCTAGACATTTTTCCATTAAGAACTTTAATAGAATATTT
This sequence comes from Prostheceraeus crozeri, assembly GCA_907163375.1. Classification (NCBI taxonomy): domain Eukaryota; kingdom Metazoa; phylum Platyhelminthes; order Polycladida; family Euryleptidae; genus Prostheceraeus; species Prostheceraeus crozeri. The sequence goes on along the minus strand of CAJQUW010012576.1, from coordinate 207,891 downwards.
TACATCTTCTAGCAATAAACCATAAGCCATCAATGAAGTTGCGGAATCTTTTTTTTCAATATTAATTGTTACATCACAACCATTTTTCATAATATCTTCTGATTGTGCACTTAAATCGAAACAGAAAATTGGATATAAATGTCTCCAATCTCCAGGAGTTAATTGTGGTTCAACTCCAAATTCCATACAAAGATTTCGATAAGAATCATATCCTTCCATAAATTGATTATTGGTATCATCAAATCTTAATGGATCAATTGGATACCGGGTTTGATTTAAAGCAACTTGTAAACTTCGAATTGTATTAATATGAAAAAGATTATTGTTCTTATCAAAACTTGGAGAATTATTTCTTTGAAAAGTTAGTAATAAATATCTTGGAGTATTCGCAGTTCTAGCAAAATGCCAGTTAAATCTTTGTTCGGAAAAAGTTACTGAACTAGCAGTACGTTTCATAAAACTTACTGGAATTGGTTTGTTTGTGTTTAATCGATTTGCAATAGCTGTTTCAACCTCTAAACTAGGAGTAATATGATTTATCCACCATTCAAGTCTATCAATTTTTAAATATGCTTTTTTTCCAGTCTTACCAAAAAAGATTAATTCATTGTTGTACGATGAATTATTAACTTAAATTTTAATTGATATGATATTTTGTCATAATCTAAATATCCGAATAATGGAGACCATGACCAATTAACTGTCTGTTTACTTTTCTTGTTAAATTCACGTCTTTCTTTATATGCATCATTATTTGCTTTATTTAAATGTTTTGCAATATTTTCTACATCTTTCGCAATTCCTGCGGCATCTGTTCCAGCGTGAGTTAAATCATCAACAATTATACCATCATTAGTATCAGGAAACCAACCTTCGATTTCATACTTTTTATTATTTTCACCAATTGTTAAAATCTAAGCATTGTATCAATTACACCTGGAGAATCACTTATTGTTTCTATATTTTGAGTTGCAACATCTAAACGCATTTGTGTAAATAATTTTGGAAAAAAATTATTCTCTAATGCAATATTATCGGTATCTGGTAATGGTGTTGTAAAATTGCTATCACTATATAAAGAATATTCACAGTGTAAAAAGGAATCAGGTAAATATATATAACTCTGCTGATTATCAACTTCAAAAATTAAATCACCTCCGGTATTTACTCGACTGGAAGATCCGGTATTCATAGCAATTCTTATATAGTCATTTTTTGTTTGATTGTAACTGACGAACGGAGGATCGTCTAATTTAAATTTATCTTCAATTAGCGAAGACATTTTTATAAAAAATAATTTGACTTTTTGTTTTTCTCACAGACAGAAAAAATTTTTACTAAAATATAATTTTAGAATTTTACCAAAAAAAATTTTACTAAAGAATTTTACTAAAATATAATTTTAGAATTTCGCTAGACCAGCTCCGCTACAGCTTTGCTGGTTAGACCGAAGGTTGCTGCTCACGCCATTGCCTCTTATTTCTTCAATTGAACGTTCTATGGCTACGCCTGTTTTCTTCCCCTTTTTACTATCAGACGGAGCTCCGCTCCTCAAGGTTCACCCCCTACAGCTATGTTAGCAATTTTGTTGTTTGTTTCCTCTGAAAGTTTTTTTAAATTTTTTAGTTCTTCAGAATCATTCTTAAGTTTACGAATAGTTTCTAGTTGTTTTAATTCGTTTTGAGACTTAACAGCATTTGATATTGCACTAGCTGTACTACCTATAGCAGCTGCTCCTTTTGCAGCAGATGTAATCAAATCTTTATTATTTTTAATTAAGTTAACGATACTTCCAATACCAGAAAAGATACCAGCCCCTTCTTTTTGAATTGTTTCTACACTGTTATAATGGTAAACAGATTTCATAGATGGTTCATGAGCAATTTTTTGATTTGAAGCAAAATGTTTAAGATTGTGTTTATAAATCATAGGCATTTTTTAGGATTAAATTTGACTTTTGGGAAAAAAATATTTACGTTAAGATTTACGTTTGTGAATGGACAACAACTTCGAGATAACTTTATTAATTGCCTGTTGCACTTTATCTATTGCGTCAAGTAGCGTGTGATGTACTTTAATTTCTTTTCTATTAACTTGCATTTTCTGCTGATTAATCTTCAATGCCGTTTTAAGAGCATTTAACTTAATTTTAAGAACATCTAATTGTCTTTTAACAGAATCTAACTGTTCTTTATTTTCTTTAGAGTTTTCTTGTAAATTTTTCTTTAATTCATTTTCTAAATTGATTTTAAGATTTTTCATTTTATCAACTTTTTCATTAAGTGAGTTTACTTCATTTATTATTCTATTCATCTTTTTCATTTGTTGAGTAATTTTAGAACTTAATTCATCAACACTTTTTTGGAATGTAGTTTGTAACTGCTTTAAATTTTTTTTAATTCTTTCAGGAAGTTTTTCTATTTCATCTTCTAATTGTTCTTTTAACATTTTTATCTGATGTTTATTTTTAATGACTGCAGATTTTAAATTTATAGAAAGTAATATTAAAATTTTTGATTGTTCAGAAATCTTTTTAAAAAGTTTTGCTATATTTGCTTCTAGCTCTCTATCCTTTTTATCAAGTTTTAATAATTTTTCATTTGATGATTTGTCATTAAGTTTAAGCAACTTTAATTCATTCATCAGTGGAACCAAAACATCGTTTATATATTTTTGTTTTAAGTCATTGATTTGTGTATCAACATATTGTTTATTTGTTAACTCTGTATTTTGTTGCGGAAGAATAGAAAGATGCAATGGACCAGATAAAACGTCTCCAGTTTTCATGATATAATTTTCTATCTCTATTTCTAATTCACGATTATTCGGGATATATTTACCTCCACCAACATTTGGTAACATCATTTTTTAACAATAAAAAAATAAAATAATCTATATAATGAGAAAAAAAATAAATTTTTTTCTAATAAAAATAAAAAAATAAAATTTTTTCTAATAAAAATAAAAAAAATAAAAAAAATGGAAAAACCAAATTTAAAAAAATTATATTCTCCCGTATCATCCTGTTCTTCTTATTCGACGAGATCAACGTGATTTGAAAATAAATGTTTTGATAATAATAATACTGTTACAAATCCATGTATAGATGTTAATCTTTTGTTTCAATTACAAGCCGAAATATTTAGAGAACAGACTAAAGGTTTACCTTCTATAGAAACTAATTATTGTATATTTCCAGGTGATCCGTTTATTAAATTTATGGATATTGTAAGTAAATATAATGATGTGGCTTATGTTGAATTAAATAAAGAAAATATGGTTATAATAGGTCATAATAATGTTTATGGTTTTATTAGAGCAGTGTTGCCAATTAGCAATACTGATTGGATAGAAACTAAAATTATTAATTATATCAATATTAAAGAATTAGTTAAAAAATTAAAATCTTTTTCAAAAGAAAAAATAAGATTATTTGTTGATGAACAAAACCAATATAATATTCATATAGAGAGTAAAAAACATAACGAAGAATTATTATGTCAAGTTTATTATAGAGACAAAATTTATAAACAAGAAACATTAGAAATGCCCCAAAGATATGATGATGATACATATATAGGATTATATTCAAATTTAAATATTAATTTGTTAAAATCTTACATAAATGGCTTAGCTCAACAAGAAAAAATTTATATGTGGACAACACCTTATACTATTAACAATGACCATAATCATAATCATAATAAACGAACCGAAGGTTCTAGGGCTTTGCCCGATTTTAAAGAATCTTATAATAATAATGATGATGATAATATAGATGATGATTCTGAAACATCTGAAAAAGGTGTAAATGGTAAAAAAGATTATAAAAATATTAGTAATTATAAAAATTTAAGTGAAGAAAAATTTATATCACAACATGATATTAATACTACATATAATCAAAATTTATCTAAATTTCATTTTCTTACAATTGAAAATAATAATGATGGTATAGTTGAAGATACTGTTAAACAACTATGTGTCGGGTCTACAAAATTTAAATTAGGATTTACATCTAATCAATTTGAAATTGTATCATTTTTAATAAAAACTAAGAGTGATTCAGATTATGGTGGTGTTATTAAATTTTCCAAAAGAGATCAAAGACCAATATTTTTCTCTATTATATTATTATCAGATAAAAAATGTAATTTAGAGTTAGATATTCCAATAAGAGAATGGTATCCTATCAGGGAATGGCATCCTATACCAAAAAGTGTAATTTATGATGTTGAAGAATCAATTTATGATGATGATGAAGAATCAATTGATGATGATGATGAAGAATCAATAGTTAGTGAAAATAAATTTAAATTATCTTTTGATAAAACGTTATATGATAAAACTTAATATGATAAAACTTAATGTGATAAAACTTAATGTGATAAAACGTTATATGATAAAACTTAATGTGACAAAGAAAATAAAATAACTAAAGAAAGTGAAATATATAATAATATGAAATAACTCTCAAGACCCTGATATTAGAATGTTTATATCTAAAATTAAAACACAATCTTTTTCTTTAAAAAATAAAAAAAATGGAAAATACCAAGTTTTATTGCAACTTATGTATAAAAAAAGTTGCAAACAAAAAGAAGTTATCAATCTCATTTAAATAGTAAATTGCATTTACAAAATGTAGAACACATTTCGCATTCGGAATATAAAAAAGTTTTTAATACTGAAGATGAGACCATACAAACCGAAGGTTCTAGGGCTTGGCCCGTACCAGATGAAAGATATTTATTTAGCGATACTGATGAATTTGATGAAGCTGAACGAACCGATGAAGCGGAACGAACCGAAGGTTCTAGGGCTTGGCCCGTAACAGATATAAAATATTTATTTAATGAATCTGTACACGGGACATCGGAGATGTCTTCCAGGGCTTCGCCCGTTGAACAAAATGAAACCTATAAAACTTTTTCTGATATTCTATCCAACTTTTTCAAAATATTTAAGAAATCTTTTAAATGTTATATGAATGTAGAAGTACTTTATACAAAAAATGGGCCTGATGGAATTCCTGAAGAAATAATACAAGGACATTTTACAAATTCACAAGAAATTCATAATGTAAATGATATACAACCCATATTTGAATCGATGATACTTAAATTAGAAAATTGTATAATTGAAGCCCAGTTACGTGAATCTGGTTGGAGATTTGTTAAAATACTATCTAAGAAAATAGTAATTGATAAATATAAAAATAATACTGGTGGTAGCTATGTTCCTTTACCTTTTCGTTCACCACAAATAATTAACATAAAAAATGAAGATGATTATTGTTTTCTGTGGAGTATTATAGCACATTTACATCCTGCAGAATATCACAAAGAAAGACTAAGTCATTATAATAAAGAAGAATACATAAAGGAATTTGATCTTTCGAATGGCTTAGATGAATTTCCATATGATTATAATAGGTTAATAAAGTTTCATAAAAAGAATAAAAATTTAATAGAAGTAAATGTTTTTGAATTAAATGTGAATTATGTTTCTATTGGTAAAATTACTCCACTTTACTCAGATTCAAAAAAATTTTATTTGAATAATAAAAATTTATGTCAATCAGAAATAGTATATAATGATAGGGGAAATTACATGCATCATAATATTTTTTACCAAGGAAATATAATATGTACTGAAAAATTTGAAATTGTTAAAACACTATCACCAATGATGATTAATCATAATAATTATAAAGGACGTAATTATAATTATGATTATGATTACAATTATTCATCTTTATCTTCAGAATATCAACAAAACTTAGAAAATTTAAATAAAAGTTTACAAAAATGTAAAACAGATTATCAACAACAATTAAAAATGTTACTACAAGAATATCACCATAAATATCAAAACAAGATAGAAACAATTCAAAAATTAAATGAAGAAAATAATGAAGAAAATAAAGACAATAAAGAATTAAATGAATGTTTAAAAAAATGTCAACAACAATATAAAGAACAATATGATAAAGAATATATTTATCAGCTACAAATATTAAATCAAAATTATCAACAGTCTGAAAAAAATTTACAAAGATATATCAACTTAACACATGAAATATATCAAGATAAATTTGAAAAACTAGAACAAACAAAACAACCAGCACAAGCGAATATATTATATTATCGTAATCATTTTATATTGTGTAAAGATGTTTCTATATTTACAAAAACTTCAGATAATGCTAATTTTCCCTGTCTCCAATGTATGACGAGCTTTAGAACTAAAGAAGAAATGAATAGACATTTGGAGAATTGTCAACAAAATGAAGCAGTTGAAAATACTTTTCCTAAAGATGATTATTTAATATATAATAGACATTATTTGAAAAAAAAGTACCCTTTACTATTTATTGTGATTTCGAAGCATATAATGTTAATATGACACAAAATCACGGGACATCGGAGATGTCTTCTAGGGCTTCGCCCGATTCTGAAAATGATAATTCTGAAAATGATAATTCTGAACAAAGTAAAGAAAAATATTTATTTGAACAAAAACCATTATGTTGGGGAATGTACATTCACTCAAAATATCCTGAATTATTTAAATCAGAATATTATCAATACTATGGTGAAGATAGTTCAGAAATGTTTACAAAGAAAGTAGAAGAATTACAAGGTCGTTTTTCACAATTGCTTGAAACAAATATACCAATGCTTCCATTAACGGATGAAGAAAAAATTAATTTTGTTAATGAAACAAATTGTTATTACTGTGGAAAAGAATTTACAAAAAATTATAAAAATGGCAAAGTTAGATATCTCGACAAAGTAAAAGATCATGATCATCTAAATGGATTATATAGAGGTGCAGCACATAATTCTTGTAATCTTAATGCTAATAAATTTAAATATAACTTTGTTCCTCTATATTTCTATAATGGTTCTAAATATGATTTCCATTTAATAATGAAAGATTTATTTTCATCTGAAAAATTACAACAACAACAAATAAATGTACTATGTAAAACAGAAGAAGAATATTTTTCAATGCAATTAGGTTGTATTAGAATTTTAGATGCATTTAGATTTTTTACTCCTTATTCATTAGATGTTATGGGAAAAACTTTGAAACCTGAACAATGTAAAATATTAAATAAATATAATTTAAAACCTTTAAAAGGAATATTTCCGTATGAGTACATAACTGGAGATAAAAACTGCGGTTCACAGTCGAAGACTGATTTTAATTCTGTGAATAAAATTATGGAAGAAAAACAACTTCCTCCAATAAATAAATTTAAATCAACATTAAAACAAACACAATTATCTAAAGAAGACTATGCAGAAGCTGAAAAAAATTGGAGAGAGTTAAATTGTAAAACAATGTATGATTATACAATGAAATATCTACAGATAGATGTATTAATCCTTGCTGATCTTTTTGAAAACTTTCGTGACATGTGTTTAGAATATTACGGAATAGATCCATGTTATTGTTATTCTACACCAGGTTTAACATGGTTAGCAGGATTAAAACATACAAATGTTAAACTTAAACATTATAAAGAAAATACATATGATAAATTATTATTTTTTGAATCTGGAATTAGAGGTGGAGTTTCATCAGTTTTAGGTAATCGTTATGTACAGTGTTACAATAAAAAAGTAAATCCTGATGATTATGGAATAATGAAACCTTTATCTCCAGAAGAAAGCGATCAGTTTATAAAATTGTTTAATCAAAATATAGAAGGACTTATATCAAATGAAGATAGTCAAGCAGCAGTTGATGAAATCATGAGAGAAAACTATTTGTTATATTATGATTTTAATAGCTTATATTCTTCTTGCATGATACAAGAATTACCAACAGGTGAAATGTCATGGTGTAATATTCTTGATTATCAAAAAACACATGATGGTGAAAATAATTTTGGTTATATATATGAAGTTGATTTAGCATATCCTGATTATATAAAAGGTGCAACAAAATATTTTCCTTTCTGTCCAGAAAACAAAATTCCCAATATAGAAGATTTTTCAGATTATCAAAAATCTATAATTCCTAAGAAATACAGACCAACAAAAAAACTTATGTTAACACAAAGTAATAAAAGAAAATATGTTGTTGAAGGAAGAATGCTAGATTGGTATTTAGAACATGGAATGATTCTCACCAAAATACATCGAAAACTATTTTATCAAAAATCTAAATGGTTAAAAAATTATATAGAGTTCAATATTGAAAAACGTAAAATAGCTAAAAGAAATAAAGATGATTTTGGAAACGTGTTCTTCAAATTAATGAATAATGCATTTTATGGTAAGACTTTAGAAAATGTGCGTAATAGACAAAATATTGAAATAGTTTATGATAAAGATAGGTTTCAAAATTTAACAAGGAAACCTACATATAAAAGAACTACTAGATTTAGTGATGAACTATGTGCTGTACATTTACGTCGAATTAGCGTAAAACATGATAAGTTTAATTTTATTGGATTCACTATATTAGAATTAGCTAAACTATTTATGTATAGATTTATACATGATTATTTAGCACCTGCTTATGGCAAAAACTATAAATTACACTTTACAGATACCGATTCTGTTTTCTTAGAATTAACAATACCGTATAATTCTTCACTTGATGAAGAAATAGATAAAATAAAAGATTTTATTCATCCTTCAGAATTATGTAAAGTAAAAGATGAGTTAGGAAATGAAGATTTCATAACATAAGCTATATTTTTAAAATCTAAATGTTATTGTTATGATACAACTAATAATATTAAAACACATAAAACATTAAAAGGAATTTCAAAGGCATCAGTGGCTAATCAAATAACATTTCAAGATTATAAAAATGCATTATTTAATAATGAAATAAAAACAGCATGTAATTATAGACTTAATTCAAAGAAACATAAAATGTATTTAAAAGAAGAACATAAATTAGCATTAGATCCATTTGATGATAAAAGAAAAAATTTACCTGATGGAATAACTACTTCACCTTTTTAAAGCTTATTTATTATTATTTAAATCCGTCTAGAAAAAAATTTTTATTATTTAAATCAGTCTAGAAAAAATTTTTTTATTATTTAAATCAGAGTAGAATAAAAATTTTATTATTTATTACTCAGTATAAAAATTTTTTATCACTCGGCAAACAAATCTTCTATCGACTTTCAGTCGGGGCGAAGCCCCTCGAGGCGAAGCCTAGTCAGAGAACAATTGTTCGATAACTCTATCATGAATTTTTTTATCAATATTAATTGTAATGAAGCCATAATCTTTTGTCCAAGCATTGTTACACGATTGTTTAAATTCATCTTTCATTCTTACACATAAATCTCTTAACAAATCACTTAAGTTTCTTGCATTTATTTCAAATAGTATAAATATATTTGCATTCTTTCTAATAACACTTCCATCTAATGAATACATACTTTGTGTTAAATAAAATACACTACAGTTATTATGTCTACCTCTTGTGAAATAATTTCTCTGAACTGACTGACTTCTGTCATTAACACAATCAGCAAAAATTACACAATGTTTCATTGTTTTATCTAGTTTACTAGGATCTTGCATATTACCACTATCATCTATTAATTGTATCTTTATATGCTTATTTTTATTGGTTTCAACTAACTGATTATTTTTTGCTGCTTCTTCACACCACGAACTTATTTCTTCTTCATCTTCAGATTTTTCATATTCTTTGAATAATGAAGCAATTGCTGTTTTTTTAAGATTATTTTCAAATCCATATTTTAAAAATTGATAGACGGGTTGTTCTGCTGTTGTTGTATAAATTATAAGATTGTTATAATCCAAAAAATTTGGAGTCGTTAAAATTTTAAATAATAGATATGTTTTTCCACATCCTGATCTTCCGCAAATAACTGACAAAACTTTATTAGATAAATTTGGATGATGATTAAATTTAAGTTTTTTTTATTTAATGGTAGTACTTCACTCATTTTTTAATAAAAAAATTTTATTTTTATTTTAAAAGAAGAAGAAGAAAATTAAACTTCTCTAGCTTCGCGTTGGAGTTTATACCTCCCGAACGGGAGTTTATACCTCCCGAACCAAAAGATCTATCATAATCTCTTCACCTCCAAAATTTATTTCTTGTCCTTTCTCATCAGTGATTCTAATGTTAATGTTGTTAATAGTTTTTCTTGTAATAGGGAAATATATTAATGTTTGTGGAATTACATTTAATCTATAACTAATGGGTACAGTAAAAGCTGGAAAACTGAATATTAAATTTGACAATTTACCATTTATATATCCTCCTTCAATAATGTCACAATGTACAACAATTGAATTTATTTCAGTTATTTTTGGAATCTTCTCACCTAAATGATAACCTTGACTATAGGTTTGTTTATTAAATCCTAATAGCTTTGACAATGATCTATCATGATGAAAATCAACTTGATGATTTTCGTCTAAAGTAAGAGAAAATTTATTAACTGCCGGTTCAACTGCAAAATGTAATTGTTTCTTATCTTTAAATGGTATACCTAAATTTCTCTTAATTTCATTTGATATTGATTCAACTTCGTAAGAACCAGGAAGAAAAGGTAGTATTTTCCAGGTTTTGCCTTTATCAGTAGAATATCTAAATTGGTCATTCACATCTTTGATAACGTTTTGAATAGTGTTAAATGTAGAGAAACTAGTCAATGCAATTTGATAATTTTTATTTTGTTCTAAATGAAGAATGGGTTCTAAATTACAAGTGTGTGATGAAGTAGTTGTTATAATTTTTAACGTCGTACTAAATTTTGATGAACCCAAAATCTCTGTCAAATTTTCTAAATGATTATTAATTTTGTCAAAATCTACTGATGATTATTCTCTCGAAGACATTTTTAAACTAAAAAAATTAAACAGATATTTATTTATGAAACATTTTTTTATGAAAAAAATCGTAGATACAAAATCATAGATAAAAACTAGAAACAACATATTTCAGCTACGGGCGAAGCCCTTAAAGACATCAGAGAAGTCCGGTTATACTTTTATAATCCTCTTCATTTAGAATCTTCTTTTCTAACAGTCTTTTCAATATAGCATGAATTTCATTGAAACTAGAATTATGTCCTTCTTTTATTGCAGATATTAAAATATTTAATCTATTTAGTAATTCTTGTGGATCATCTGGTAAGAATACAATTGTTTCTGTTTTCTGTTTTTCAGATAAACCTTTTCCTACTTTAACTCCCGTTGATAATAAATTTTCTAATTGTTTATAACTTTAAAGAGATTTTACTGCACCAACTCTATCTAACATAGCTTTATAGCTTATAAGATCATCTACAGCATAATTATTTAAATCTGCTCCTCTTAAAAGATCAACAAAATTTCTATCTAAATTAAAAGGAGATTTATCTGGTGAAAAAATTAAACCTCGAAAAGGTTGTGGAAATATTTCTTTTTGTCCGAGATAAAATCTAGGTATTGTTTTTCCATCTATAAATGAAATAGAATGTTCAAATTGCATAGATTTTGGTAATTTCTTATTAATGTTTGATTCTAGTAATCCATAGTCATCTAATATAGTTTTGTGCTCTGGATCTGTTATATCAATTTGTTTATCATTATTTGTAAGTTCTTTTTCAAGAGTTTTAAATGGTTTCATAGTTTTTTCAAAATCAGTTTTTACTTGCTCGGTTTGCTGCATTTTTTCAAACATATCAGATTGAATACCAGCTTTTATCATTCTATGTTGAAGATGATTTTCTTTCATGATATTTCTTTGTTTTATTAACTCTTCTAATTGTTTTATTCTTTTAAAATTATCAGCTCTAATTTTATCCATTTTTAAAATATAATATTTGAAATTTGTGGTAACATTGAAATACAACAAAAACATTTTACTGAACAAATTATTTTTTTATTGCTTTGTTGTTTGACATCTTTTCGTTTAAAGTTTTCTCGTTTTAAGTTTTGTTTAATAAAGTTTTATTTAATAAAGTTTTGCTTAAATTTTCGCTTAAAGTTTTTAGCTCTTCTAAAAAAATTTTATCATTTTCTTCATTAGAAATTTTACCATCACTAGAAATTTTGCCATCCTGTTTATTCTTATCATCAACTTTTTCTGACTGTAATTGAAATGATATTTGATTTACTTCATTAGCTATTTGATCAAATTTTTCAATCTCATCTAACGTAATAACATTATCATCACATACTCTTTGAAAGTAGTAATGCAATTTGTCATAGACTTCTTTAATATGTAAATGCTTAGATTTTAATGATTTTCGTTTCTTAGTTATTAAAGATTTATCTAACATTGTAACAAGTGAAGTTGCAAAAACACCCGTACCTGTTAAAGCTGTAGCAACTACTGGAATTATTAAAACACCTGAAGATATAACAATTGTTAAAGCACTTAAACTTATTGTTAAGAATATGCCAATTCCTTGTGTTACATTCTTAACTTTAGTCCATCTCTTTCTTAATTTTTTATAATGCTCTAATCTTAATAATAATTGAGATTCCTTATCTTTCATATAACGTACTCTATCTTTGTGTTTTTCTTTATTCATTTTTTCAATGTCCATTAAAGTAGAACTACGTTCATATGATAACGAAGGATATATTCTTGCGGTTTCTTCCATTTTTGTTTCTTCCATTTTTAAAGAAATATTTTGAATAAATATTTTGAATACAATCTTCTGAAATTCTATTTAAATCGAAATTAGCAGTTGTTTGTTTGCCGTATATTTTCTAAGAACTCAGTCAGACCAAAAGCTCTGGGAGAGGATGAGACGAAGAGGGAGAGAGAACAAAGGAATTGTTTGCCAGTATGAATCGTAGATAAGCAATTGAATTTTTTGTATACTCCAGTATACCTCTACTGCCCAATACCGATGCAATCGTACATGTTATGAGGATAAAAAAAACTACTCTTCATTCCACGAAAAATATCCTTTTTGGGAAGACATGTATCTTAATTCACATTTTAATTAGTTTTTGCAGAAGAAGTCGCTAATCTTAGTTTGTTTCGCTTGACTTGCTTTGACGTTGAACATTGAAGTGTTAGCAGCTGCGGCTTGTGGCAGACAATAGCGCCATATGCTGGTATACTTTATTCGCTTCGCTGGGGCAAAGGTCATAAAGATTCTCTCTCTCAGAAACAGCTGCTGCCATTATTCCACGTATTACAATTTCATTCTTACTGCGTATATAGATGCGACGAAGAAAGAGAAGAGACAGCGTGCCGAAAACTTCAGTGCTGAAGAGAAGTCTTGCATTCATTCTGTGAGCGTTCTACGAGACTGACTTTGTCTGCAATCACTTCATGTCTTCATCCTGGAATATGTCATCAACACCTCTAGAACGAGCATTTGCAATCTTCTGCGATTCAATTTTCCCTCTAATAGTTCCTGACCAGCAAGCACTGTTTAAAGATTTGGCTGTAAACTTCATTGAAGAAAATTTGAAAAAGAAGAAAGCAACTGTTGACAAAAACAAAGAAAAGGAAGTGAAAGACCTTATTTCAAATTCATTTGTGGATACAGAGTTGGAGGAATTTTATCCGGAGAAAGTGGACTATTTTTCTATTCCTACCTGTATAGATTCGTTGAAAAAACTAATTTTGACAGAAAAGAGAGGTAACCAAAGATTGTTAATTTCATATATTAATCAAGGTAAGGTATTGTGTAAGTTGAAAACATTAATAAAGTGTTCATTTGTAAAGTTCATTAAATGTTTGAATGATGAACACCAAATCTATTTTTCTAGAACGTATGTTAGTTTCTTAATGAAGTTGTATAGACTATCTCTCGAATTCCCGAAACTCAATACTTCAACATTGAGTATTCATTTTGTTAAAAAGCACTTGAACCGAATTGAGGACTTTCTCACAAATGAAAAAGAAAAAAGACTGTTGGAATCTTCTGATGAAATTTGGGGAAAAAGAACTGGTGTAACTCAAGAAATAGACGAGTTAAATTTATGAAGTTTTGTAACTGTATTTTCAGACTTCAGAGAACGTCGTTAGTGTATTTTCAGTCTATACTTTTAAAGTGAATGTAAGTAATTTATTTCAACCTTGTTCTGCTGAAGAATTTAAAGTTGAGAACAACGTTCTCACTTTGCAAGTGTATTTTCAGTCTATACTTTTAAAGTGAATGTAAGTAATTTATTTCAACCTTGTTCTGCTGAAGAATTTAAAGTTGAGAACAACGTTCTCACTTTGCAAGTGTATTTTCAGTCTATACTTTTAAAGTGAATGTAAGTAATTTATTTCAACCTTGTTCTGCTGAAGAATTTAAAGTTGAGAACAACGTTCTCACTTTGCAAGTGTATTTTCAGTCTATACTTTTAAAGTGAATGTAAGTAATTTATTTCAACCTTGTTCTGCTGAAGAATTTAAAGTTGAGAACAACGTTCTCACTTTGCAAGTGTATTTTCAGTCTATACTTTTAAAGTGAATGTAAGTAATTTATGAAAGTAAAGAAGAATGAAAAGAAGAGAACGCCGTTCTATATTTGTGTTTTGCTTTATCCATTTGTTCCAATATCGGATATAAAGGGGCTGATGGTTCTTTTGTTTTTTCTTCTTCCATTTTTAAAGAAACATTTTTAGACACATGTTATATTTTAATAACCTGAAAAATGGATTTAAAAGACGTTTTTAAAAATACTAACTTTTATGATTTTTGGTGTCCTTGTACGGTCATGATTAAAGAGAGAGAGAAAAAATAATCTTAATCTCAAATTTGAGATTCTTAACTTTTATGATTTTCGGTGTCCTTGTACGGTCATGATTTTAAGGGCGGGTGTAAAATTGTAATTCTCAAATTTGAGATTCTTAACTTTTATGATTTTCGGTGTCCTTGAACGGTCATGATTTGAGCAATGAAAAATGTCATAATCACACACTTGAGATTTTGAAACATTTAAAAACGCCTAAATTTATGAATTTAGGTCTTAAAAACCTGAAAAAGGGTTCAAATTCATGAATTTATGTCGTTTTTAAAAATACCATTTTTTGAAAAAATGGTACTTTTTGAATGGACTAAATTCATGTATTTAGGTCTTAAAAACCTGAAAAAGGGTTCAAATTCATGAATTTATGTCGTTTTTAAAGATACTATTTTTTTGAATTTGTCTTGTCCTCAAACGGTCTTTTGCCCATTACTGTAGTTTTACTCAATTAACACGTTTGCTTGATTTTTCGCTAACTTTCGCTTTCGAGTTTGAGTTTAAAAGAATGCTGGTGTTATCAGCTCCAAGAATATGTACGTTTCATCACAATCTGCTCATCCGTTCACTGGCAAGCCTCAAATTCGTATTGTTCCCATATTCAGCCATCGGGTGAGTCATCATTTCTCTCGATGGAGGTCAGGATTTCGAATCCTTGATCTGCGCGCACACAAAGGCTTGGCATCAGACTGAGACTCGCCACCTGTTCACAAGCAGTAGCAATCTCTTCACGTCGTAGTTCCTGCGCCCGATAAGTGAGTCGACAAGACTTTTAGCAACTCATTCAATGTTGACTGGAAACGGGAGCAGTTATGACATGATCAGCTATGATATGATGATGAATAATTTTTCTAATCACTAATGACTTCATTTAATTAGGCACACCACACTGTTTCCTAAATCAAGCAAGTGTCTCGGCTGACCAAGTGAATAAGTTCAGTAATCAATTACATGAGCTAAAGCAGCCAAGGGTTAAATTTGATGAGACTTAGCAAGAGATAAAAGAGCTTTTCGGGCTGTGCAACGATTTAGGAAACGGACTGTATGTTCTACAATGTCACTGCTGATCTATTAGATATGTACCACCCATTTTCAATAGTGAATTATCCTTCAATTATTTGGTGACAATCCTACATAGCCAAGTATAAAACAGAATTTCGACGAATTTTGACACATCACAGGCTGTTGTTGTCAAAGTTGAATTTGACGTAATGATATCAAAATCACTGCATATGGAATAAAAAATTTCATGATAACGATTGTAATATCAATTCGGATGAAAGTAGCGCACAAGTATTTCCGGTATTCAATATGATTCGGATTTCGTCAAAATGTACATACAAGAATGCAGTAAGTAATTTTAATTTTATCCCTTTGCACACACCATCCAATTAGCATCATGATGATGTCTTAAACTTGCACAAGGAAACAGAAATATTTGGCCCACAATATTGTGACATCAAATCTTTACTCATAAGGCAATTTCATCCACTTAATTGCAATTAAAAGAGTCCTCATTATCATCATGAACCGTGATAGTCACTGCAGCATTGACTTGAAGAAACGGCTCTATTGTAAAACTTTTAAAGCGACCGAGAAATCAGCCAAAGCTTTTTCCTTTTCTGTTTCGCTTCCGGAGTGTGTGATTTGTCAAGGATTATTAGGTGATGACCTAAAACATTCACAAATATTTCATCGAGTGTTTGTTTCCATCTTCTGTTCTCTTTTGTTCAGACTCAGACATGTCTGTAGTTCCGCTTTGCCGGTGCTCGATGCTTGATGTTGAGCATTGATGCATTGATGCTTGAGTTTCCGTGATAGGTTAACAGAAAGTGATTGCAGTCTCGTGTTGTTGCTGTCAGTCACGTGATTAAGAACGCCAAGTTTAGTTGTAATCAAGAATCGAGGAAGAAGTCAGGTTAGTGTACTTAAAAGATAGTAATACAAAATAATGAATACAGTAGTTAATTATGCTAGTTCTAAAAAGGACTGATAGGCGTTCACGGCGGTCAACGGGTACTTGCACGCTGCTGCATATAGAAAATAGAACATAAGCCGCACAGGACAATAAAACTAATTATACAAGAAAGATGTGAACAGACCAGAAAGGCTAACAAAAATCAACTTATCCACTTTATGAAAAGCGGAGGTGTGCAATTCATCATGATCAACGTTCAACTTGACATTAAGGTACTGAGAAGAAGTGTTTCTGGTTCCATTTCTCTCTGCTTTCAAATCAGGGGATAAATTCTAGTTAACAAAGTATCGAAATGATTATAGTTGAGCAAACAGATATCATCTATCTAACGTGTGGTATTCGACAACAGTCTAGCTAGTACAACCTTCTTATCCGAAAACAATGACTTCATAAAAACAAACTCACAGTGACACAAAAATACATCAGCCAATAAGGGACTACAGTAACCCCTATAGGTATACCTTTTTCTTGTTTAAACACTAAACCTCCAAAATAGCAAACTTAATTGCGGCTCTAAACTTTTCCAAACTAAAGCAATTATAATTTATGTATGTTTTACAAGCTAAAAATGTCTTTTTAAAACCAACACAGAGGAATCTTCTTTCCGTTGAATTGAAAACTAACTTCAATAATTCAAACAAATATACAACAATATCATTATGATTGAGGTTGGTACAAAACGTAGAAATATCATTAACCCATTAGGCGCCGAATTATTTTTAAAAGTAATTATCAAAAATTTGAATGGAACCATATTATTCAATCGCGTTTTGATACTTTATGACGATCTTACCAAAATAAATGTTCATTTCATCGTTTTTTATGATGTTCCACATGTGGAACATTGGCGCCTTGAGACTATACATGTTTTAAGAATTTTTGAAGAATATAAGCCGTTGTATATATGTTTATACTTGACAGAATGCTTATATTCGACATATTTGTTTATACATTAAAATAATTTTCTATGCTTATACGTTAATTTTAATTTTTATGCAAAAGTAGTTTATTAAGAATTTTGATGTATTTTGGTGAAGGAAACAGGAAAAATACAGACAGAATCACCAATGTATTTTTTTGAAACTAGGTAACAGTAACATCTTTTAGAGTTCAGAGATGGTATTGGACGAAGCAACTTGTATGCAACAAGGTGTTGCATGTGTCACACTTCATTTTCGTTTTTTTCATGCATAATTTACAGCGGTCCTGTTTACCGGCTGGTATTGGAGGATGAACAACATTTCCAAGTCTTGTGGAGAGAGCAGGTGTTCGTGAAAGTCCAGGTCGAATTTCTCGAACAGTCGGAAGACTCAGAAGATATCTCACAACTTCTCTGAAAGAAAACGAATGTTTCACGTACATATTTTGATAAAATGAGAGCATAATTGACTAAAAACAAGATGACTTAAAAAGTCTATATGCATTATTATTAGGTTGCAGCAATTTACATGACAATTACTATATTAAGTTCTAGTATTTTATTAATTGATTTGATGTTCATATTCTCATGTTTTGAGACCCCACGATTTCTATTCGGCTTTTTGAAATAAGCGTCTTATTTATTTATTTATTTTGTAACACAACAAAATCTTAAAGTTTTAACTCAAAATATAAGATTTTACAAAATATAGATCTAACCTTCGGAAATCCAGATGAGATGTAGGCCTATTGACTTGAATGTGTCTTTGTAACCTCCAAGCAGCCACCATGCCCATATTGATGAAATTTGCGAATTATAGCCACCACCATTTCTTTGATCGCAGCTGAGGCCGATAATCCGAAAGAAACCTGTCCAATAGGTCAACTCCGCCCGTGTGACAATTATAGGAGGCAATCATAGCTGGTTGTTGAATTGCAGTTCTCTTCCTATCACTTCGACTCCAGCGTGTCGCCTGACTGATAAGAGTAACGCCCTCATTTGAACTGATAACTATAACGGGGGTATTATCGTTCCAGTGGCAGACCACGACTGAACAATCACTGTAACTTTTATGAAATCCTCTCTGAGATTTTGCCATCGCCTCTTTTGATATCAGAGGGCATTTTTCTATTCTGTTGCGCCTGACAGTACCAGTGCAACGTAGGCGGTTTACTTGAAGTTGTTCTCTAAACATGTTAGTAGAGGAAAAAAATTATCCATGTAAAGAACATGGTTTGTTTTACAATCAATGCCCTGTGTGAGTCGCTCGGTCACTTGTTCACCAAGGGGAGAACCTGGGATAGAGGAATTTGATTTGCCAGTGTACACTTCAAAGGCGAACGGAAATCCCTGTGAGCTACAATAGTCGTGGGAGCTAAAGCGCGGCGATGCATCTGGATGAAGCAGGTTCGAACATGTGTGTATTTTCCAGTTTTACTACTTTTGCATGAATAGTTTCATCTGCCTTTATGACTGAGACTAAGTTCTTAGACTATATGCATGTACTCTTAAGTTATAATTGACATATTTTTTTTTGATAATTGTTTTAACTAAAGATTAGGTCAAACCTTTATCGCAGGGGCATAAATTTGGCAAGTTCTATGCCACCAAATACCTCACAATATTTTATTTACATAAGCCTATAGATAAAATAAAGCAGAATGAAATCACAAGACTGTCTATATATCGACCCTGGCAGCATTATTCAGAAGGAAGGTTGCACAGACATCTCACACTTACCATGTAAAGCAGCAAAATATTTGTCACAGGACGTTCTTATTCAGATCAAAACAACACTTTCACTGCTTTTCAATTTTTTGAATTGAAACAAAATATGTAAAATGGTAAACTTTAATTCTGATTATCAAACTAGCAGACATTACTATTCATATCAGATTGACAGGCAGACCAAGATATTTCATTACAAATCCTTCCGAAATATTTTGTCAGTGATCTAATATGTATAGGCCCAAGGCGCCAATGTTCCACAAGTGGAACATTTTGAATCTGTCCCTATATTTCGAAAAATATAATAGGAATGAAATATTTTTGAATAAAGCATACCTATATGAAGAGGTATACATATTATAAGTAGCTAAAATCTGAAAACCAATCAATTGCTTTTTCTTAATTAGAGCTGCTGAAAAATCGCTGTAACCAAATTGAACATTGAAAAACATAACCAATCTTTTTTGATTGAATTGTACGCATAAAATCTAGAGATATGATATTTTAATGAGTCAGATCACACCAAGACACACCAAGGTTGCCAAACATTGTAATTATTTACTGTAAAATATCATATGTCCCACATTCAATAAGACATATTTCCAAAATCTGGCGATGTTCCACAAGTGGAACATTGGCGCCTAATGGGTTAAAAAATGTATTGAAAAGGCATTACTATTATTTGCTATTTCTAAAAATTCTTCGGTCGATTTTACACTCAAAAACAACGGAAGCCGCTATCATTTCTTATGGTTTCACAATCAAGTTTAAAAAGTCTCTTATCAACGACAGGCGTTTATTAAGAACAATAGATAATTGTGTGCTCGTACAGTTGCGCGCTACATCTATAAACTTGAACTGATAAGGAGATTTGTGAAACTTAGAGATGCAAAACAAATTCGGTAGCTTTTTACAATCATAAGAACAATTTCTGTTAAAAGACTTAACAAAAGAACAGTTCCGTTCTACAACTAATCTATTCCGAAGAAACAGAATATGCCATATTGCCCACAGGTGTAAACTTTGCAAATCGAAGCCTAATTCTTCCAACATTTATATACAACTTTTTACAAATAACGGCAAAATTATTAGATGCTTAGTCAACACGCACAATACCAAAGTGATCATGTACATGGTTAATACTCTCTTTGAGTGATCTTATCAATGAAAACTCTCAAATGAATAAAAGTTCACTATACTGCATCTCTTTATTCCGTCGTGTAAGGTGTACATCGTCAACAAATGACAGCTAAGTTAAACAGAAAATATTCGTAAATATTTGTTAAAATGATGACGTCACAACGTGATCTGGGATGACGTAACAGTTAAAATCCGTTCATGTCAGATAACACAAACGTCTGTTTTAACAGATATTTACAGTTCAGACTGTAAAAAACCGTGAAAGTGATTTTAGCTGTTGATTTTAACCCTTGCACTACGAAATGGGGTACAGGTGTACCCCAGCACCATTTCACTGCAGATTTCTCTGAAAATATTTATCATTGAAAAGTACAATTTTTCATGTTTGAACCATTTAACTGATACATAATGAGACAAATAGAGAGGTTAGCTCATAATGAAGTGTATAAGAGAAATATTAAACAAAGTTTTAATTTTTGCTGTTGGGGTACACGGGTACCCCTCTTAGGAGTCGGCGCTGATATTATTTTGACGATGATTTACAGAAAGGATTATGATATCCTTGCTATCACAGAGGCAGGACAAAATAATGATCTAAGGAAAGCCTTGGAAGAATGCAGTGAGCTATTGACAGACTGTATAATCCATGAATGAATAATCCATGGCAGACTACATCCAGTGGGCTTGCACGCACTGGCCAAGTGATTAGTCTACTTCAGAAATTTGCGCAATCCAAATTCCCTCCAAATGGGCCGCGATCCGAATCTCTTCCCGTCGACTGAAGATAAATGAAAGGGGTTTTATTAACTCTAAACGCAAATTTCATTTATGGTTTCATCTGCGTTGTAATCGTAATCCAGAATAGAAGTTCAGGCATGATTTTCAGGCGCATAGCGCCTAGGAAAGCAAGCCTAGAAATTATGGACTATTATGCTATTGTCACTATCATTATCCTTGTCCATAACCCAGATCTCTAGGAATGGATTGTTTGTCTTTAATTATTTGCTGCTATTTTATAAATTGAAGTGCCTGTGTCAGAAGTATGTGCTATGATACGACATAGATAGTTAAAAATCTGTCATGATTTCCGGTAATCATGATGGATTTTCAGCACAAGCCCAATAGAAATTTATTTTTTGTAAGGCCTCAGTCATACCAATAGCAGAGTAAGCCAAGGCAAATACGAGTGTCTCGAGCAAGCTAACTTCTGTGAATTTGACTAAATAAAACATAAGTATGATACAGAAAGCATTTTTCATGTTATTTCATGTCCCTAATATATTTAAATGTCCTTATATAATCTGATAAGGTTCTTAAGAAGCTAATATTTTGTGGCCCTACCGTTATTGTCAATGACATTACCAATTCGTCTAGGCATTGATTCGATGATATCGTTGATTTTTGATTGATCTAACTTTCTCCACTCTCTTTTTAACAGTGACGCAAGTTGTGATACGCCATCTGTAGGTAGCAGTGAACGACGAACGTTACGTTTCAGAATACTCCATACATTTTCTATGAGATTCAGATCAGGAGAACGAGCTGGCCAAGATAATGCCCTAAGCCCTAATTGAGACTTGCATAAGTTGACTCTACTACTCCTGTGACACGTAGCATTATCATCCATAAATAACCAAGTCGATGGATCACCAAGTTGATCTGTCATTTGGCCAATGTTCATTCGTAAAACATTCACATAGCGTTCAGAATTCATGGTTCCTCGCTGTATGTGAAGTTCAGAGCGGCCATTGGTTCAAATGCCAGCCCAAATCAGTAGAGTCGCACCACCTCACAGTGGGCCAGATTTCGCTGTAGCTGGCCAAAAATATTTTCTCAAATACTACCGTAAAGATTAATGAGGTTCATGTTTATCTCCACTAAATCGACCACGAGGATTTCAATGGTGATATTTTTGCATAGCAACGGTTGCTAGGGGGGCCATTTCTGCATAGCAACCAGAAAACTAAGCAAGCTACGGTCTCCATTCTTACACCTACCCCCACTAAATCGACCACGAGGGTTTCAATAGTAATATTTTTACATAACAACGGTAGCTGGGGAACTTGTTTACGTTTTAGTAGAAAATGATTTCTTACATGACTGTATAGAGTAGGCCTACATAATGTAGGTAAAGCTTATTTCCAATTTACTAGGCCTATATCTAATGATAAAACGTCCATTCAAAATAAAAACCATTATGTATTTACATCATCTTTCTTTGCTTACCGAACGGTATCAGGTCACAAGTCTAAATGATGCGGGAAATTTGGTTCCTTGAACAAGGCGATTGCCTCCGAAGAAAATGGGGTACGTGTCTGTCCGAGTTTTGGTTTCCGGTAACTGCTTATGATGGGGTCGGATGAGCAGATCAAGCGCCTAAAGATGTCCTCATTTGTGAAGATAATTCATCGAAATTATTAAGAATGAAAGGAGGAAGATTAAAAGAAGATTCTTACAAATTTCAATCATTTTTATGCTGTTTTAAGGCCTATCCTACTCAATGAATTTGCTCTAGTTCTGGCTTATATGGAACCATATCCAGTTTAAACAAACGTTCCTATGATAAATAGTGCGCTTAAAGCCATTATATTTAATATAGTAGAGGTTGTCTGCAGTTTTAATTTGATTTTTGTTGAATACATTTTTGCAATTTAATTGAATAAGAAAAATGTTGACTTTCACCTTATCACACTACTTACATGTATTAATTAACTGAGCTGCCACTGCCATGGGAGCAAATTCGAGCAAAATTTACACTTATTTTCTGAAAGTAGACACCTCATGGAGTACTTCGATGCGTATTAAGACACGAACATTGAAAAACATCAATAAATTCTTGTACTATCTTTACCAAGCAAGTTTTTGAAAAATAAGCGTATTTTCCTATCAACACATATACTACTTACGGTAATGATATAAGGTACTTGTAAATATGGTACATGGATGTGATTACACTTACACAAAGCTTATACCCATATAAATGTTTGGTAAAAATTACAAATTGATAGAGTGAATACTTTTATAGGTATAGCATCATTAACAATCACTAATATTATTTGGATTATTTTTTTTAAGAAAACGGATTTTCAGATATTTTTAAAATGTGGATTTTGCTCGGATCCTACACCATAACTGAGTAAAAAAAGCGAATTTAATGCCTCATTCCAGAGGTTCACGGATATTATGAACAAAAAAAATCGTATAACCAATTGAATTTGCGAATTTCGATTTTCGTATTTTTGGCCACCCTCTGGCCCACTGTGCACCTTGTACCCGGGGACGATGTAAATGTCTCGGAATTTCCTGATCACATTTTATCTATAATCTCAATTGACCATCACTATCCTTCAGATGGACTGATGCCTCATCAGACCAGACAACCCGATCCCATTGATTTCGCCAGTGACAATGACTCATTGCCCATCTGAGACGTCTTTTTGTATGCTGATCTGATAATTCGATCTGAGAGGGCCTCTTACAGCTCTTGAAATTCGACTCAATAAGTCCTCCACGAATAGTGGACTTAGAAATAGACGAGACTAGTGCAGCCATCTCAGTTAACGAGATACTTGGATCAACTTTAACAAATCTCAAAATTAGGCGGTCTCTACGTTTGGATGTTTTGCGTGGACGGCCAGAGCCCTCTTTACGACAGAGTCGAAAATCATCAATATGCCATCGATGCACATTTGTGTAAGGGACATTTAGTCGCTTGCTTGTAGCTCGCAAAGAAAATCCTAGTTCTAGCAAGGCTGACACTTTGCCTTTTGTGAATGCGATCTCGTTATTTTTCATTTGTGCTTTGTATTGTTTTCAACCGGTAAGAGATAGATTTCTAGCTGAAAGCAATCACGAGTGCTGCCAACACCACCGCAACGAAGTCAGGAAGCTATGGAACATGAAGTCCAGTTAATCACATGTAGCAGTTACATCATTGTTGATGAATAATGGTGCTATTCTGGATCTGATTGACCGATTTTCTTTATTTTTGTTTTGCTTGATAGCTTTTGGCTTGTAGAACAACATATTACATAACAAATGAAGGAAATGTAATTTCATAAGAGTGAGGTATGATTTTGTGTGACAGTGCTAAATGAAGATCAAATTGTGTACTACTTTTTTATATCTATAACAGGAAAACAACTCAATATTCATGCTTGAAATTTCCAACAATGATATTAGTAAGCACAACTGACATATCTTCCAAATTTCAGAGAAATTCGTTCAAGTTTGGCGGAGTTAGACAAAGCTGAAGTTAAGGCGATGTTTAAGGGTGATCCTTTTTTTATGAAACAATCTGTATAACTGTTTTGCTTTGCACATTGTGTGTGGCAGTTTTCAATTCCTGTAACGGTGACTTTATATTTGCAGCAAATCGCTTTGCTCAGAGACGCTTCGAAAAGCTTGCAGTGTGGCTCAGGCCTAACAGCGTCTTTCAGTTGCAATCATGCTAGAATAATACACTAAAACAAATGACAATGTCTCTGTTCAATCGATATGACGATTGCTTGCTGTTGCTACGCCGTGAGGTACACTATATGCGCGCGTCCACAGCATAGAGATCACGCTTTACCTTACACAGTACGGTTGAATTCACAAGCTTGTTCTGACATCATTTCTAATGAGCGATGGCCAGGAAATTGAAAGGAGCGAAAATTGAAATTTGCGGAGCTTATTGCCGAGTATGGGAGTGACAGCGAAATCGACGACACTGGTGGAATTGGCGACATAAGTAGTGATGAAAAGGACAATTTCGTTGAAGCTTTCGGAAGCGATGAGAGTGAGGAGGATTCACCCCATTCTGAGGAGAGCTACAGCGACGATGAAGAAGATATATTTACCGGAAAAGACTGAACGAAGTGGTCAAGCCACCCTCCACATTCTTCAGCCTATCGCCAGCGCAATATTGTCACTGTAAGATCAGGAGCACAAATGCATATCAGAAACTGTTGCGAGCTAATTGATTTTTTCAACTGTTTATTTACCTCAACAATGATTCGGAAAGTCGTGGAGTGTACATACAAGAGACTACCGGATGATGTAGAGGAGCTTTCTGATGAAGAAATTACTGGATATTTTTCTTTGCTTTTACTTTTCGGAGTGACGAAGAAAAGAAAGATTGATGTAGCAGAATTCTGGAAACCAACATCGATGCATGGGCTAGAGATAGCCGTATTGGTTATGGCTCGTGACAGATTTTCTACAATAAGTCGCTACATTTCTTTTGGTGATGTTACTCGTCGATGTAAATCAGATGACAAATCTCACAAAATGAATTGTGTGTTCAAAGAATTTCAAAATAATATTCGTACGGCTTACGAACCAGGAACACATGCTTGTGTTGACGAGACATTGTATTCGTTTCGAGGACGTTGTCGATTTAGACAATACATGACAAGCAAGCCCGCGAAATATGGATTGAAGTACTTTTGCCTATGCGACGTAGATACTGCCTATCTCACGAATGTCCAAGTTTACCTTGGTAAGGAAAATGGAGGTGGAGTTCGAAGAAAGAATATCGGCTTGAATGTTGTCTTAGACCTTACAAAACCCCTGAATAAAACTGGACGAGGAATAACCACGGACAACTTCTTCACATCCATTGAGCTAGCAGAAAAATTATGGGAAAATGGACTTACGCTGCTGGGCACGCTCAGGCTGAACAAGCCTCAAATTCCTGCGTCATTTTTACCAAGTAAACATCGTGAAGATGAGGATTGCAAGTTTGGCTTCCATCATACGCACCTCAGGAAGGAAAAACAGTAGTCTTGGTTTCAACAGAACACCACAGCAAGAAAATGGTTCCATCAAGTAAATGCAACGTGTACAAACCAGAAATCATCGATGCGTACAACAAAACAAAGGGTTCTGTTGACACTTTCGAAAGCTCATTGCTGAATACAGCTGTCGTCGGAGCAAATCTCGTTGGACGAAAAATGTTATTTTTTTATGCTTGATGCTATTGGTTATAACTGCTTCGTCTTGGAGTGCTCGAAATTCCCCCAAATTTTGAATGAGGATAAGCGTCGTCAACGTCAACTTCGTCTACAATGTCTAGGAGATCAACTGATTGCTCCCCAAGTGGAAAAAAGAATGAGGAAATGGGTTCAAACTGGCTTTGTGGGTGTCTCCAAGCTCCTGCGTCAAGCTGCCGAAAACTGCGGCTTCATCGCTGAGGAGGACTTTAGCCAGCCAACACGAACCACTATCAGAAAGCGGAAGGTGCTACAAATGCGGCAGAGAAAAGGACAGAAAGAGCCGTAATCGCTGCTTCAAATGCAATTTGTCCGTGTGCTCTTCTCACTCGCAATCAAACTTCGCAAATTTGCAGTAGTTGCTTTGATGAGTGAAATTTGAGTTAATTGCAAAATTTTTTAAATTGAAGTTGTTTCTTCTACTCAATCGTTCTTTTAACGTCAAGCCGCTGTAAATAAGTTCGTGAGGCATGCAAAGGGATATCAGATCAATTATCAGAGTACTATATGTTTAGCAATACTGTAGAAGAGATAGATTGCTGGGGTACTCGTGTACCCCATTTCGTAGGCGATGCAGGTAAAAATATTATCGTAGTACGAAGGTTAACGGATATTTACGTTTACAGTTCACTGTGCGCTTACAAATAAGGGATAGGGCTTCCTCCTCCCAAACATGAAAAGATTCACGATCGATTCTATGAGATCTACAAAACTGATTTTTCCTCAGTTTGTACAGAGCCTTAGACCCATTGATTGCGCCTTTAATTGCGGAATGAATCAGCTCTTTTCTGTTGTCATCGGTCGGACATCTATATTTCAATCATTATTAAGGCAATTTTTTACGACCGCGTGGCTATTATATTCTCAATATTTCGACTCAATGTCAATGGAAACAGAAAAGGAAAATGTGTTGAATATTAAGACTTTAATCATATAAAGGCAAAGCCATAAAAGGCATTTTAGCTACTTAAAGGGGGAAATGAATAGTTTAGTTATCAGCGCCTATCTTGAATTGCGAGATTTTATGCGGTGAATCTTTAAAAGAAAAGTTCGTGGTCAATTTTCAACTGAAAACATTTCGAAAGCGCAATCATTGGTATCATTGGAGCAGATAATTAAATTGTTTAAACTTGTCACTTTGGTGGAAGTGCAGACTGATTCAAAATGATGAAACATGCGGGAACCTACTAAGTGGGCAAAAAGAAATTTTTAATGCTCTACAGAGATAGGAAAAATAGTCGTGCGCCGCTTGCGGATTGCTGTGAATGCTCCGATCGACACGATTCCTTCAAATTCGAAGCATTGTGCATAAGTTTTCTCGATAATGTTGTTGGTCCTTCCGGTCATCATCTCTCTGTAGAAATTGATATCGTCTGTGTCTCCTTGCTGTGTGATCCGGTTGATAAAAGTCACTGAAACGTCGTATATTTTGACATGTTAAGTGTTGAACTGGTTGCTCATTGTTCAATTGTTATGCTGTTATGTCAGAAGATAAGCCCTTTCATTAGCGCTACATGTTCCAATGTTTCCTTTCTATTCAAATAGAAGAAGAGACGTATGTCTAATCCTGTGGTTGCTTAGGATAATCACTCTTTTCTAGAATGTGACTGCTTTTCAACATTCAAGCACCGACCTGGATAACAACTGGTAGGAGAACTTATTTTGGTGAGTGCAGCACACGAGACTCATTCATTTCGTCATGAAATATATGATACACTGCATTGTTTTCCTCAATCCAATATAGCCCTGCAACCTGCCTGTAGTCACTTCACTTACACCACAAAAAATAGATGCTCAATTTCATGTTGATGAATATTGAAGATTTATAAATTATTTTATGCTCTCATATCAACACGCTTCATAAATGAAATATATTTTCAGCCATCACAATATCAGTTACTTTTTGTGAATTTAACATTATTGCACAGTTTCAGTTTTGACTGACAGCATGCTGTCACCATTTTTGTTCATATGATCAATAATAATGCAAAATAAACACGCGAAACATCGAAGTTTGTTTCATACCAGTATTCAAGACTATAAATCATGGGTGTGCCGTTAAATTAAAATTTGGATTTACATGGGTTAAGCAAGATAATCATATTAGTGACTTAGGAAGCGTCTCATGCTTCAATTCTTATCCTTATCAGAGGCAAGCAAATTCCGCTGCTCTATAACTGAAATTCCGCGGCCGATATATTCAAATTCCGCTAAATACCGCTTTCACAATTTACTATCACTGAGCACTGAATTACGCTTTCTGGAAATACCCATTTTTGTTTGACTTATTGATGCGTATCTATACATGGACGTTACGACAATTTTTGGCCTTTAGGCTACCCAATGAGATGCTTGTGACCATAATATGTTATCATTATATATTGTAAATAGGCTCTATTATCTATATCTTTTTAAGGCATTTTTATTAACAAATATGGTGCGCTGCCATATGTATTTGCCGTTTAGTTAGCGAATTATATCTAGCGTTTCATGTACCTGTACATGTATATAATTATGTATGGAATAGCCTGCACAGCATAAATAAAATCATAGAAATTTTAAATATAAAAACAAAACATGATCCATTTTAAAGCCATCGTGGGTAGAAACGTTGCACACAAGCACGTCACATAGTAAGACTTCGTGTAAAAATATCGAACAGATTTAGATTGTTAACTCAAGGATTGTAATATACTGTACATTCAATAAGTTCTTTGCATTTTCTTCCGTAAGGGTTCTGATTCTGTCTGAGAATATGTGATGGTAAATGTTGAAGCTTCGCTCGACTTCCGCACTACTTAGGGGGAGTGTCAAGTTTTGCTTTGCCAGACTAGATAAGTAAGGCATCTCCTGCCTGTGATCAGCCCACCACTGCAGGGGATCCTCTCCGGTGTAGCTTCGACACAAAGTCAAATACGATGACCACTCGTCGAGGACGGTATTGTTTGGGGCTTTCAAACCATGAACACTTTCAAAGTTCTTAATGTCTTTTTCTCCAACAGTATTGAAGCACGTCATTTTCCTTGGATTAAATACGCGAACAGCTTCAATAAAATCCATCGCAATATAACGTTTTCGATAGCGCCGTATCGTATGCTATATGGAAAGACTTGTGCCAGGATGATTTATCCTTTTGCGACTTGCTGTTCAGAAGCGGATCGGTTTGGGTGCTGAAGTTGAATGAGGGGGCTTTTCCATTTTCCAGAAAAGCTTTTAAGCATTTCAAAGAATCATACGCGAGATGCGCAATTGGAATGTCCTTTCGCTCAAATAACTCGATCACTTGAACCATTCTGCCCGCATTGTCGCTGATAAAAGATAGTTCTATCTCAAGTTGCGGAATGGAAGATTTGTGTTGAAAGATGTCACACAGTTCATCAATGTAGGAAGTTCCACACGTTTCACGTTCCTCGGAAACAAAATCATGGATAAACTTAAGGAATTCAAGGTAATAGGTAATAGATCACAGCTGAATACCATGCTGTCCATCTTGTGAACCCAGGTCTCGGAGACTGACGTGGAGTTGAATACCATGTCTCTTCAGGAACTCGATCCAACGACGTCGGCGAGAAGATGTTGTCTTTTTCTTAAATAGGCGGCGCATAAGATGCAGAAATTTGTTTGTCAGTTCAAAAAAGGTTTGCCAAGTTCGAGCCCAGCGCAGAGATTTACAAAGTGAGCAGCGCAAGGTACCCAAAGCATATCAAGATACATCTTGCTCAAAATATCAGTATAGGATTTGTGGCAGTATTCAGCATTGTCAGTAATATATATAGTTTTACACATTTCTCAATACCGAACCGTGCCATTGCTGATGAAACGAATCGAGCGAGTTCAGCATTATTGAGAGAAGCATCTAGAAAATCAGACTGCAGCAGTAAAGTCTGACCTTCGAACGAGAGCATGATGTTGAGAAGCGAGCGGTCAGCAGTGTCGGTCGATTCGTCTGGATTGATAGCCCTCACTACATTACGACGGACACCATCAGCAATAAGTTCGTTGACGACAGCCTGTTTCTTTTCAGAAATCTGCGGGACAAACTTTTGCCGCAAATAAGAAGCGTGAGATAATGACCACCATTACGACAGTACTTTTGAAGAAAAGGTTTCATTTTTTCAGTATTTTCCAATGGTATATTGGCTTGTAGCATCATTTCGACGAAGTCCTCTTTGAATTGATCTTTTTCTTGCGAAGCGGAGTAACTAGACGACAAAGTCATTTGTCTCTTCGACGACGGACTTGCTTCTGATTCATTTGTCAGTTTATTTCTCTTTAGATGTCGTGACGATTGAATATGTCCCTTTATAGCATCTAGCTTCAAAGACAAGACGAAACTGCAATGCTTACAAAATAAACGATCACCATCGACGTATAGGTCATTTGGGTATTCAGTCACTCTCATGCGAGCATTTACAATCTCCCTCTTACGCATGATCAGATGAGATTGATCTGAAACCAGTCTGAAGCTATCCTACCAAGGATGCTACTACATGCGCAAGGTTATTCACGTGATGACTTGGCTAGTCCAATCACATGATAACATCAATTCTCAATGCTATATCTCCCATACTCGCTGCAGGATTCCTTGGCGTTGCCTACACACTCACACACGCATGCGTCATAAGCTACGACACTATCCCGCGCGCCTTTCATCCTTTCCCTTAAAATAATAACGCATGGAAAAAGCCAATTAGCAACTAGCAAGCTTGAGATCGAAAATAGTGCGCACAGCGAGAAATGAACCTGCAAGTTTACTTACAGATTGCTTTTCAGAGTAGTTTTCAGAGGTACTGTTTACACAGAGACGCGTGGTACCGCGCCGCGTCTGGTGTTAGAGAACCTTTTTTTGTCAATTGTTTTTGGCCACAGTAGGGAAGTTGATTCTTTCTCAGCCATCAAACATATAGTGGCTTATAAATATTACAAATCATGAACTAAATAAGTTTTATGATCAACGATGTTCATTTGATTGCACGCACCTACTTCGACAAATCAAATAATCATTATATCGTCATTTTATCTACACACTATTGTCTGTCCTGTTTATTTGACAGTCGTCAGTTTTAGTCAGCTGGTTAAAACGTCTTGCCTAACCCCACCCATTTGCGTTGTACTATTGTCGCTCTTTACCTCAGCGTTTGCATGTAGGTTCATTTGTCCTCAATAAGGACAGAAATTTGCATTCTTTAAGTGCTAATTCACGATTCCATCAGTATTCCGACTGCATCCCGGAGATATAAATTTCACTTACATCGATAATGGACCAAACTCAATAGCTGACAATGCATATACGATCTCACATCATTCTGTACATTTTACTATTCTTCTATAATCATTTGATTGGCAGTCTGCACTCAATTGCTGGAGAAGTTCCAAACCAAGAAAAGCCATATTATAAAACAGAACAAGAGAGACTTCAAACAATCTTCAGTCAAGCTAAAGTGTCTCAGATCACAGCCAATAATAAAACTGTATATGTGACTCCAACGATAATAGAGATAGATGATGTCAATGAGAAAGATGGCACTACGACCATGACTGTTAATATAGAGATGGCTTGGAAAATCGCTGAGCACAAATTATGGAATAACAAGCCAGATGTGATCGAGTTCGGTCATATTAAGAAAATGAAGTTCTGGATGCCAAAATCAGGTATATTGATGAACGGCAATATCGCAAGCGAACGCGATTCAATGGCAATACGGAAAAACGGAGTGGTTTCTCACATATTCTGGTACCAGGTGGAAGCGAGGTGCTTTATGAGAACAAATAAAATCTTTGACTGTTCCCTGAAATTCTGGTTTCCAAAGTCATTGAAAATGAAATGTGTGGCCAGAGTTTACAGAATTCTCATAGAAAGAAATCTGACACTGTCAGAATTGAAACCTTGTGAAAGTATACATGCAGAATATGCACTGGGAAGTGGTCCTAAATTCCGCAAAGTCTGGAAGAATTCTGATGTGTCTTACATACTAAGAGCGACTAGCATTGGTAATTACATTTTAATGAACTTTAATCTCACTCAACATGAACCGCATGATTCAAGTCCAGTGTTGATGATTAATTTGGCCTTAGCTTTAATAATACCAAGTCAATTATTGATGACCATAGATGGTGGACATCGTGTGACTGTCGGAATACTTGGACTGATTATGGCCACTGGAAACATGATCCAGAAAGTAGAATCGCCACTTCCTCTCCCTATTCCGATGAAATTGGAGGTGTCTTTTTTTTTACTGCAAGTTGTTGTTCTATTCTGGTGTCTGATAGCGCATGGTCTCCAATGGAAATCTTCTAAAACAGATTGCTTTGGCAGTGCGGCCTCATGCCTGAATCTTCAATCTTCACCGAACTTCCTCTTGAAATGGATTGCTGAAATAAGAGACCGACGCCATGATATTGAGAAACTGCAGAATTTGGTTGAAAAGGAAGAATATAATTCCACTGCAAATATCACCGATGTTGTTGAAGATGCCAATGACAGTCGTTCCTCATTGAAGGAGCATCAAGACAGGGACGATCGTTGCGGCTGGAGTGAGGTGATAATATTGGTTGATCGCATTCTGTTTCTCATGTGTGTTGTGGCCATTATCATCCTGGTCAATATATTTTAGCCTCTACTGGAACTTGATTAAGTTATCACCTGATGAGGAGCAGCCTGTAAAGATGCAAAATATCATTTATAGAATGAAGATAAAACAAGCATGTGATGAATTGATGTCTCGAAGGAAGAGAACGTAGTCTTTATAGAACGTTGTCTCACTAATAATAAAACTTGAAGCATCAAGTCAATAAATCTTTTTTCCAACTTTTCATTTTTTTAATTTCACTTGGTAAATCATGACGAAAGTGATTATGGGTGAAAGGAAGGGGTAGCGCAGCCAAAGATGAAGAGGTTCATTTGTCTCCGTGCATGTCTGGTAGATTGGCTATTTGACCTGTAAAGCAGATTATTGCCCGCAGGAGAAAGAGCGTAATCTATGCCAATTATGAGTGTTCTTATATCCTGCATTGGTAGTAGAGACTACAGATCTGTGAATAGATATATTCACGATTGATGAAGCAAGATTTCTATTCAAATACCATTGATCATCATAGTACGTCGGCAAATGATATTCTCTACGCAACTCATGCATAGGATTGCTTCACCATGGCATTCGAACTCGTTAGATTTAAATATCGCTCACCCAACGGGATCGGGAATTTAAGACATCTAACTATCGGAATTCTATAAAGAAGTTATCATGCACTAGTTGCGGAAATAGCTATTAACACATTTATGTTCAAGTTTCTTTCACACTGGCCATAATACATTTCATATTATCCTGATTTCTTAATGTTGCAGTGTTTACGTTAATTTCATTCTTTTTAGATGTTTTTGGATATTCATCAGTTTTATGTTTTGTTCATTATCTTTTCGAATCATAGCGGCCTCTACGATTCGTATTTCCATTCTATTACCATAATGCATTCACGGGTCATTCATGTTCACCCACAAAGGTTTTTCATGAGAACTTATGAACTTTAATGCGGATTCATGAGATCATCACAAGGAAATATTTTACTCATGATATTCTCATGATATTTTTATGAAAATATAATGAGGGGTAATGAGACCATTAATGAGAATAATAAATATCTCATAATTATTTTATGGGAAATCATGAGCATTCATGAGTTTTTGTGAAAGTAATCATAACATTATGGTAGGCCTACATGCAACAAGTTGATAAGTAGTGAGTTATGCATTCTAGCTGCGAAAGGAAAGAATCACAAGAAAAATTATTCAATCAATAAGAATCTCCAAGTTTAGTCTTAAAATAATAGAAAGGACAAATGTAGAATATATTATTGCGATCTGCAACAGCCTTTTCGAAATGATGCATAAATAGTTTGATTTTGCAACCAATGAGTATGACTGCAAGATGCTGAAAATAGAAATATGTGCAATCACTGTGCCGTGTTTCATCATGATTTATCATGTATTGGGGGCATGGCGTCGAAAGGATCTGGGGCAACTTGGCCAGTCTATATAAGCCTCATTACCAAAAAACATTATTCAGAAAGATGAAAAAGCAACACTAGATATTTTGATGAGATTTTCATGAGAAAATCACTAAATTTGATGAGATATTTCATGCGGAAGCGCTCCGAATTCACATGAAATTTCATGAGACATATACTTACTGCTTGAAAAAAAAATCATGAGGAATTTTCGTGAGGGAAGTTATAGCTCAATTCCGTCATCTTGGTTTTCAAAGGGTCTCCACAATACGGGTAACGAACGCTTGTATTCGATTAATTGCTTGATGTGGTCATTGCCTCTTTTTCGTATGTGTAATGGAGATAATGTGAAAATTAGCATGAATCAATTGACCAAATAATTTTCCATTTAATGTCTCTACTTCAGTTGTCTCCGATATTATAAGTAGCATAACGCGTACATTTTCTTTGACCACTTTAATTTCACTTCATTATTGATTTATCACTTATGATTCCTAATATCGTTGATCCAATTTCATGTGTGATCAAGCCAAGGTTGGTGAAACAACGTTGTAAGTGCTTTTTGAATTTTGAATTTGATTTTTATTTCTCAATGTAACTGGTGATCCACATACGAAATGAAATGACCCTTTGACCTTGAATCTTTGACTCCACTATCTTTCTCTTTACCGTGATATTTTTGATTCAGTATGTCATTCAGATGGATATTTCCAGGCGAATGGCGATCACGGCGCCAATCATCTAGTTATAATATGTTATCGTAGTGATCTTCACTCGGGTCGCTTCTCTCTCAGGTAACGAATCCTCACAACACTGATAATGACGGTTTGATGTGTTCTTGCATATTAAAATGGTTACAGCAAAATCGATTTCCTCTTCATGAATCCAAGTCATCAATTTTAGTCATATTTTAGTATGTCATCACTTTGTGTTTATCCTGTCTCACTAGCTTTAATCTGAATTATCATAGGCATATCAATTGATTGACAACTTGTGTGACAATCCACCGGCAGGACACAATCTCATTGTCTACTGATAAACAAATATCCATCTTATCTAATCGCATTAAAAACTTGCTTGTTATCACATTGGATGTTGAAAATCCTGGATGATAGAATATCCACTGACAACAGAGCAAGCTTGTCATTATAAAAGCACACTGCCAGGGAAAAAACAAATGCAGTCATTATGATACAGAAAAAAGATAGCTTCTGCTGCTTCCAGCGTCATGTTCATTCTGTTTTCATCGTACATGTTTCCGATTGAGCTGAGCTTACTCTAGTTTCTTGCATCAGCAGGTATAATTTATCAACCTTTGCTTATCTGTATCTTAAAAAATGAACTCCTCTTCCACTCAGGCGATCGAGCCTGTTCTTAAAACTCGTCAGAATCAAGCAAAATGATAGAGTTTAATGGAATGCCTCACTCAATTTACAGGAAGCCATTCTTCAGAATGAGAACAATGACGCCTATTTCACATAACAACAATGGGATGATTGTGGAAACTGAAACATTGCAGTTGACAAATTATCTACCTATATTTATCACACTGTTTGGAAAAGTGGATTGGACAGTTGGAAAAGTGCCCGTTAATTGATATTTAACAGGTTCAATTGCACTAATCTTTGACTCCATAGCGATCAGATATTGAGGATTACAGCCAGTCACTAACTATCAATGCAATATATTGGCGACATGTTGCATGTCGCATGACACACATTCACGGCAATATTTTGAGCTTTTGGTGCGTAGTAGTCGAAGTTGGCTTCGAAAAACAAAGAAATTTCCGTGTTCTTCGCCAATTTTCAAACCATTCGCCAATTTCAAGCCATTTCAATGTTTTTCGCCAACTTCCAAGCTTGCAAAAGCTCAATTACTTTCGTTCTATAAACGTCAAAGGGATTGGAAACGTATTGATTGGAACAATGAAACCGAAGACAATTAGATGCTATTGATAACAAAATGATGAACGAATAATATGATCAAACAGCTGCAAGTTGCCATTTTGAGAAATGTCAACCCCGAATTTGCAAAGAACAACGCAACCTTCGAAGGCACACTAGACATCAAGAGATATGTTTCTTTTTGTAAGAGACTGATCTTGCTTTTTAGAATAAAAAGTGAGTTTCAGTAACTGATGTCAAAATGAAGACATTTATTGCCCTCGAAACGTTGACAAAGCTCGAAATGAAGATTATCCGAAGTCTCATCAGGAAGACGACATGCTCGTAAGGTAGATGAGATTTGCAGAATTTTAGCAATGATCAAAAGATCGAAAATAAATGACAAACTTCAAATACACGTACTTAGCAGTCTACTGGCTCAATAATCCTAAATGTAGGTTCATACTTCGACATCGAACTCAGGGCGCTCATTTACGCAGAGTCTTTCTTACTTTTACGAACTGCAGATTATCGATCGATAAGTTTTGATACGCTCACGCGAAGTTCTTTAGTTCATAGTCAGGCCGCTCACCTCGCGCACTCGTTTCTCATTCTTTCATCATGGATGATGAAGAGGAAGAAACCAGAAATTCTTTTGTTAGATGTATTTCTTGTAAATGTGTCGCGCAGGTATTTCCACCTTTCTTTGTAAACTTTCCAATCACATTGAATATTCCTGGTAATTGATTGCCAGGACCTCTCAGCCATTTCAACGTCTTTATTCTCCTTCAAACTTGTGTCATACACGTTCCCATACTTCTGCACTTGTTCAATTAGTTCAATATCCTTTCCCTTTCAGTCAGAAAACACTTGGCAGCCATCCTTCTACGTGTTCTGGGAGCGACCTCAGCGTAAAATGTTGAAAATATCCAACATGCCTTTTGTCAGCACGCTGAGACGGACGCGCAAGATGAGTCATGGTTTTGACAACTTCATTTGCGTCCGTGAATTTGGGGCGTGCGTAACGTGTTGAATTAGTGATCACGTGACAGCAATAGTATAACGTCGACCACCTCACGCCGTTGAAAAATGAATCTACCTTTAATCATTAAATTCAGATATGATGCACTCTTTCATTGGTATATATTCTCTACGTCAACATTAATGGCTGCTCATCCAATAAAACGCATATTCGAATAGCTTGACAGCACCGACACACGGGCCTATGTTAGGTTGATATATTCTTAATGTTGGCATAAAATTGAACTGGAAAAATATTTTAGAAGATATTAAAGTCGCCGAGTTTGACAACATCAAAAATGTGACGTTCATTGTAATGATTGTAAGGCATCATCCGCGGACAGCGAAAAGGAGTCGGAAGTGCTTCCACTAGATGTGAAAAACTGTGAAGAAGCTTTATTCAGGTCTGTTGATTTTTGCCGCACAAACGGTTACATCAAGGGAGAATTCCGCGAAATTATCGTTGCATTACAATAAGAAATTTTGGCATTTAACATCTTTTGGATCACTTTCGCAAACTTCAAATCAATACGACAACGGGAAGCGATGGTATACCTTCGCAGTTGATCACAGAAGCTAAGAAAGTCCTTGCCGGCACAAAAAGATTGGAACTGGCCGGTTTTTGGCTGCCTTGGGCGGTCTGACAGTCAGAAAAAGACGACAGTGGTGGGCCGGCGCCGGTGAAGTCAAAACTGGCGATAACTAAACCGTCGTCTCTGCAACCTACTAATTAAGATTGGCAGCTGCGCAGCTTAGATAGCTAGATATCATTCTATTTCCATGCAGCATGCGGTAGGCCTAGGGGAACGCCAAATAAGCATGAGCTCCTGATGAAGTGCAGCGACGCTTTAATTCACAGATGTACTAAAATGCTTTCTAAATACTAATATAATGAAACATCAAAGTAGCAGCAATAACTCACAAAGAGGGAAGGACATGCAAGTATAAGACAAAAGCGATACATTCATCGGGGCGCGTCACTACATTGCAACAAAGGCATCACATAATAACATTTCACAGCGCCGTGACCATTGTCACAGCTTGTGTTGGCTTGCTCGATGTGCTTTGCTGCTACTTTCAGTGCGTTTGCCGTTCTCTCCGACAATACTTTGAGTCCTTCCAACGTTTATCCACTTCACCGAATTTGCTTTGAGTCGTGTGCATATTTTATTGATCCAAATACTTTTGTGTTTAATTGTCAGAGCAGTTCTTAGATAGATGTGCACATGTGACTGGGTGGGTGCGATATTCCGCATGGGATTTTTCGATAAAGTGGAGGTGCTTGTTCCACTCAACTCACTAAATGATTACTATAATGAGTACGAATGAAGTGCTGTACTTTCGAACCCAAAGAGTTCTAACGTGAATTCTGATATTTTCGAACTAAAAGAGTAGTAGAATTTGGCAATCATTTCTTAGTCGTAGTTAGTGCTGTGGTTCATTTCTAGTACTTATTTAGGACTTTATGAATAACAGTGTACGCGTATGAAAAAGATAGATCAGCAATTCACGTAATAACACTAGGTGACACGCTCAATTACGCGTAATTACACATGATCCTAAACATCCGTAGCTACGTGTGACATTGCTGCAACATCTGTCGGCAGTCCTGTTATATAGACTTTGCGTCTCATGTGTCTGCATGTATCAGAGGCTAAATAATGTGATAGGACTTCAATATTATGCTCAGGGAAGACAGAACATGCTTAGCGGTTCATCCGTGGTTCAAGCGGCAACGGAGACAACCGTAAACGACGCGCAAACTATGAACGCTCGCCAGCGCGTATTTATAAACATTCCCCATGTTTTGACAGCATCAGATCAAGTGATTTCTGACTCTTAGTGCAGCGCGTATGTATGCGGGATAGGAGTATAAACTGTCCTTAAGATACCAAGGTGTGGTCAAAATGGCCACACTTGATGTTTTTCAATTCATCATGAGGGAAGACAGAGTAATTTGGTTTTTATATGATTTTTGTCCCACAGTCAAAGGCTACGATAATATGTTTTTCATGACAATTAAATTATATGTGTGTAATAGATTAAGGTGTGGTCAAAATGATCACCCTTGGTATTTTGCGTACGTATTTAATACCATCCTTCTTTCTTGCGACAAAAGCTACCAACACGAAAAGATACAAGTAATTGTTGACATATACCCTGAAACCAATAGTAAACAACAAACACTATCACAATAAATCTTCATTTTTTTGTGAACCAACTTCTGAAATACGAGTATATGAAGACTGTCACATTGGACACAAACAGTAGTAACACCTTGAGAATTACATATAAAGAAACGTTTTTCAACAATAAATGCAGAGAATAACTTTAGCACTGTGCTGTCCACATACTGCTTCTTGGCAAACAATGCACTGCATGGTCGTCCTGTTGCAATCGCGAGACATTTTCCCCAGTGCTCGGCATTTTGTGTATCGCCGTCTCTGTTCAGGAGGTACTTCCTGTTGCTGATGGCGATCTCGAGGATTCGGCTGCCCTGTCAGTCTTGATAAGTTGGATACAGTTTCTGAATATAATCCAATTGGCTCATTGAGGCGCGATCCCATGTGGCCTTGCACCAATTCAGTCGCCAGCTCAATGAGGAAAGCACGTCCCATCTTTTGTCGATTCTGACTGCCTCTGTCGGGATGATGCATTTTGTAGACTGTATTCGTATTTATAGCCCTGACGTCGAGAACATTGTGCATATGAACCAGCTGCCATCGCAAAACCCGACAGTGTGTCGTGAAACCTTTGCACATTTCATCGAGTACGTCAACGCCTGCTTTGGTTTCATTATAAAATAACTAAATGTCACTTTTCGGATGCGGAGATTGGTCACCTGATGCAGAGATTTCATGGTGCATCGTAGACAATAAATACTCTTTACGATTTCGCTTCACTTGTGAGCACTGTAAAGTGACCTTGTTATTGACTCCTCCAAAGACAAATTTTGAATCGCCTTGTGCCATATTAGCATGCAAAATGGGCGAAATTTCTCGTTTATTCTTTGCAATAGTACCGACAAAAGTGGTTCGTCGTCGAAGTAATTCCTCCGCAAGTTGCTTTGACGTGAAAAATCGGTCAGCCGTTATGTTTCTTCCTTTGTCAAGAAAAGGCGCCGATAAACTCATTACCAAATGTTGCGCAGTATTGTTCAATTTATGTTGTACTGCTGCATGTTCATCGACGGGGCGTTTTGTGAGGGGATCACTATTCATAAAATAGCGATACTAACCATCAACACACCATTTAACCAGTTCTCCATATTTTCCCGGTTTTGCGGGGTTATAAATCTTGTTCGGAGATCGGCAGCGTGAAGAAATAAGTTGTTCATCAATTACAATATTGATTCCTGGGACAAAGAATCTTCGCAGGTTTTTGTTCCACTCATCATAAAATTCACGAATTGCGGCGAATTTATCACATTGCTTTCGTTCTTCACGACTGAGCTTATTGTCAAACGTAAGACATCTGGTCCATGTGTTGAATAATGCTCTTGACATTGCAGTACGGTAGAATGAATTGTGGCTCTGACTGAATAGATCTGAAATTGGAATCTTCGTATCATGATTAGCGCCTCGGTAGTAAAGTACTCCGAAATATGGCATCAATGATTGAATAGTGAGTTGTATTGGAATCTGTCCGCATGTTCTTGTGAGTGCTGCATAACTTTATTCAAAAGATGGGTTGAAGATATAAATGCCAGGTCTCTAAAACGCTCTCTTTTCGGGAATCTTCGGTAGGACCAGGAATTTCGCGAAATACATTTGCAGCGTCTCTTCTTCTTCTTTGAGTAGGCGGAGCCTGCGTCCAAACACCGCCGTCTTTATCACGTAATGTATTTACTTCATTTGTCCGACGAGACACCGGTTCTTCGTCCTCAGAGCTCGAGTTCTATGCCGAGTTCTGCTGCTGGTGCACATCGTGAATGTCCATAATATCCGCAGTTTGATCTTCCTCGTCTGAAGAAGAGAATTCTTCTAAGTTCATCAACAGTTGAGCAGCCTGCGCTGCTATGCGTTGTTGTCGTTGAGCCATAAAAGAAAGCCACGAAAATGATAAGTCAACAAGAAATGGAGTCACAGCCGATCGAACGATTACACTTTGATAAATGAGCTCTAATCAACGCACGTCGCTGTGATTGACTGCGCGCGCGTGTGTGTGCCTGCAGATCAATGCTGTCACGAAGATCAAATGCACAAGAAATGAAATGAATGAAAGAATGTAGCAGCCAATCAAAGATTCAACCTGATTGAGCTTTAATTATCGCATGTCGCCAGTGAATGACTGCGCGTGCGTGAGGTGTGTGTGTGTATGTTGATGTATGCTTGCTCATACAGTTGCGCCGATTTTCCATAAATTACTATGCTGTGATTTCTAATTCGCAATATCTAGGCCTACTGCAAAATGTTAGTGTAGTCAATTTGACCCCCCTTGGTATTTTCAAGGGTATCAAATACCTCAGTATCTTAAGGGTTAACCACGGATGGTTGGGGTGCTCCGTAATTACGCGTGGCATGTCACCTAGTGAACTCACCAAGGACATGGAATAATTTTGTGGTAGATGGTCCAGCGAACATACGGCTCTTACAAAATTCATTTATGCTGAGTATTCGATTCTAGAAACAGTTTTTGAGATCGAGTGCGGCTAAAAACTAGAACTAAAACTGTATAGGTATAAGTAAATAATTGTGTATGGATTTACGTAGTACTTAATTATCACTCATGAGCCCTCACACTGCCGTCAAGTCAACTGCGAAACCGTCGTAGTACTCATTGCAAAAAATCAAAGCTAAACTACAGAAAGATGTCTTCAGACTTGAGCAAATTAAGCACAACAATTCCTTGGCAGCAGGAGACGCTGCGTTTCGCCCTACGAGGGCTCGTCTCGTTTTAGTTTTGAATATGAATATGAATGAATATATTTCAAGCTGACTACAGCAAAAGATGCCAATTACAGTCAACAGTCGAATAATACAGGAATGTTTTTACAGAATACAGAATAAATGCATTAAAAGAAAACTATACAAATTATTCAATATCGAAAAATCCACGTGAAATGGAACATTTGCTGAGTGATCTGTCGAAAAAATCAACGTCAGGTAAGCTATTAACAAAACCGACTGTACGAGGCATGAAATCCGAATTACATAATTTGAGACGACACTTTTTGACAGCAAAGACCTTTGTGTGGCGAGTCCGCCTAGTCGGTAAATTAAATAAAATCAAAGATAAAAGGTAAGAACAGTTTACACGATTGTGAAGTATCTTATGAAATAATACTGTGTCAGATAATTTGCGACGATGAACAAGAGTGGTTAACTGAAACACTTCACATAAGGGAACATAATTACAACTTTCATATTTCTTGCGAGTCAAATAACATAAGTGCTTGACGAAACGTTTCTGTACACGTTCTAGCTTATCAATGTGACAATGGGTACTGGGGGACCACACAGAAGAGCAGTAGTCTAAACCAGACCGTATATAAGCGTTGTATAGAGTTTTAAAAACAGCTACATTTTTAATGGGTTTCATGATCCTTTTGATAAAACCAAGCATACGATATGATTTGTTGACAACTTTGGAGATGTGTAAATCAAATGACAAGGTCGATGTGAAATAAACACCTAGATCTTTTACAGTTAGTTGTAACAGACTGTAAAATAACACCGTTTAAGGAGTAATCAAAAGTTATGTTGAAAACTCGCTTCAAAGAAAAATTCATAAAAACGCATTTAGTGAGATTGAGTTTCAAATTCCACATGTGGCACCATAATGACAATGAATCTAAATCATTTTGAAGCTCCAAGCAATCTTGAACACAAGAAACACGTTTAAAGACCTTAACATCGTCAGCAAAAATCAAACAGTCACTCGACTGAAAACAGCTTGGAAGGTCATTTACAAACATTATGAACAAGGACGGCCCTAAAATTGATCCCTGAGGAACACCAGAGCTAACAGGAACCCAATCCGTTACAGTTCCACTTACGGCTACACGTTGATAGCGATCACAAAGATAGCTACGGAACCAAGAGAGTGCAGTACCGGTAATACCAAAATGATTCTCCATCTTCATAAGCAAAAGATCATGAGATACAGTATAAAGTTTACCGTGCGGCTGATAATCATAAAGAGTGTAGAGTGTCAGTTCAGCTTGTTCAGCCATTCTAGATATTTGAAGCTAGTTTGTGCCATTCCAAGCCGTACTGACGAGCCCTAGTAGGACGAAGCGCAGTCTACGGATGCCAAGGAATAGTTGTGCTTAGATTGTTCATCAAGTCTGAGGACATCTTTCCATTGAATGTCCAGGCGAAGAGGTACTCTGCAATCTTCATGAAAACTTAAACTACAATCAGAATCCTCGAGCAATAACAGACATGAATTCAGTAATGAATTGACTTGCTGCTTTAACTTATTAGTGTACCCCCAAATAGCTGTATCCTTGAACATTGTTCCCTACAAAACGAAAAAACACCATTTTCCTCATGCGTTGCAGCGGTTATTCCAAGTAGCCTACCTAAACTGTTGGCTCTGTCAGCAGCTTTGAGTAATGATTTGAAGGATAATTTTCAAGAAAC
The DNA here is from genome assembly GCA_907163375.1 of Prostheceraeus crozeri. Taxonomy (NCBI): domain Eukaryota; kingdom Metazoa; phylum Platyhelminthes; order Polycladida; family Euryleptidae; genus Prostheceraeus; species Prostheceraeus crozeri. The sequence continues at coordinate 163,953 of CAJQUW010012576.1, read as the reverse complement.
AGTTCGCAATGCTTGCGTCATAAGAATTATGCTATCATACTCCTACAATGTTGTAATTCGATTTCAACTGACTAGATAACCAAATCATTGTGTCGAATGTGTGTCGTCAATCGTCGACATAAGCATAATTACTATGACCGGCCGACCGGGGTTCAAGCATTTTGGCCGGGACCAAGTCGTCGGCCGGCGACTGGTTCAAACCGTGCGGCACAATATACCCATCGAACGGCTTTTCTAGTTTCCCCAGCAATTACCAATAGACGTCTCGCTTTGAGGAAATCACAAGAATTCGAATGGGATCATAGCACGGGGAACTTGAGTAACTGAAATATCGGAAAACTCATGCTGACGGCGATGATGACTAACATGTAACGTCACAAACTGCGCACGTGTCGACTAGCTTCGAAAGGAAATGTGTGTGTATCAATAACTGTCGTCGCAACATTCGCTTTCGAAATCAGGGATTTTGGACAGATCATTTGCTCTTCGATTCTTTCAGAAAAAACCACCGCAGACAAATGGTTAATGGATATTTATTTCGATAGCCAATATGGGTTTCGCCAGCATCGGTCCGTCCTGATTTCATGTTACTTATGATTTCATCTTCTTAAACATGAAGAGAGATGATAATGATCGTGAATCTTAACAAAGTACACGGATACGCTACTGGTAACTTCCTATAGTACGACACTGGAATCCGCCATCGTTTCGGTGTCGTTTTCATGGCAACGCATGTCCACGAAGTATCATTGTTTTCAATTGCCGTTCTTGACCTTTGTTATCATAGATTGCTGGATCACTATGGGTCTTGGCATGGTGTGGTGACTGGTTTCCTGGTAGACAATAAACCGCGCGTACCAATGATTTACATAACTTTGGGCATTTCTACATAGCCAGCATATTCTGGTGCTCCGTAGGGTTCCGCTTTTTATCATTTTCCTTTTGTCTCTCGAATGCATTCCATTAAGTTTTCTAAAGCTTTTAGGATTGCGATCAAATTTGTAGGCAATTTTATGATGTTGATCGAGACAGAAATATTGAAGATCTGATCAAGTTTAAAAGTGGTCACCCTGAATCTTGGTGTGACTCCTTGACTTTCACCTGCAAAAGCAATCGACATGCTACAGATATCGTATTCCGTCAATAAAGTATTGAAAATTATATCATGCCTCCTGACTTATTCTGTACATTCAACAAGTTGGTTTCAAAATCTATTGAAAAAATTCGTGTGTGTGTGTCAATAAAACTCACATCCTAATTATCAATATTTGATAATACACCGTTCGACATGATAGAAATTATTACAAGCAGAATACAGTTTTCCGGGCCCGGTTCCTACTTTGATCACATTTATACAATCGCCTCTAATATGGTCTGGCACCAGTACCATGACTATGTCTTAGAGAGACGAAACGTCGGTTTTATTGTAAATAGCCTACTTGTTTTTATCTTCTTGCAATAAAAAGCCCGGGGAGACGAACAAAATTGTTTTTTGGCAATGACGTACAAAAACTACCTCCCGTAAACAGCAGTCAACATGTTCCATGGGTCGCCCAAGGTTCCAAAGTCTCGTTCCCGGCTCACCCAGGGCCCATGAGACCACAGACCCATGGGCAATCCCTGAATATGAAAACTAAAATTGATATTATATTTGAAATACTAGGAAAAAATTACATAGTCATCTACCCAGATGTAGAAAATATTTTGAACACAGTGGGCCAAAATTCCACTATCGTCAACTATTATTGCACACATTTGATTCAAGGGAATTATTTTAAACTTCAGTGAGGCCATCCAGTGTCCTGTCAGTAATAGGAATAAATAAAAAACGCAGAAAAATTGGAAGAAGTTAGACGCATATCTTACAGGATTATTTGTGGTATCGACTGTCATTGCAAAGTTTTCACCCCAATGTATTTAGGACGACGTCAGCACTGAAGTTATTTCAAGGAATAGCAAACGAATGTAATTTGTTACATTGCCATCTTCCTCCTACTTTACACGAAAATAAATGTTACTTTTTTGTCGCACTTCCAGTCAACAACCTCTTTTATACCTATACGTGTCACTGTAAATCGCTCAATACCAATCACATACGAAAGATGCATACCAAAATATTTTTTTGGTATATTTCTGTATTCTCTTGGCATATATTTGTATGCTTTTCGTATGTTGTTTCAAATGTGGTATGCTTTACATACCAAAGACATACCAGCACAATGTTAAAAGAAAGCACAAATCATGTCCAAAGTATGTTGATTTAAGGCCCTTTGTCAATAAAGATCACACTAATGCTACTACTGCTCTGTAAGTAGTGAGATAATGACATTCAAGAGTCATACTTTCAATACTGAATTCGATTTTAATACATCTAAGTCTAAAGCATTTCATGAATAATCAGTAAGTATTCAACCATCAACAATTATGCATTATGTAATTTTGAAACAAAGCATATTATCAATCCGAAATAAAAACACATTATAATTCATGAACGCAAAAATAGTTATGTTTGAGATATATAGGTCAACAGGATTGCACGACAAATAAGGTTGAAATAATGGATGACTATCAACTTGGCTCATAAAGTAGAGATAACTACACGTCCTATTAATGTTGCTAGACAAAGACTTTCAAGTAGCAACGACGATTATCTCGTTGAGCATATAATTCACAATAAATATAATTTAGCTAAATATCACTCTATCAAACAAAAAAAAATTCGCGACTGGTATTGCCGAAAAAGTTATTTGACAGTAGTATGTAATACACATATTTTTTTCCTATGTGACTTAAAACTGCACATACCAAATACATACCAGAGGCATAAGAATGAGGATGATTTTTCATCGGGTCTTGTATATAAAACATACAAACAACTCGTATTTCAGTGTAAGACAGCAAATCACAGATAGAATAGTTCGTATCGCTATATACCAATCACATACGAAAGTAAGTGAGATGTCCTATGAAAAACATACCAGATCTCTGTAAACATACGAGAATCTCGTATCAGATGTTAGTTTCAAATTGTATGTGATTTTGGTAGTCATGTTTGCATGTAATTTTCGTATCCAACGATTTACAGTGACGTGTACTTCATAATTCAATTTTGCAAACACAAAAGACTTTAACATCTTTTACACTTTTATTCTAGTTCTATAAAGTGTTTTATTTGTGTGTAACTTATACGTTTTACCATTACGGTTCTCATGATTGCATGAGAGACTCTGACATGCATGCTTTCCGTCATAAAGAAATGAACAATTTAGTGCCACTACCACTACCGAAGTGTGAAGTGGAGCATCGGCGAATCATTAATAAAAGAACTCCATGGTTATTTTATTACTGCATTCCATCTAACTGTTCTTGTTTGAAATGAAATATAAAACTTCTGAATTTTCAATCGTTAATTATCGCGACTGAATTATTGGAATGATAAAGTTTTCATTTATGACTTGATGCAAGTTTTGACATCAATAACACTTAAATGTCCGTCAAATTTTCTACTGTCTCATGAGAAAGCACTTGACTGAGCTTCCCCTGATGAGTAAATGAAAATATTCAAGCACATTGTAGAATGTAAGCCGAAAAATGGCATGAAATCTGCATTTTAAACTATACAATGAATGTAAAACAATTGAAGTCACGCAAGCAACCTGCAAGCTTTGATGCTTTGATGCAAGAGAAAAAGAGCACTGACTACACACTGTTCAATAAACAGAAAATTATCATAATTTATCATCCACTTAGGGATGTATGCTTGCGCTTGAATTAGTTTCAAGAAATATTTGTAGTGTTTTAATAATGTAAAGCCTGAATAGTACATGTCGGCCATATATTCCGTGGAGTTGGTTTGAAATTCTAAGGTTAAGGAAAATCATGCGGGATTTAATGAAAACTCGCACTGTGTGGGAATGAGAATTCCAATGGGAGCATGAAATCTTGAAACTTCAATTGAAAGTCATGAAGAAGTCATTGGAAGAGGGATGGCTCTTGAAATATGACACAGCCCTGATGGGCTCTTACAGAATGATGTGATGCATAGGCCTATGCATAAGATCACATGTGGCAATGAAGATGTGGACCTAATTGGAGAAAATACGCTACGTTTGAGTATATAATGACACGGTGAGGATTCTAGGTACCTTCTCTGAGTGCGAATTTCCTTTCTTTCACTTCTTGCATGCATGGGCGTGGTGGAAACATCTCACTTCGAGCAATGAGGTTTAAATAACTGCTTTAAAACTTCTGGAAGAATGACACTTAAATAAGCTTTACGGCATTCTTTAACCCGCGGATTTAATCTCCAAAATTAAATGTTCTTCTCATTCATAGCGAGTTTTTCGAAAAAATATCTCAGCATATTCCTATATCCTTATGATTAAGCAACTATTTGAATCAATAATTCATCTCTTGAAGACGGAATTGTATTTTGTTACTGGTATTTTTTCATTAAGTGGACCACAAAAACTGAACATTCATGAAAAACTTCATCAAAATTCAAAAGGACTATTCTACTGTATTTCAATAGGTTACAGACATGATACATAATTTGAAGACCTACAACTTAAATGTCGCAATACATAAAAACGAATTTAGCCTTGCATGCCTAAACATTGGAAAACTTAGGGAATCTGTCGATAAGAACATTTTTCTGTGATTTTCAATCATCAAAAGATTGTTAGATCCATGTTCAAGTCCATCAACTGTTTTTTATACATTTCATGAAAGTGTTCTACACTCTTGGCTTGAGTAACATGATCAGCCTCCACTAGATCGACTAATTTGTCCAAGCAATCATCTAAAACAACTTTACAGCGATAATGGACACTATTGAGATTCATTTCAAGGCTGGTAATGGTTTCATCTCGAGTTTTTATTTCTGCTTTAAGTTCTTTTATTTTTTCTTCGTAACTATCCGTTAACTGACGAATTCTGTAATTTGCTTTTGCCAGAAGTAATTCCAAGCGTTTTGTTTTCACAAAATTGAACTTTTGCATAGATTGGTACTGTGCTGTAATTGAGACGTTGTAATCATAATAATCCTCTTCTATTTCAAAGATCGCATTTTCCTTGGTTTCAACATCGATTTTCAATTGTCTCAGTTCATCTGATTTATCTTCAACTTGCATAAAATTCTGGTAATTGACAAACTTCATATTTCGCAACTCTTGTTCGTAGAATCCGATAATTTCTTTTAGTTCCTTCACTACATCTTCTGCTTTCTTCTTTAATCGCTTATTTTTAGCAGGCATGTTTCAAGTTTGATCGTAGAGGAGACGTGTAATTAAGAAAAAGAATTGATGCAACTGAATTATGCAGAAGATAAGTCATAAAATTTGAATATTTCTATATCTCTGCAATTGATGTTCATAGATAAATGGATATACTTCTTAATGTCATTCCATCAATATTAAGCAGGGACTTCTGTTCATGTCTAAAACGGATGTCTATGAAAATGGAATCGCTTGTGCTTCCTGAATGGCTATGCTTATTTAGCAATCGAGGGCTGGTTCATTATCTTTGGGATCTTTGGATCTTCTTGATATCGAACTCTCAAAAATATCATTAATGCAGCCTACATTTAGCTAAGCATTGAACTAGGTTTTAAGTTAGTAAAATAGACGGGATTTTCAAAGTCATTTGGCTTGTAGGTCAATGAAACGGACTGTCACGGCCATAATTTCAAATATTAAGGGTTTTATATCAAGAGAATTACATGTAAAATATTAGAATTTTATGAGTATTGTTAGTTGTCCAATTGCATATGTATTTTCAAATTATCTGTTTCTAGTCAAGGTTTCTGTTGTTCAAGCTGTTGAGGTTTTTAGTCAATTAAGCAGTTACTGCTATTGACTATGTTGAGCTCTCTTCGTTCGATTGACTTTGAAAGTTATTCGAACTCCTTCTAAACAGCTCACCTCCTCTTCAAAACTGAATACATCACATGAATCATTGGAAGTTGTAAATACCTATGGTAATCAGATTTAGTGGTAACTTCAACACCTTTTCGTCACATGCGTATTTGTTTCATCAATACATCTGCTGGGCATTTCATGTCTGTCTTCATCATCATATTATCCAACAGCAAATCGCTCGCAGAGGCATGTTTCATTGATAACGGCAATTCGTTGGAGATCATTTGAATTTCTACCCCTTTTCTTGATTACCGCCATACATTCCAATGACTACTGTGGGTTTCGTTAAAGCTTATTCTGTACATCAGAGTAAACTCTTTCATGGCTTTTTAACTGCGCATTCTGGTCAGTCTAATGGACTTAACAGCAAGTAATCCAAATAAAAGCAACATTTCGGCCTTTTTGTGCTGTTTTCCATGCTCATTTTGCTATAACAAAAATAATCTACCAACTAATTCTAAAAAAATGTCAGAAAAAGTATTTTTAGTCGAAATCTGCAAACGAATGTGTTGGTAATGGGAAAGCCTAATTAGATCAAAACTAGCAATTCAAAGTGAAAATTTAATTTTAAAGCATCAGAATTTAACCAGCATTCTGTTTCAGTTTTAGAAGATTGAAATGTTCCATGTTTGAAGTCACAATGCCACTGAAATGTTGCTGTTTGTTGATGTTTATTTCAGTTGCTATTTTCGGCACCGGTTTTGGTCAACAGTGTGAATGTCACTGCATCTTCGCGATTCACTGGAAATCCCCATCGTTAATACACTGTTGTCGTGACAAAGTATGTCCTCGACGCAATATTCATTCAATGTATGTTATATGTTCATATCAGCCTCTAATGATTATCGGACTTGAGTTTCTCAGCGCACCAAATTACATGAAGCTTTAAATACTCCATATTCAGCGTTTGGACATTCCTGAGGTGGGACGCTATTTACGGTAATCGCTCAATCGGCCTCATCTGCGTGCCATAGCAGCTTGGAATCTATTCAATAAATTGAACAATAAAAATAAAAATAAATTCAATAAATATTCAAACGCTGTCTCTGCACCGATAAGTTACTTTTCCCAAGAAAATGGATTGATAAGAACGCTTGTGAAGGGAAGACAGCTCCGAAATGTGTATGTCATCAAATATGGATGTTTTCATTCAAAAGTGACATTTGCAATTCATCTGTAAATCGATGCTCCAACACCATCTAGTCATCTGCCTTCATGATAGTCACTTTTGAAGATATTTAAGCTTGTAGAACATCATTCCGCGGATGTATTGAAGCGGTTACTTTCTAAAGAAAATCTCCCGGATTCCTGCACCTACATGTATGTACTTTTATGTACGAAATCTATGTAGCACCAGGCCGACACCAGCCCCTCTGAGCCCGATAAAATGATGTGCGCTTATAATACAAATGCTGCTTATCTGCGCAATTAGACAAAACGTTTGCGGTTTCTTCATACCATCAATTCCCATCATATCAGATTGTCAACAACAAATGCATCTGAATCGGGCGATGAGAATCTCACTTCATACAACTCATTCATGAAGGAAAATGCTTTGAACAAGGACGAGCACAAATTATCATTTCCGAACATTCAGCTGCAAAATTTATGAAACAAAGATTTGTTTTCGCAAAATGATAATAGACTAAATAAATGCACAACGTGTACTCAATTTTCCATCGGAAACAAGACTCAATATCTAAGCACGAAAATCAAATAACATCAAGTCATTCTAATGTCTGTCACACTTCTTAACCGGTAAATGGGCGTGCAGTGCGAGCTGATCATTCTCGATATTTCTGTCGAGTACTTTTTTCAAGGAGGTATAAGGAAAAGGATCGGGAAGTCTGCAATGTGTAACAGAAGAGAAATATGAATGTACTCAGTAGAAATAATTGTTTGACATTGAAATTCGAACCATGTCTTGAAGTGTTCTGCTATGTTTTGGCATGACACATTCCTTTCTTATATCGTGATTTCGTCGAATGCGCGAAAAACTTGTGATAAAAGATAATAAATATGGTTTTTGTCAAAATGCGTTTTCATATGTCATTTTAGCATTATAATGCTAATAATTTTCTTAGGTGACAGTATATATCTGCTACTAATGTGAATAGAAACCATCTCGCAGGCTTCCGCATTGAAAGATTGGGAAATTACAGACTTCGACTTCCGGGAGTCATGGTGCTTGCAATGATCACAATTAAATCAGAGAATTGCTTAAGTGATCCTTGTCACAAGCGAGCCAGATTATCTTCAGTTGTATATTTTCTTTATCACAATAGATCAAAGTCGCGAGACGAAATGACAAGACATATTGTAGAGTACATGTTGTTCACCGGCTCACGTTGATCATGATTCTGACATCAAAAATAGTCGTGTCAAAATTAGTGAAGAACCAAGTTTTATTGGAGACTCAAATTCTTATCAAATTTTATTTTTATTGTTATATTTATTTTCATTTCTTCGCAACTCAACACAATTATGTCAAACCAAGGCATCTTCACAGCATCGAATAATATTATATAATAATAATAACATGATATATATTAATATATTATAATAATTTTAATGATAAATAATGATAATGCAATAATTATATAATAATATCGAATAATATACAGAGTAATATTTTCAAGGATTGGGAATATGTTTGACGATTATCACGCATATAATGAACAGCAGACAATTTCCTTCGTCACATATATTACATTGTATGTATATATTATGTTGAATGAAATACGGGTTGTCCTGCTATGTAAAAGGCGTTCACTATAACGATGCATATCTCATTAAAAGACTTAGGCCTACAGGTACATGCAGGTCTTCTATTGCACCACGATGTGAGATATTCTGTGGCAACTTAATTGTCAAAAAGCGTTCTCTAAATGAATTCAATATTTACGGCTTTGAAAAAAAGTTGAATCAGGTCTTCTAAAACGCCCAGAAAGGATGTATGGGGTGCATATCGGCGACTGTATTTTTTCGTCAAGAACGTTCAAATGTTATTGATGTCGCCAACAAACTAACAAGATGCAAATTCCAGAAAATTCTGACTTTTCAAGTTTTTATCATGTTTCTACAAATTGCACCGACTACATACGAACGAACCTTTCCATTTTTTTGAAATTCTGTTTGGACTTTGTGGTCGGTGTGTCATCGAATGCTAATACAAATCCATTTCATACTAGAGAACTTCATTCTGAACGTGTGGTAGTTGGACTGACAGCATTTTGAAGAGGAGATAAGAACACGAGCGGCGAAAGATGATCTTAAGACATAATTGGGTACATCATTTTCAAGGAGTGTGCGCGGCACTTAACTTCAACCAGATCAAGAGATTCAAGAGATCTGTCACCGAAACAAGGGTTTCCACAAAGCTTTAGGCTGCAATGGAAGATAAAAATGAAAGACAAAAAGCATCACAGTAATTTTAATAACATTGGCCATCCCTCTCTTGTATCGATATACAAATGTCTGTTGCTGTCATTCACGAGAGAAAATGCTGTTAGTTGTTAACAAGACATCGTTCTGAGGACGCAGTAACGAATATAGAATACAACAAATTAACTACAACGTCATCATTTTTCAGGAAAACCTGTGACTCAGTTTCCAAGCGTTTGTGTACGAAGGAACCCCAAAAAACCAACTAATGGTCAATGCAAGACGATACTCTATTGCGAGGCCTTTTGCGAGGATACTATCTTATTTCGTACTCTTCCTTTAATCTTGAATTTATATAATTTTAATCTCTGCTCGTTCAGTTTTCTGTTGTGCAATTTGTGGCTGACCATTTGCCGCATGAGTGATGTTAATCATCTACTCTATGTGCTCTTGTCATTCGCTTGTCATTCGACGAGTCGGCTGTGCTGGCTAAGAGGCCTCACAATAAAGTATCGTCTTGTATAGTGAACATCAACTGGTTATCTCGGGCTTCCTTCCTACACAAACGAACATTATCATAGCTTGAATGCAATTTTCACACGATGATGAAAATCATCCCAGCAGCAAGAAGGATAGCACAAACATCATTGAGAAGTTTTATTTGAATCCTGGCATGATGAAAATCATCCCAGCAGCAAGAAGGATAGCACAAACACCACTGAGAAGTTTTATCTGAATCCTGGCATGATCGATTGTTCCCCTAGATAGCCTACTAGTTAGAATTCTCATGCGATGATGAAAATCATCACATCAGCAATTTATAATAGAATATAATGCTTACTAATTTAAATTATTAATTAAAGTCCTAATGAGGACTGATGGCGTTCTCCAATCCGCAAGTGTACAGATGCAATGCTGCTGTAAACATTGGATTAATCAGTTCTTAAAAGAACTTAATGGAGCTTCATCGTGGCGACGAATTAAAATTGATCAGCTTTGGCCCAATATCTGTTAAAAATGGAAATCTTAAGACTTGTGACACTACTCATTCTTACTACTGTTAATATACTAATACCATAGATTCCAAACACTGCCGCATACACGTTCAAAGCAGACGTATAATATACCTTACCGACTACAGATGCTGGTAGTGGAAATACAATAGGACAATAGTCACCATAGGTTAAGGAAATTAAAAATGGATATTATAAAACAACAGGAAACCGATGGTTAAAAATTGGGAAAGTGGAGGTAAAACATGGAAATACAACGATGCCACTACACCGATTACAAGTGAGCTATATCTGACACTACACAAAGTGGATAATGGTAAGAGTTGATAAGTGGAAAGTGGATAATGGAGTTAAACTATAGAACTAGAATGACACTCCACTACACCGAAAGCAATGAAACTACATACACTATACCTAAGACTACACATGGAAAAACTATCTCTTCACTTGAATTTGTTATTTGTCATAGCCAGTTTCTTCATCCGTCTATAATACTTCATGTAATCCCACATTTATTCATTTGAAATAAAATACATCGATCACTACTTCAACTACCAATTAGGGGATATAAAACATAATACTGCAGTCCGTTAGTCATCAGCAGGTACTCGTATAGTTGTGTTTCGACCTCTAACCTGAACACTCAAATCCAGACGAGCGAGGTCCCACACATAGTGGCTGACAAAATACTGAATAGGTAATGATATGTCTTGAAAGATATGTCACAAAGATAAATCAGACATCATCAATTGTTACGTTTCCCAAAATGTAAACTCATCCTGTCATTAAATTCATCCCATCAATAAATACAGTATGCTTTTTGCGATCCGCACATGTAAACAAATCCTGCACATCAATATTTGCCTTTTCGATTTCCACAAGTAAACAAATCCTGTTCATCCTCGAATCCCATAAGCATGTAATCGTTGTGTGATAAATATGCAATCCGTCTTTACACAAACTTCGCCTCATACATCAAGACTTAACGATGGGAGCTCTCTCAGCTCCCGTAAGCCACGCTAAGCGTTCTGCATTCACTCTTCACCGCCCCTCAAATAATTGATGACTAAAATAATTGATCTTTAAATGATAGGAAATGACATAACTTTATGTCCCCATATCCTTAGGCACAATACGCGTGTATGCTGCATAACATTGACTTTATAAACGTTTAGCTTTAATATTGCAAGTGCTTCTAACTCCCACAGAGTATTTGAATTAATGGAAAGAAGCATTGGAAAAGCATTTGCTTCGATGAATACATGAAATTTATGAAATATTCAAACCTAGACACAATAACATATAAAGTTGATGTTATTGAATTGTGATGTGTTGATATAGTGATCTCACCTCAATATTATGCCTATCAAATGAACAACAATTATTTGATATTAAGTAAATCGCTTGTGCTTCATTTTCTATTAAATCCTTCGAAAGCATGTAATCGAAGTTCTCTGTGCGCTGACGGAGATTTTCTGCAAAAGATGAATTTCTTTAATTTCGTGCCATGAAGCGCAACTAAATGAAAAATTCATTTTTAGCTCACTTATAGACAAAATCAAACAATAAATAACGCTGAGAAGATATTGTAAAATATACAAACGAAACTTTAATATGATTTTTCGGCAACTTTTATGACATTTTTAAATGTCACCAGATGAAAATTCAAATTTTCATCTGATGCAGCAGAAGAGGGTGTGAATCTTGCTGAAAAACTGTTGTCTTAGGATTCACAATAGCTTCGATTGCTTTTATCTGTAGGCGGAGTAATGAAGCTTAATGTGAAAAAATTGTTTTTAGATGAGAATTTTCATGTGAAAGTGTTGCATGCATTGTGAGCTAAATTTACCTTTTAAAACGACAGGAAAATGATAGAATTTTTCATTGAAAATTTCTGTTTAAATCAGACAAATGAAGCAAGAATTTGAAGACGCCACAGTAAAGATCAGCTGTGATTTTATTCGATATCACAGAACAACATAAATTTCTTTCGAATATTTTTTCTATTTAGATGTAAAAACCGATGAGACAACAAATCTTCATTATATGACAGCGCAGTTGTCCAATTCACATAGAGACATTTACAAAAAATCTACAACACGGCAATTGCTTTTTAAATTAATTCATGACTCTACATGCTCATGGTTCTGGTTACCTTCTTTAATCATCCTGTACAAAATGGCCACAGTGCTTCTTCGAAACACATCCTGTAAAAAATGTTGACAACATTATTTTCCTGATTTTTCAAGATTGCAGCGGACATTAACAGGGTGAGTAGGTGTAGCCTGATAACAAGTTGCTAAACCAATATCCAGGGCTGCCGTGGGGATGGGGACATCCGAAAAACTACTTAAATTCAATTAGTACATTAGCCAGATAGGCCTGTTTCACACATGCCACTTTTTGCAGCGCCGAAGTCGCGCGGTTGTTAGATTAACATCACAGCCTATGGAGCCTTTCACACATGTAGCGAGCGCGTTTTTATTTTGCCGCGAGTAAATCGCGATTTTGATTTTGACCAACCAATGATCTTTAACATCATCTCAAACTGAGAACATTTCTGAGTTCAGCATGATCTGGCGATTAAAACCCATCCGAATTGTTAATTTTCGTTCAGTAGAACCAATTCTATCTTTGATTCCCAAAGTGTTGATGTTCTCGAACTTCGTGTAAATCAATCAATACTGCAGCCAATGCGCGTGCTAAATATAAGTCAGTCAATGTGACTAATTCACATCATTAGTTCTCATCCGTCAATGGTCAGATTTCGGGGATCCACACACCAAACTGTTCATCAGAGTATGAAGAGGTTGATGGTGCTCATGGCGTCCACCATGGAGAGAAATTTCTGCCTTCACAATCCCCTTTCCATAGAACAATGGCCAAAAGAGACAATTAGAAAGCTATGCCCATCGAAGACAATAGCAGTATAGTCGCGCGGCTGCCAGGGTAACATTACAGTCTTCAGAGCTTTCCACACATGTCGCGCGTTTTAAAAGCGGCTAAATTGTCGTAAGAATTCTACCGGAAATCACGCGATTTTGAGGTGATTTTGAGTTTTGACCGACCAACGATCTAGAACACAGCGTCAATCTGAGAACATTTTCGAGTGCAATATGTAACGGTGATTAAAACTCACTACGAATTGCTAAATTTCGTTCAGTAGAACTAATTCTATCACAAATAATGCATTTGAAGATCGAAAGTGTTGAGGTCATTGACCATAGCATACGTCAGACAATAGTGCCTTTCATGTGCGTGCAATCGTCGATGACTGAAGTCAGACCATGTCACCAATTCACATTTTGACTTCGTTCTCAGCCGTCAGTGCTCGTTTTTTGGTGATTCACATACCAAAATGATCCCTAGAATATGAAGAAGTTGATGCCTTGCATGGCTTCCACCATGGAGAGCATTATTTTCATTACAGAATAAAATTTGTACATGCAAGACTCCCTATGAGGATTCAGCCTATGCACTGTGCCTTTTTGATTGACTAGACTGGAACACTTGCAAAAGCAGAGCAGATACTGACAATAGATGCAGTAGATTGTGAAAGTTGTTGCTTTTCTAATCGATGCTATGAAAGTCGTCGCTTCGTGAAGATTTGCTGACTTGTGCTATGAATAGATGACGCAATCGACTACATTTATCGATGCTGAGATTTCTATGTCTTTCGAATGAGCTTGCATGTCTATAGGTTTGACTACTCAAGAACGAGTTTTGTCCCTTCAAGATTAACAATTCTATTTCAAAGTGCAGAAGTCGAAAAGAGTTTGTGTTTCAAGTGCACTTTTGTCGGCATGAATGAGTAAGCTGCTGCTCTTTACCAAATTAACTGCAGCGCTACCGTTTCAAATGCAAAATGAAACAATGAAAGTAATAAAGGCGCAGCTTTTTCATTTTTCTTTTCACCTGTTCAGCTACATGCATTCGAATTGCTTATAAAGGTTAATTGACTTACACGCGCACATCAAAAACATGCGTCATTCTTCATTTACTGAGATAGGAAAAATAGTCGTGCGCCATTTCATAGACATTACAGTACATATTCCAATGCTTCCTTTCTAGTCAAACAGAAGAATAGACGACTGGTCTAATTCTGTGGCTAATCGCTTTCGTATTTAAATCAATACTCCAAAATAATCAATGAAGTCCAATATACACTGCAAACTGCAATACCAAAGCTATCTACGAAAGCAATGTACAAAACGAGAATAACAAAATGTACGAAAGCGCTATTGTTCGTTCTCGTACACTACGAAAGCGATAAGCTTTCCTATTGCATTATCTTCATCATCCAATAGGAAAGCCAATCGTTTTCGTAGTGTCTATACATGTATGAGCACGAGCAATAGCGCTTTCGTACATTTAGTTATTCTCCTTTCGTACATCTGTTTCGCAGTCAAAATCAACCAGCTTTCGTACTCTACAGTTTACAGTGTACACGTAGTTTGTGAAACACATCGATCACGATATTCATCAACACATGTGTAATGACTCCTAACCATTGAAGAATGCATACCAAGACTTCTTGATCGTTATTAGGAAGGTAAACAATTTGATGTTATCCACGATACTTGTTCAAGCCCTTAACTATTAGGCCTAACTGCCATTTGCTCTTATACGCTCTTTCCCTCAATGATGCGTTATTTAGCTAAGCTTTTCGATTTAATCCAATCACAAAAATTGAAAATTACAATGAATTGCCTAATTCATGATTTTGTTCAAACGGTAAAAAGCTTTTGAGAAATTTATTCTAATCTCTTGAAAGTTCTTATAAGCTTATGCATAGCGAATTATGATTAATGTATAACTATAATTTCTTTGCAATTTTCACATTTGACCTCCTTGGATTCGTCAAAGAAAACGGTCACTGATAACCTTGTGGTCAGTTCCTCATCTGGGACTGAGCAAGAACAAGTTCAGTTAAAAAATCTCGCGGTTGACGGATATTTACGTGCACGTATGTCTAAACTGCAACCTTTCTATTTCATTTATAGACAGATTATTGCTGTATGGTGTTGCAATCTTTATTAACATCAGGATTTCTCTTTTTTCCGATTTACCATGAAGCTGAGATGCTCATCTGCTAGCTCGTGACCTTGCAAGTGCAGTCATGATTCATCTGTATAATGCATTCGAATTTTTAGTTGTGATAATTTTACTTGAAACGGCAATGCTGTGCTCGATTCGAAAGTTTTCTATCTAAACTGCAGATCGCCATTAATTAAAATTAATTTCCAGTAGTGTCTTGTTTTTATTATTCTGTTGATATGGCAAATTGCATCTGAAAAGGGAGCGCTTCAACTTATCCCGGTAAATATACTGCTGGAATGTCAGCGATAAACTCGAAGCGCTAATTCTGCAGCTGAATTATCTTTACCTAATATGAAGCGGATAAATAGCTTCTTGATCGGTAATCCTATATTACACAGAGCAGACGGCGAGACAAAACTGCTGAAATACGAATGCTTCATGCTGATTTTGAATATTATATTGTGACCTATGTAATAAATTTTAGATGTTCTGACAGCAAATGTCCCTTTGATTTCGATGAAAACAAAAACAAAAGCAACTGGAGTCTGTCTTCAGAGTAATTTTGGTTCAAATCATTGCATCAACCCTGCAACGAATGACAAAATCGAGAACGAATCAATTTGATCTCTGCTGTTCATATTGTATTTATCAAAGGCACTTGCAAGTTGACAAAGTCGTATATCCAGTTCGATGGTTTTTGATCATATTTTTGTCCTAATTTGTATAGCTGAAGCATTCGCGTCATTTATGATAAAGGGAAAACACTGCCATTCATTTTTCTTTTATCTTTGAACTGGATTATAATTTAATTTCACTATTCTAATCGGAGAGTGATATTGGATATTCTAAGTAATTGCAGTGATAAAACCAAGAAATATCTCAACAATAAATCCATTACTGTCGGTGTCTGCGATGTTCGCACTGTGCTTTCTTAAAGTCTGTTTTACTCTTCCGCTTTTCATTATGCGTTCATCTCGCCTTCAGCCTATTGTGCTTTCATACACTGTCAGCTATAATATGTCATCAGTTGAGTTGTAGACCAGTGTTCGGCAACAGCAAAGAAGTCGTTGAAATCAAAACGTTTTGATTAAGAACGTGTGCATATATTCATCGATTTATCAAACATATTAATTCACGCACAAGTAGATCTCTTCATTCGACATCACACATGGGAATGAATTCTGAAGAAGATTAATTTTGGAAGCTTGGCATAGCCTACGGGTGTACAGAGCGTTGAGTGAGCATGAAGAAGTATTTTCAAAATTAATCGAGCGTTGAACGATGTTTTTGATGATAACATTAACACCAGAAGGACGGCGAGGGGCGAAATGACACTTTTTGATTTTAAATGAATGCCCCAGAAAAACTAAATCACGTGGCTATGCAAGAGTTCGTGACATCTAAAGTATCCTAATTTCCAATCTTTTTCATGTCTTTGATGTTAAATCAAATTTGGAGTATTCATTAAGAACATTTTCATAAAGAATTGGAAATTAGTTAAAATAGCAATAAAATGGAGTATACAGTGGAGAATGCAAAACAATACACATTCGTGCCTGTAATTAATAGACTTGCCTCTTACGGTGTCCTATCTCAATCCCATCGGTTTTGCTGCGTCGTGCAGAAACAAAAAAGTAGTTCTACGAAAACCGACATCTGTCTTAGAATGAAGAACTCTATCTGGACAAAGGAGAACTTTGGATTGAATCCAAAGGTTGAATTTCTCAATGCCTGACAGCATTTGTGGCACAGAACTAGATTCATCTGCGCGTGTTTTCGGTTTCCTAGAAAGGAAGAATCGTATCTAACTTTAATATCCAAATGGCACATCACAGAATTAGACAACTTGAACCTTCTCGAATGGATAATTCGTGTATCGCTTGCTATTGGAAATGGCAAACAATAAGCTTTCATACGAGAAAGTACATTTCATAAAAAATAAAAAAAGTGACAAGGCCTTTCGCCCACGCTTTTCAGGTCTACCGTGGGAAAGTAATACTGTAGGCTACATTAAAATGATCGTCTTATAAATGATGCACCACGCTACTGCCACGCTTTTTAGTATGTTTGAACTTTAGTATGCGCGTACTCTCAATAAGCGGCAACAATAGGCGATGACGTGCACGTGTGACGATCTTGAAGTGATTGATCTTCTCTCGTGATCTGTCAAAGCGGTCGCATTCCATTGCATGGTGCGTCACTGCACTGGATGGTGGCTTGGAAGACCGCGGCCGCGTACTTGAGCCATTCACTTTTTTTAATTTTTTATGAAATCTACAAAATAATCCCGACAACAAATTGCTTTAAGTCGTTGAAATCCAGGGAGTCAAAATGCACGGTGAAGATTTTGGGCAAAATCTTGACATTGCGCTGCAGAATTGTCAAACTCCAGGAAAGACTTTCTTTCCTACGACATTGCCTGGATGCTGCTGTTGCTCCAAAGTTTCTACTTTTGAAGATAAGACGCAATCACGAAGTTTTCGCTGACACCTGTAGACAATACTTACTTTGGGAAATCCAAGAAGATGGTTTGAACCTAAATTCCTTATTAACTTCCCTTAGCTCCCTTAAAGATACCGTATCTTAGTTATCCATGTACTCGTTTTGTAAATATGCCAAGTTTTCCCTTAGTGTTATCAGTAAACTTAAAATTGACCTTAAGTCTAAAATTGAATTTAAACTCAATAACGTTGTCCCTTGGAGTACAGGTTATTACCCTAATCCCATCAGAGATAAGCATATTTGTAATCTCTCATCCTATTCCCTTAGCCTTGTAGAAAAGCAGACCTTGAGCAGAGGTTTGAAATTTAGCACTCCACGCACCTCTTCCCAGCCACTTATAGATGCTGAATTTGAAAATTTCTTTCAGCAGACTGATGGTTTGAATTGCGTTTCCGACCATGTTCCTCAACTCAAGGCTGAACTGGTTTCTCTGTCGAAAGAGTTCTCCACCAACTCTACTTGTATGTCTGATAAAGGTAATTTTCCTCTTAATAAAGGTCATTTCGAAGTGTTAAAGAACCTCCGTAAAAATGACGATATTGTAATTTGCCGGCCCGATAAAGGCAATGCTGTTGTGGTCCTTAATAAGTGTGACTACCTTACTAAAATGACCCTTATTATTAGTGACTCTACTAAATTTAGTTTAGACGACTTTCAAATTGATCTTTCTGATAAGATTGAAAAGCAAGTGACCGATAGTGTTAATAATCTTTTTAGATTAAATATAATCAATGGTAGTGAGCGCTCTAATATGATTCCGATAGGTAGTATAATACCGCGCTTGTATGGGTTATCGAAGACCCATAAAGCTGGAACTCCATTGCGCCCAATTATGAGTATGACCAGTAGCCCTACCCATAAGTTAGCTCAATGGCTTGCACATATCCTCAAGCCTATTCGTGATACCGTATCGGATAATACCACTAAGGACTCTTTCGAGTTTTGTAGCCGTATCAGAAGCCTAGACCTAACGTCCACTCATTTGTGCTCGTTCGATGTCACGTCCCTATTTACTAACGTTCCTCTTAACAAAACTGTACAATATATTGAGTAAATTATTAATGATAATGATATTCAACTCCCGCTTCATTTTGATTTGCTCAGCAGTCTTTTTCTACTCTGCACCCAAAATATTCAATTTAGCTTCAATAACAAGCTTCACTTTCAGAAAGACGGAGTAGCAATGGGCTCGCCCCTTGGTCCTGTTCTAGCTGATATTTTCCTCAGCTATATCATTACCTATAAGTTAGATAACACACAGGATTATCCATCATCTTTTTTCCGTTACGTAGATGACAGCTTTGCCGTATTTCGTAATATGACTGACTCCTTAACCTTTTTAAATAAACTGAACAACCTACACCCATCCCTTAACTTTACTGTAGAGCATGAAAATAATAATAGCCTAGCTTTCCTAGATGTACTGGTAATGAAAACTGACAGTGGTTATCACCAAACTAAGATTTATCGTAAACCCACTTCGAGTGGTCTTTATACTCATTTCCTTAGCTTCACCCCTATTAAATATAAACATAATCTTGTTCGTTGTCTTTTTAATCGTGCCCATAAAATTTGTTCCCCTGAACACTTGGCTGCCGAGTGTGCCCTCCTCCACAAAACTCTTGAGAACAATGGTTACCCTAAGAGGTTTGTCAAAAGGTTCAGTCAGCAATCTACAAGTGCCGAACCCATTATTGAACCAAAGAGAAAACAAGTGTTCCTGAATGTGCCGTTTATGGGTGATCATCACGCAAGACGACTGGTTAAACGTCTGGAGTATGTCTTACCTCAAGCATTTCCAGCAGCCGAGCCGCGAGTTGTGTTTTCCACCTCCAACATTGCTGTTCGTTCCCTGAAAGACAGAATACCTCTCTCACATGCATCCAACGTTCTATACAGTTTCAACTGTGGCTGTGGTAGCAGCTACCTCGGGCGCACGGAGAGGGCTCTGCAACGCAGGGTTGATGAGCATCTTACTCGTTGGCTCATGAATGGCTCAAGTACGCGGCCGCGGTCTTCCAAGTCACCATCCAGTGCAGTGACGCACCATGCAATGGAATGCGACCGCTTTGACAGATCACGAGAGAAGATCAATCACTTCAAGATCGTCACACGTGCACGTCATCGCCTATTGTTGCCGCTTATTGAGAGTACGCACATAATAAAGTTCAAACCCTATCTATGCGTGCATAAAGAATTCCTGTTCACGCTTAAGTTAGCGTGGCAGTAGCGTGGTGCATCATATATAAGACGATCATTTTAATGTAGCCTACAGTATTACTTTCCCACGGTAGACCTGAAGAGCGTGGGCGAAAGGCCTTGTCACTTTTTTATTTTTTATGAAATGTACTTTCTCGTATGAAAGTTGCCTTATGTTTCATCTACAAAATAATCCCGACAACAAATTGCTTCAAACAATAAGCTGTCAGCAGAGGACACCAGAGCCGGTGAGAGATGCGTGCGTGCTGCGATATCACTTCGCACACACCAAAACACACATCGCTGTCTTGGCTTACATTCGATTCAATGCATGCACTATGCATTGGAAGCACTATGCAGGAATCCTGAGAAGAGGATGTGAATCATCAAGTGAACTCTTTTTCGTGCGCTCGCTATTTTTTTAGTAATGATCGGAAGGGCCAATATTATGGAGAAAACTTTTGCGCAATGATCTGAATTCTTCGAATCTGAAGGAATTGTGGCAATCGAAGCACTTTGTTTAAACTCACATTAATCCGCAAGCTATGCACGACTTTTTTCCTATCTCTGTAAGATGCTACTAGGAATTCCTTTTTGCCCACTTAATAGGTTCCTCGATGTGCCGTCAATTTCGAATTAATCACACTTCTAGGAAGTCGAAGCAGATAAACAAAGTATTTAATTCTGTGATTTGTCGGGTAGTTTAAAGAGGGATACACGTGGATGCTGATTGGTGGACACTTTGTAATTAAGCTGATTCAAATAGATAGATTGCTTGGAGTATCAATTGACCATTCGTATGCAAATAAACATGTCTGTGCCGACCAGATGCCCAAGTCTGATTGATTAAGCAAAGAAGTAATAATATTGTTGATTGTCCATTGGCATCAAGCCGCATCCACCGTATCACCGAGGAGGTATAGAAAGCCTAGGTAAAAAATGCCAGCACACGGTGAAAATATTTCTTGTTAAAATTCAGCTTTAGTGGAGACTCCCGATGTAAAACATTGATGCGAGATATATTGATAATTGATACATTGATACATATTGATGCAAGATATATTATCAGTTTTAAAAAAGTTTCTGTAAATTTCTCCTGCGTTGATATACTAGCCATTTGATGCTTGATATTTTTATTTATAAGCAATATGAAACTTATTAGATATTAACCCTATCAGTACCAGGGGGCACAAAGGCTAAAATAAGTCAGATAAAGTTTAATTATTTGTCACTTTTAGTTTGTACATGTATGCAAGTTGAAGTTTCAGTAAAAATTTGTGCAAAATTGACTTGCTATAAGGTCAGTTTTAAAGTTCATTTATAAAAGGTGCTTTTAGATAATTATGATGGTTTTCATTAAGAGTAGCATTGATTATTGATGTAATTTTTCTGTATCATCTTTACATAATATTTATGCATGTGCAATTCAAGATTGCTAACATGCACATTCATCTTATCTTCCAAAATGAGTAGGTCAACATGCTCATGCAAATACTACACCGGAAATGAGTTGTCATGATATTTGTGAGCTACACCAAAATAACTACATGTAAGCTTGTATCATGTATCATAACTCTGTCTTTATAACGAATACGTCATTAGAACGAGACATTTGTAAAGATAGAAAAATGCAATAATACATGAAAAAACATTATTTACGTTCAAATTTCAAATGGCTATTTGTAGTACTAAAAGTAACGTGGAGCATGATACGTTTGAAAAAGATATGTTTGAGTAAAAGGTTGAAGAAATACTTTAGTTGTAATGAACAACTTTTGAAGATTCAAAAAATATGCTGTAAAACAACAAAGGTTCGCGAATTTCGCGAGGGTGTCGCGCAAATTTGTTGCACGTGAAAATGTCTTGCCATAGATATTTCGATGGTGCACGACCATGAAATTAAGTTGTCGCTAATTAGTCTACGAGTCGACAGCCGTGAAAATATGTTGCCGCGAAAATTTGCTGTTTTAGAACTCATGGATTCATAAAATATGAATATATTTGAAAATACAAATTTTGAATTTAAATTTTTGATATGACGGTTTTCGAAGTATGAAAAAAATAAGCACTACCACTCGAAAGAGGTAGTAATTCTGTTTTCAAAAAGTGTTCTCAATCGGAATATGGAAATTTGAAGGTGCGCCCCCTCCGCGGCTAAAAATCGCCCGGTCCTGATTGGGTTAAAAAGAATGATTATTTACGGATAAGATGCGTAATTAAAGATAATTGAATGTTCGAATAGTAAACAGTAATAGATAAGCTGATTATCAAGGAAATTTCTAAACAGTATTAACTCCATAATTTATGTCTTCATACTAACTAGTGAAAACTTATTCTTCTTCATTGCTCGATTTTCGAGATATTTTAACTTCCACGCTACAATTTTACTTGATAGCCTTTTTTCGAACAGGCTCAGATGATATGTCAAGCTATTTCAAAATCATTGTGTATAGAACTGATTTACATATGGCTAGAATCGTATTCTGTAAAATTTCAGTTTCATACATGCGGATTAAACCAATTTTCATTTGATTGACTTTAAGATTCACTAAAATACGTTCTGTTTTTATTTGAATATTATTGACGACAATTTACGTGCACACAATGTGCAGTGATCACAGTGGGGGATACCTACAAGAGCGTACCTATCGAAAAGGGGTCGACACATTAATCTAATGTCTGCCGATTTGAAGCGTGCGTACGAATCTTCAAGGAAAATAAATGAAGAAAAAAAACAAGATCTGTTAAAGCTGTGCTCATGTCTACCTTACGATTGTTTACCCTTCCATCGTGATTTATGATCTAGTCCTTCGAGTGTTGATATCTTGATATAGGCCTATTGTTCTGTTTAATACTGTGAAATTCTCAGCGTAGACCTCTAAACAGAATAAGCCTTTTCTACTGTATTTCTGGGGGAAATAAATCACACTGTATCCCAATCAAAGTAGTCTTCTGTAAAACGTGACCTATAAACAAAATCTAGATAATTGGTATAGTTTATGGTAAATCAATTTCCAATAATATGATTTTGCACAAAACAAAATCCAACTTTATTCAGTGCAAAAATATCGTAACCGAAGTTAAATTTGAACAAGGTATCAAAATTACGAAATCTTACTGTCATGACATGAATAGAAGTCTAACAAAACATAATGACTGCAAAATTATTCCTTATTCACTTCTCAAAAATTATCGATCGCGATTTTGTCTTTACCCCCGTTTTTCTCCGATTTCATCTTTTGTCAGATGCGATGTTTTTGCTCTCAACCAGCGACATGAAAGTAAAATTTTTGATTCTTGTCTTTGATTTTGATGTTTCAGCATGTCAGTGTTAGATGCAAGTAATTTCCGATACAATCAAGCGTAAGAAAGTGGACTCATATCAATAAAGCTGATTCTTGTGGTAATTGACAGCCACTTTCATCTGTTACTTTTTTAAAAAATATCTCCAAAAAATTACAGTGATTTGTGAGCGGCAGTTCACCTGGGCATAGAACAGAAAGATGACCTTAGACTTGAACAAATTAAGCACGAAAATTCCCTTGCAGCCGCAGACACTGCGTTTCGCCCGACAAGCCCGTCAGTGCGACTCTGAATGGGCCAAACTAGCTAAAAAAATACTGATTGAATAAGCTGAAGGACTTCCAACCGTACGGACAAGCCAGGATAAACAAACGCAAGCAGTCAGCTGTGTAGTCCAGCAATGAAACGGGGTCACGGCTGCGTCACCCTCTGTCCGAAATCATTATTTCCATTTTTTTCCAGTTGCATGTTGAATCTTGGGGGATAGGGACAGAAGGTAGTATGTATGGTTCGCTATATTTAATAAGCTCAGTCATGTAACAATCTTAATAATAATGAGCAATAGCTACTGTTCGGAACTACAATTTGCCCCAAGCGGATTTGCGGAAGTCAAAAACTGCGTGCATTGTACTGGCCTCATTGCCCTGTGGTTGTGCTTCATGGTTTATAATGAAGTTCTTGGTGTATTGAACCTTCTAGTAATAATCTGTGGTCTCCTAATTTGATTAAAAATCTATTGTCTCAGTTATTTATATTTCCTCGTGGATGCTGCTGCTACATTAGTAATAATTCCCTATTGTATCACAGTTGGCACCTACAGTTATTACCATTGCCATACTCAATGCTCTCCACCTAGACTAACTAACTATTGATATGACCAAAATGCTTCATAGCCAACTTATTCTTTAACCGTTTAGAGTCGGACATAAGAAGGCATGGTCAAATGTTGGTGGCAAGTGACAAAACGCTGCCAATGGGGTCTAAATAAGACTAATATGGTTAATAATCAAAAGATCAGTGTGTACTTTTCGAGATATAGCAATGTTCCACAAGTGGAACGTAGGACACGTAAGGGTGTGCGAATCTACATATTTTTTACCATGCTAATGATTTTTTTCAATGGTTCATTTTCTTTTCTCGTAAATACAAATTATCGCCCATATAATATTTCCCCACATAGAATGCACACTTTCCAGGTTCTAATATATTATAGATCAATATTTGCAGAATGTTTTTCTCAAAAAAACAATCAGGCGTATGTCTTTGTAAAACTGCAAAATGCGAACTACTGTGTGTGGAAATATGCGAAGCAATTTTCGTGTATAGCTCTTATCGCATTTCGAGCATTTCTTTTTTGTGTTCTTCTGGCACAAGTTGCACCTTCCTTGTGTCGTTGACTCGATGAAATGGTTGACACCATCATAGCGAATGGAGCTTGAGGCTGGTGCCGTGGGACCTCCTAGGCGTCTCCGCTGTCCAATCGCATCATATTTCAGCAGAGCCATGACCAACTGCCGTCTGAACTCCAGGTGGGTCATCGCGTGGTCATCCGTTGAGCACTGATGTATCCGCCAACTTGCGACGACCGCCACGTTCAAAGCGTTACTGAAAAGGTTCCAGTACCACTTTTTCTTTGGGCGGTAGGAGCCCAAGAGACGGTCCATAGCATCGACACCTCCCATATACTGGTTGTATAAGTGAACCAACCTTGGCTGCGCAACGTCTTTCCTACGTTTCTCTTTCGTGCTCCATCGCTTCACCTTAGTAGTTGGAGTGACTACTTCGAAATTGCTTGCAATATTCACAACAGCATTATCCTTTCATTAGCACACGAATACTGTTCCATCAGAACAAAAATCAAAGGTGCTTTTTTCTTTTTTCTTCATCATTTGTTGGCCAAGGGGACATCTGTTCATGCGATTCTCTCTTATGGTGCCAGTGGCTCTAATGCCTTTTGAAGATAAGTCAGAGAGAATTTATGGGTGGTGAAAAAATTATCATTTCCTATGATATGCATGTGCTATTATTATGCATCTAATCGGGAATGTATATGAGAATGCGGTTGAATGTGGATAAAGTTGCTCAAAATGCTTGTGTTTGCCGACATTAAGAGGCTCGCCAAATCTAAATGCGTTCAGCTATATAGACAGGGGTGCATGAAGATGAAAGGAAATGACCTGAAGACATTCCATTGCAAAAATTATGACTCTGGCCTTAGTACTTTTTGTTTAATTAGAGAAAATATACAAAAATTCATTTTAGCCAAAAACTGCAATCTGCGTCCCATTGGATTTACATGTGTTTTTCTTTGATCCTGTCTGACAAGAAGAGGAACTCACTAGAACTCGGCAGACGTGCCGATTCGTAGTAGGCATAGGGTGTACATTATTCTGTGAAAGTCTCACTTTCGTCCTCGTTCCCTTCAGAAAGTCCTTCTGGCTGCCGGATTATTATTGCTCGGTAGCTCCCGATAGCGGCATGCAAAACGACATCAATGCGTTTTTCTTTCGACAGTGCCATAACTACGTTGCAAAGCTCTATAGTAATGAAGTGATGCTTTAAATGTCGAGTACGTGAATAAGTGACATCTTTCTTGAAGTTGAATAGCTTTTCAATCAATATCCTGCATAGGCATCTGCATGAATATTTGAATTATCTGTATGGCTGAAATTGACTTGTAGTTAAATAAATTCGTCATAGAAATTTGTATGGTACATCAAACTTGCGTAAAAATGGAGCGATTGTCATTGAAAATAATGTATGTCAAATTCAGAGTATATTCCCTATGTCTCTAGAATTATGCCTCAACCTGTATTGTATACCATGTATATAAGACTGATATATTTGATAATGCCCAGAAATTCATTAACGGCCTGGAAAATTCATCGCCTGGAAATGAAACCATAGAAATATTTCGCAACATGGCATACAATGATTATGACATCTACATTTTTCGGGCTGTCAATGGCAAATTGTCGGGCCGCTAACGCGGCCCTCTAATTTGCCATTGACGCCCTCAAAACATAGCTGTCATCATATCATTATAAATATGTCTACGTATACAATATTGCTTTTTGTACATCACTTTTTCCATTATAAAACTTATTGACATATCCACACATTCCTATGTAGATCCATTTCTATGAAGACAATCATTGTCAAAATATCAATTCAAAAGTCATTATAATCATTTTGTTGATGTTAGAGTGACATCTATGGTCCTCTATCATGGCATGAATTGATCATAGACTATGAATTGATCATGAATATAATTTATTATCAAACTCCCTTCCTATCTCCACTATGTTGAACTATGCGTTCTACATTTTCTAATGTAAAACGGAATTTCTATGAATCAAAATACATGTAATCCAATGGGCTACCGTGCTACATTTTTTTACCTTACAATGCACCCAAATTGCAAGTAAGCATAGATGATATCTTGGGTATAGATAATAAGGCTACACCTCATGCAAATGCCAGTTAAATATCGGTTCACTTGAAATTCAAATGAAGGAAATGCACATAGAAGTAGATAATAGTACTTTCTATGGTATTGTTAATTTCTATGGAAATGCATGACATCAATATTGGATAGGCTATCTACTAGGACTTTGGATGCCATGGAAAGCCAACCACGTTTGTGTTCTTAGCAGATTGTCTATATCGTCACTGGTCCATAGAGTTCATTGACATTTCTTGATCGTTTGATAATAGTGATATAACTACTCCATCTGTACTACCATAGAAAGATGTAGCACTCGGCTTCGCCTCGTGCTACATTTTCTGTGGTAGTACAGATGTCGTAGTTATATCACTATAATATCTTGGAAGCATCATAGATTGTTTACAGCTATGTGACATACCAAATGTAACATAGCGCTTCAGGGACATGACCTAAATATCAGCCTCGGCCTGCGGCCTCGTCTGATATTTGTCATGTTACTTCATCGCTATGCTATCCGATTTGCATCCGGTCAGCATCCGAGATGATTCCTCTCGAAAAACATGTATGTTTCATCTAACCTGAAGTAGCCAACGTTTCACAACTGGAGCATACATACTAATTGCATTGCTGAGACAAGACAAATGATGAAAAGGATATGCCGACCTATGAATTAGTAAATTAGGAGTGTCTCCTTTATATATACCGACTTGGATGCATTGAACTGCAGGTTTTCATGTACAAAATGCGAGTTGAAAATTGGATCATCAAAAAGCACAAAAAAGTCAAAATTTTGAAAAAATTGATCGACGAGAAATACTACTTCCAGTTTTTTTTCTCTCCTCGACTTGAAAAACTATAGAATTGATCGTGCTTGACTAAAAGTTTCTAAATAAAAATTCAACCTTCATGTATTTTTCGTAGCTACATGATTTCAATTTGCAGTCAACGGATGCAACTAATAAAATTGCTGCATGCATGACAAAAATTCATAATTGTAAAATCTGAGTATAATACTGAAAACATAAGTCAAAGCGTGGTATAGGTTTGAACCGTTATCATTGAAACGATAAGCGGCAGTGTAACCAACACGGCTATCGTATCTATATTCGATGCACCGATGTTACAAAACCATATCATCAATTACTTCCACTGATAGAAATGGAAGTGACATGCGGCTTTGTTTTATATTGCATAGTACGTGAAAAATCTTAATTTTAGTTCCATGCCTGGAGACTCGGAAATTCATGTAGACATAAGTTAATACTGAGATTAGGCCTAATATTCCTAGGATGGTTCGATATGACGATATTTCATTAATCTCAAGTTTTACAATTTCCTGCTGTTACAACAGGTCCTTTGTATTTTCAGATCCCTACCGGAAAGAGCTTCAAAAACAACAGCTTTGAATAGATTGCTAAATGACCTAGAAACTGAAGATTGCGACCAGCCACCAGTAAGAATTTTCATCACTCCTCCTGATGAAGGTAATGAAACAGCAGAGGACAGCGGCGACGAAGATAATGTCGATGTAAATAATTTTCCTGGAAAACAGTTGGTGGCAGAGGCTGAGCTATGCGGCCACAGCGATGATGATGATACTCCAAATTATGTACCGAAAACCAAGAAACGACGTAGAGTATGGAAAACTCCCACTGTCCAGATACAGAATGACATGTCCAAAGATTTGCAGGATGCGCTGGCTGAAGGAAATTATAAGGAAGAAAACACCCCACAATGGTTTTCCTAGAAGGACTGGTCTCCGGTTGAAATATTTGAAAAGCTATTTGAAGATTGCTTTGAACTTATTCAAAAGATGAGCACGCTTTATGCCAATCAAAATGGCGACGATTCCTTCCAACTCAATAACGATTCCGTGCGAACTTTTCTAGCTGTTGTCATCCTCAGCGGATATGCACCCCTTCCACGAAAATGTATGTACTGGCAAAAAAAAGATGATTGTCACAATAAGGCCTTTAGTACTACTATCAGAAGAAATGACTTTGATAAGATTATGAAATATTTACATCTATCAAATAATGAAAACAGCGATGGGTCTAAACTCAGAAAAGTTCCACCATATTTGAATATGCTAAAGCAGTCATTCAAAAGAAACTCATACAATAGTAGATTCTCAGATATTGATGAATCAATGATTGAATATTTCGGAAGATACGGTGGATCCCTGAAACAATTCATTAGAGGGAAACCAATCAGGTTTGGATATAAGGTATGGTGTCAAAATTTCCCTGATGGATACCTGTACAACTTCTCTGTCTGTGACGGAAAGAAAACGGAAATTTTGCAAAATGAGCAACCAACTGCTGGGAGTAAGGTGGTCTGGCACTTTGCGTCAGACCTTCCAGACATGGTTCAAAAGCAATACATTTTTATTGATAGTTTTTTTACCTCCTTACCCCTCCTGAAAGCACTGAACGAAAAAGGGATCGCTTGTGTTGGAACTTTACGAAACAATAGAATTCGGGACTGTCCTCTCTCCGACAAAGACAATTTTGCATCGAGAGAAAGAGGGGCACTGGATGTAAAATGCAATCAAAATGATACGCAAGTTTTGAAATGGAAGGACAACAGCGTCGTAATTGCTCCCTCTAACTGCGGATCTGCAGTGCCTTTGAAAGAAGTGAAACGTTGGTCTAAGGCTCAAGGCAAATAGATCTCAGCCATTTATATTATTATTATATTATATTATTATTTTTAAGAAGTGAAACGTTGGTCTAAGGCTCAAGGCAAATAGATCTCAGCCATTTATTGTATCTGCCTACAACAGGATGATGGGAGGCACAGACAGAATGGATCAAAATGTTTATAAATACCGGATGAATGTTCGTACAAAGAAATGGTGGTATCCAATCTTCTCTTGGGGCGTTGATGTCACACTTCAGAACTGTTGGCTTCTATTCCGTAAAATTAGCACGAGTAAGGATACTGACCTTCTCGCATTCAAGCGGATCATTGTGCATACATATTTATCTAACCATGGAAGTGCACCTAAACGCGGTCTTTCTATACAAGAACGTAGCACTCAAATTGAAGTGAGATCGTCAAATCGAAAACATTTGATCGCCATTGACAAAGAACATCGTCTTCGCTGCAAATTCTGCTCTCTGAAAACCAACAGAAAATGTGAAACGTGCAACGTCTTTCTGCATGACAAGTGCTTTTTTGATTATCATAAGTAAATTCTTTTTTCTGGTTTCAGAACTCCACACTGGTGAGCAAGACTATTTCTACATTTTTGATAGTATATTATCCCAGTGGGTATTTAAGTACCCAATCAATATTTGCTGAATATAGATATTTTTCAAAGAACTGAGGTTGTTGTGATACTAGTCTAGTCTAAGCTCTAAAATATCAAAAAATTGAAACTATGTCATTAATATTCGAAATATGGGTTGAAATGGGTTAAGACTTCCAATTCCTGCAGTTTTATTAAGAAATAATTATTATCAACAAATGAGTCGAGTGTCCACGTTAACCGAGTTTACCCTACTCGTTTCGGTGTGAGATATGGAACCGATGATATATAATGCCCCCTTAAGGCAAATACAGTTCATGCAACAACCCCCTTTTTGAAGTCAGAAGTTTGATAAAATAAGCCTCACAACACTTTGTAACTGACAAGAGGCTTCGTCTATTGTCGAGGTACATGCTATAATCAATTGCCTGTCGAATCAAAGATTCCGCTGGTGATCTTTGAAAGCAGTGTGAGGATTTTGGGGAGTTATGATGGACAGTGATTTGAAGTGGAAAATTTATTTCCAGCTGATTGAACGAAAATGTTCTCGGCGCATCTATATTCTTCGAAGAATTAAATCTTTTACCAATCGACGAGGAATTCTTGATGATATTCAATGGAATCATAAGATCTATTATGGAGTATGCCTGTCCTGCATTCATCGGACTTTCTCAAGAACAATCAAACTCCTTAGAGAAAATTCAAAGACTATGCCCAAAAATCAAGGGCATTACTACATGTACGAAGGGTGATTGATAAGTTCGCGGCCTGACATAGAAAGCTTAAAGCCAGGCCATTATGCACATGTGGACTGATACAATGGAATGTGCTGACGTCGCATGACGAATGATCAGTCGATCCGATGAACTGTTGGTAAACCACAGCTACTTAACTTCAGTTACTAACTTATCAGTCAGTTAGTCAGATAAGTGTTGCGTAAGATGGATCACGTTTCAAATCGAGCTGTCATTCGTTATCTCGGCTTGAAAGGACTCACACCAAAGGAGATTCATGATGACATGGTTCGAACACTTGGTGAGAAAGCTCCGTCCTACACCACAGTCAAGAAGTGGGTTTCAGAATTCAAGCAAGGAAGAGAGAGCTTGGAAGATGATCCCCGTTGTGGAAGACCAGTGACAGTGAGCACAGAAGATGTGATCGATCATGTTCAAAAGATTATTCTTGATGATCGCCGTACAACCGAGCGAAAGATTGCCTTCGAACTGAAGATTTCACAAGAGCGTGTCCATAACATCATCCATCATGAACTTGGCATGAACAAAGTTTCCGCTCGATGGGTGCCACGACTGCTCACACCAGAGAACAAACGAGCCCGCGTTCTCATCTCAAGGGACAACCTGGCGCTGTTCGTAAGAGATCCTGAAAATTTCATGGACCGGTTCATTACGATGGATGAGACTCGGGTTCACCACCATCAGCCAGAGTCGAAAGAACAATCGAAACAATCGAAGCACCCAGGATCACCAACTCCGCGGAAAGCCAAGGTCACCAGGTCCGCGGGAAAGGTCATGGCCTCCATTTTTTGGGATTCGAAGGGAGTTTTGTTGTTGGACTTCCTAGAGACTGGTCGGACTCACCGGATCGACTGATCACTCGTCATGCACCGTCAGTACATACCATTGTATCAATCCACATGTACATAATGGTCTGGCTTTAAGCTTTCTATGTCAGGCCGCGAACTTATCAATCAGCCCTCATATGTCAAAATATCTTTCCTCGAGAAGGTCTAGCTTGTCGCAGAACATTGTGCGAAATATTTCCAATGCCAAATCTTTGCCGAATTTTCTGAATCCTGTGTTTCTACCAAGTGGTCGCATCTCAGTGCCTTTTTGAAGAACTTCCTTGCGTCGCGATTCTTTTTTACCATCAGTGTGTATAATCGCGTTATTTGCACTTCATGGTTGAGTCACTTACTTTATTTTGTGATTTTCAAATCGCACTTTGTATCTTCACTTCGATATATTTTGATTAACATTCAAGAATCAATAAACATTTCTCTCTCTCTCTCTCTCTCTCTCTTAATAATGTTCAACTAGCAATGTAAAAGTCTTTCAGTAAGTTGAAATCTAATCTACCGTACATCTCATCCAAATCTGCCTTTTTGAATAATTGACTTTAGCGTGAAAGTACTTATAATTATGTCAAGCATGCAAAATCTATTGCAAACTATTTGTGATAGGTTTGATGCTAGAGATAACATTGAGTATATCATATGTTCATATCGATCATCTTTGCCGTGCAAAGTGGACGACATAATAGATGATTTTTGCATGAAAAATTACCGCTGTAGAAGCGATCAGTTTCAGCCGTCTGTTGACGAGTAATTTGATATCCGGCCTGTTGTTATCGTCACCAGATGAAAACTAGAATATTTACTCCTCTTTTTTCCTGTTTTGACTCTCTCTGGATCAAATTACGTGCCGCATATCAATCAGGGGATGAATTTATATGACAAACAAACGGTGAATAGATTGTTTGTCTAATTCTCTAAAGCTTCTTATTACACGAGAGGAAAGGAAAAATAAATGTCATTTTAACAGACTGATTAACCCTCGCCTCACCGGGGTGTTTTTCCTCATTGGAGGGGGCGAATTCCCTCCCCCCGACCTGCTGATGTCCCAAACTATCGCAACAATTTTTTCATGACAAAAATCAACCAACCATCCACTAATCGAAGGATCTGGTCAAGGTGGTTAATAAATCGATTATATCGTTATGAGACTTTGTCATTATATGAGGTCAAAGGTCAAATGATTTTAACTTTTAGTTCAGCTCTAATATCACAAAAATCTCAGTTGTAGTGTTTAGTTTCTGAAGTTGAAGAAACAACCCAATTCGGTGACTTTTATCGAAACACTAAGGCCGAAAGTGATATGATTTAAACATTCAATAATTGTTGATCAGTTGCAGAATTAAAAAGTACAAAAATATTAAAAATCATATTTGAAACTTCATTCTTAAATTTCAAACATGTACATGCATGCATAATAAGCAGATAACTTCAAATTCAAAGATTCTGCACTTGTGAATATCTCTGAAGAATCCTTTATGTGTTATACATATGTGTTTATATTCAAATAATGAAAATCGAGTTTTTCTTTTTGTTGAAGCAGTGTAAAATATCATACAAAGTCATGTCACAGAGAGTCAAAGAAATCCACAAAAAGAATCCTATTTCTACGTTCTCTCGTTAAATAGTCTAGTAGCGACAGAGATGAAGATTCTTTTACGGCGAAAAAGTAATATTCGTTGTCGAAAGCGCGACTTAGATCAAATGCAATTATACAAGCACCCTGATTAGAATCATTTTCGAGCATTGATGTTAGATGGTCCAAAAGATCAATATGAGCCAATAGAGTTGAAGAGTTCGGTGTGAAACCACACATATCTATGATGCAAGTGTTGCAATGAAGCAAGTCATACAGCTGCTGTTCAAAAATCAGAAAGTAAAAACCACTTACATTCGTCAGCTGATTCAAAGGCATTGTCACATTTATGAAGTCAGAAATCGGCTGTCTAATTATCGTATTGCCTATGACTGATGATTTAGTTTTTTACTGGTTGTACGTAACTGAACGTTGACAACCTTCTTTATGACCAGCGATAGTAGAAAACAACAGATGTACAAATGTGTCGATTCTGACGGCATTTTATTTAGTCCCTAGACATTCACCTTTTGGGAACTCAAGTCGCGAATAGTTGGCAGATTACCATTCTTTAGTTCAGTAATAGCTTTTAGAATATTCGCTTGCGAAGTTTGCCGGCGATGCTTCACAAAAATTCAAGTTTTACGCTGAAAAATTCAATGGGATACCTCTGAGCGTCAGTATGAGAGTTAGCTTGGCCATGAAAGACGTCAGTCTATAAAACGTCGATTATTACTGAGTCTTGCAGTGTGATTTATTTTGTCCACGGCGATAGCAAACAAAGGTTTACAATTTTACAACGAAATTGAGTTGCTCGAGACTTCAAAACTCAACATTCATCCAAAGAGACATCAATTTCAAAGGACAGATGGAAGGAGTAAATGTCTAAAGAAAGAGAGAAAATGAATTGCTAAAGGATATGCGTAGGAGTTTTGAAATAAGATTAGAACTGCCTTGTGTTCAATGTGTATCCAAAAGAATTTAATTTTCTCTCTCATGCTTTGTCTTGGAAGATATCTATGCTTGCTCTTCAGCTGTTGTCATTTCGCTAATGTGTCAATTGATTTTCTGCGGTCAGTTGACCCAGGTTCTCAATTCTGGTGTCTGATAGCTCTTTTGGGGGTCCTTCTTTAAAGTTAGGTTGCTTGCAATTCCGCTCGGTTTCAAGCAACTACATATCACTGTAGAATTCTAAAAGTAATTTTCAATGAATACTGGTGAAAATTTCATTACCTTGCTGATTGTGTATCTCAAATTTGCCCGGATATGACTGCAACATTAAATAGGGAGTTGTGTCGATGCTGAGAAATGTGAACTAGGCCTGCCGATAATTCCTGAAATAAGATTAAATGGCAGCTGATCAGGTCCGCTCTCATTCTTCAGCTAATGATGCAAATCAATATTTAATTAATGTATTTTTATATTCTAAGTCTTATCCGCACTTCTAGCAATCCACGTGCAGGAGAATTACAGGTTCTGTATTCCACGCATCAAAAAAGCTTGCTAATTGGAAAAAACATTGCGACATTTTGGAATAAAAAAAAAAATAAGAAAAATAACAATAATTAAATAAAACGTTACAAATGCGTTGCTTCTTTGTGCTATGTTTCAAATGTACCATTTTATAATGTTTAAATCTTTTACCCTCATTTAGCTAAAGAAGCTTTAACATTCTCATCTTAATATCTGCTGTAAACATTGTTTTTAATTACGTCACTCAGCAAAGAAAAACACAGACTTTCTCAGTTCTGATTTCTCACTCATGCGTATTTTATTTAACTTACGACTTTGCAACATGTCAATTGTTATAAAGCTGACATGAAATTCCTGCATTGGGCATCATAGTTCCGTCAACCATTCACTTCAAATCAAAGTTTCATTGCTGCAGCGGCTGGAGAGATGAGATTTAGAAAGAAATCATAACCATCATCACAGAATGTTGTTATCGAACGAGTGGAGGCTATTTGCTTGACTTGTTAGCAATTAGTTGGATGATTTTGTTTGATAGTGTCCATGCTACTGCAGTCAGATAGTCAAGTTTCAAGCAATTACATTCCTTTGTAATGAGCAAACAATCCTGGTTGAGATTGTGAGCCCAAGCTCTAATTAGATGATGTTATGACTGAAAACCATTCCTTTTTTTGGATGTTTGTATTAATATAAAAGTTACAAAATATATCGACTGAACCTTATCCATTTCGGGGTCTGAAGAGCATTCATGTCCCCAAGGGGGGTTATGTCCTCTTTTTCAACCCGTTCGCGGCCACCTGCGGAAACTGACAAGACCATGGTACACTGTAAGCTGCAATACGAAAGCTACTTACGAAAGCGATGTACAAAACGAGAACACCAAAATGTACGAAAAAGCTATTGTTCGTGCTAATATACTACGAAAGCAGTTGCCTTTCCAATTTGATGATGATGATGATAATCCGATAGGAAAGCTAATCGCTTTCGTAGTGTATGAGCACGAATACTACACAGTAAACTTTAGGGCACGAAATTTCGCTTGAATTAGGCACGAGTAGGCACGAAGTTCATAGTGCAGAGTTCGTGCCCATTAATTTTTCCTTCGATTTCATTGGATAAACAAATATTCGGTTTGGTACCTATTAGTGCTTAGTGGCGCCCACTGGTAACTCGAGGCACTAGAGAGGCACTAACTAGGCGCTAACTGGCACGAAATTTCGGCTTCGTGCCGAATTTAGTGCCCTACAGTTTACAGTGTAGTGCTTCCGCATATTTTGTTATTCTCGTTTTGTACATCGGTTTCGTAGTCAAAATCAGCAAGCTTTCGTACTCTCCAGTTTGCAGTGTAGACCCTCTCATCATTTTCAACCTGATTGTGTACTAAGTCATAATAATTGAAAAAGTACTTTACGCAG
This sequence comes from Prostheceraeus crozeri, assembly GCA_907163375.1. Lineage (NCBI taxonomy): Eukaryota > Metazoa > Platyhelminthes > Polycladida > Euryleptidae > Prostheceraeus > Prostheceraeus crozeri. Next base: position 127,841 of record CAJQUW010012576.1, on the reverse strand, counting down.
AACTGAGAGCTTCTAAAGATATAAATAACTTAGTAATTCTTTGTACAGAGGTTTCAATTATTGTCTATTATTTTTGTTTACTTTACAGTATTGCAGGATTTCGTGTATTTTATTTTGTTTCCAGTCATGAAGCTTTCTGCGATAGTGCTTGTGCACCGATGAATTATGACGTTTTTTATCTATCGACGGTTAGCCGACACTTGTACAGTACCGTTGTATCTTACCGTAGAGAACAACCGAGGCCGTGAGACAACATAGTTTTCTCTTCTATGCGCTCATTTACAAAGTGGCACGAACACGAAACTTATTCAAGAGTAGAAAGTCACAACTTACGTACACTGTAAATCGCTGGATACGAAAATTACATACAAACATATGCCAAAATCACATACAATTTGAAATTAATATCTGATACGAGATTCTCGTATGCTTACAGAGATCCATGCCATCGGAAAACAGAAAGATTTCTGTTTAACTACAGGATGCGGTATTTTTAATTTAAATGTAGCATGACTTTCTAATTATCCAACAGAAATTTACAAATCAGGTTTCATTTTGAAGCCAATACGGATCTTCATTACCATAATCAACATTGCAGTGATTGCTTTTGAGGATGAGAGTGTTATTTGCATGCAAAGCAGAGAAAAATCCAATAAACTAGATGAAAGAACAACGACTGAATGGAAAAGCTAGCCTACTTCCAATTTTTCACTTAAACGAAAATCATAATGGCGAAGCCTCTGTTGCAGATGATCGCACAGAATCAATTGGGTGATGACTGGATAAACTTTCAGCAATCACGTCTTGTAACGGAGCGACAGAGATTTCGTATTTTCATGCTATATTTCTTCCAAGTTAAACCCCAAACATCTTCATTCAGAAAAATTTCATCATACTTGCTTTTCACCATTATACTGCATTCAATACGTTCATGATTGATCATTGAAATCTTCATCGCGTAATCTCTTTATCTCTTTAAGAATTTTTAAGGGATCCACACTGCAGATGCAAGTGATGTAGACATTTTACGCATCGCTTAATTAACTCATTTTCTCTCTAATAGCTGTGACATAATTCAGTGACAAAAGTGAACAAAGATTTCCAGCTACATTGTGAACCGTAGACCGACAATTAGCCTACAAAATTGCTGACAAAATCAACCGACGATTGTCATCTCCAATATCCTGCGATATCCGCCGAATTTGTAGGTTCTCCACCGATATCAAAGCAGATGCCTTGCATGCAAATTAACTAAACAAAAACTGCTGAATACCGATTGATTTTTTCGACTAGTGAATTTTTGACTTTTGGGCAATTTGTATTATTGTGTGGCAAAACCATGATTAATTTTGACATAATTCAAATTTAATTTAATTATCTACATTTCGGATAAAATTCAAGCTATAATTCATTGCTATCCATGTTGTCGCATTTTGTCTAATAGTGTAGGTGTTCAGTGACCGACAAAATAGATTTTGAAGGATAAATGTCTATCAATTGTCGGTCAACGGTTTACAGTGTATTTTCTCATTTAAAATTTTAAATTCGATTTTAATAGATAATTCCTAGGTATGCAAGTTATATTGTTTAATAATAAAAGTCACATAATTAATGTTTATATGAAAATATCCTCCATAAAGTTATTTGATTCAAATGATCGATCCTTCCATGTACCTACAAATTGCATAGTTGAAATGAAAGCTGTTTGGTCATTTGCAACAATGGTAAGAGGATTCCCCATTATTGCATTTATGTGAAGATTTGGAAGTAGAAAATGAAAATGTAAAGGGTGTAACGACGTAATTGCTGAAAGTTGATACAGTCATCACCCAATCGACTTTGTGTAATCATTTTGAAAGGAGCAACAAAAGCAATTTTCTGCGACCGTGTAGTAATTTTATTCCCAATATTTCGGCTTGGCCTCTATCATGGGATGCATAAAAGGAAATTATACTGAATTTCATTAAGAAACTAACCTATGAAATACAACCTAGAACTTTAGTAGAGCATGGACATTGGGACATGTTAACACAAAGTTTTAGCGAAAATATCATGGATTACAAAATGATAAACAATCTATAAAGGTAAAGAAAGGAAAGCTAAAAGTTACACAGAATTAATAAGATTGAATAGCATGTCGGTAGGCTTTGCTTTTATCTCCTTCTTTTCGACCCTTCTTCTTTGTGCCACGCACTGTAAGTTTCGATGTAATTTTGACCATGTAATGGACTTGTGTGTGATGAGATGTTTATAAACTTCAGAGTCAGGACCTTTTAGATGTGCATTAATTCTTGTTCTCATTGTTCTCGAGGTTTCCCCAACATATACTCGTAGTTTGTCACATTCGTTGTTGTTACATTGTATTAGGTATACACAGTCTTTGATGTTGCATTCTCCTTTAGTTATTCCATTCTCGCATACATCACATTGCTCATAATAACACTTGTTTTGGTTCTTCTTAAGCAGACGTTTCAATGGAGGGTTGGTGAATACTGGCCGCACATGATCAGAGATTTGTTCTTCTGACAAGTTCGCTAATCTTGCGTTTGAATTTGCTGTTTATTAAAGGCAAGACTATGTTTCGCGGTTGTTGCTTATCTTTATTAGATTTATTTCTCTGATGTTTATTATTCAGACAAAATGTCAACGAATTGTTAATCATTCGCAATGGGTATCCATTATTCACAAACTTTTGTTTTATAGGCGTTATTCCAATTGATTGTTCATGTTTGTTTGATGAGTTACTGATTGCTCTTCTGAATTCGTTGGTGATCACATTCCTTTTCATCGAAATTGGTACATGTGAAGACCAAGGTAAAATGTGCCCTGAATGACATATCTTGGAAAATGAAGAAGTCGAAAACGTTTTATTTACTGGACAAAAGTTGACAGTCAAGTCTAAAAATTGTAAGCAGTTATTATTGGGTAATTCTAATGTAAATTGGATAAAAGGATTCAAAGAGTTAGCAATATGAAGAATTTCATCTGGTCAGATATTCTGATAGATAAGAAAAATGTTGCTCCTTTTGTTGCTCCTTTCAAAATGAATGAATCCCGACCGATGGCAACTAAAAATCAAATTGTGTAATCGTCTCAAGACTTCGCATTAGATGATTATCAATGCGACAAAGACTTCGCCATTATGATTTTCGTTTAAGTGAAAAATTGGAAGTAGGCTTGCGTTTCCATTCAGTCGTTGGTCCCTTCATTTTCAGATCCTCTGCTTTGCATCTAAATAACACTCTCATCCTCAAATGCATTCACTGCAATGTTGATTCTGGCAATGAAGATGTGTAATGGCTTCAAAATGAGACCTTATTTGTAAATTTCTGTTGGATAATTAGAAAGTCATGCTACATTTAAATTTATTCACGTTTTTTATGCCGCACCCTGTACCTACTATGTACTTGTGCCAATTCAAGCTTGAATTGAAAAATTGATCTTATTCGATTAATTGAATCATACATGTACACTGTAATCTGGCACCTCCTAAAGCAGAAGAAATCTGCATCCTAAAGCGCCACACACTAAAATTTCAGAAGGCTAAGTTGAATTAGTAGGCTAGCATACTGAAGAGAACAATAACCCTTAGACGTAAGCAGCTGCATAGAGGAGAGCGTGAGTCACTGCTTGCCAGACAGGAGGAACGCTGTCGCATAACAATAGCTGCTATTGAGGACATCATAAGTTCACGTTGATGCTGTATGTACGTGAATCATTTTACGCTTCATCTCTCCGAGGCTATGTAGCTGGCTTTGACTTCGAGTGGCAAGTTGACTTTCTGTCAGTAATATTGCAATTAAATTGTTTATTGAAATTATCTGTTGAGGTTGTGCAGTTGTAAATTGCAAATATATGGGTATCATGATGTCATGTCAGGTGAATACATCTTTCCCATCAACGTCGATCGAAATACTGGATAAATGGAAAAGAAATACAATAAGACTTGAAGCCAAATGGCCAAAAATCTGCATTCCACATTTTCTCGTGATAGTCAATCGTGACAGATATACTGATTAATCTGGTTCATCAACTAACGGCAGCTCTGAAAAATGAGGTGAGTTTCCTGTTGCTCTGATAGCCTATTCCAAAGAGTTGTAATGCATGCATGCTGTATAGCACTAATGTAAATCGAGTCTGCGACTTCTGTAGTTAAAATGCCACTTTTCATAACGGGACTTAATTACTTTTTGCGGATAATGGAAATTATAAATTTCAAAAAGCTGTAAATTTTCGAGGTAGGCATGCATTGTATTTTTCAATTTCATGCATTCATTCGCGTTATCTGTGCTCGGTGAAGCATCTGAGAAGCAAATGCGTACTTATAGAAACTGCTCAAAGTACTCATCTGTTACAAGTGGCGTGTCCAATAAGGTTTCCGAACAAAGGTAGAAAAATAGTAGATGCACGCATATGAAGGGTTAATTGAATTGGCATATCAAGTTTAGGATTCAATACAAAGTTCTAAATGCTTTGATGTACACATATATCATTTATGTGTTGTCAATTATATTCAGAATATTCGAAAATTCAATGAATTTTAATAGAAATACAACAATCAATTCTGTATTTAGTTTATTGGAGGCACACATTAGTTGAATGTAACCTGCTAATGTAACCATTTATCACCAACTGTCATAATAATCTATAGTCAGATAATAGTATAGACATCGAAAAAATGCAATAGACGACACTGAAGGACATTCGTTTCCATTATGTAGTAGAAGAATTGTCTTCAGTCTTTCCTGATTGATACATTTAAGAAGAAACATCTTTGTAAACATATGCTTAAAATTTCGCATTCAATCTTTTAAACGTTTTTATCTAATCTACTAAAATTCTGCTGCCATAGGCTATAGTTGTGAACTCGCTGAATAGATATTCATCAAAATATATGAAATTCCGGATGTTGAACTATGGGCCAACAGACTACTGACAAATTAAAAATTCTATACTTCTGTATAAAATCTTCTGCCAATAAATATCCTTCTTGTCACTATTCAAATATCCGCGGTTTTTCTACAATGTCCAGGCACTATTGGATGCAAACGTATTTTTAATGTGCGGCGTTAAGTGTTCGACTTCTATAAATATTCAGTCCATCGTGTTGGCTACTTTTAAAAGTAAATCCATTTTAGCAATGAAAGTATCTTTCATACTCTATTCATATTAGTCATTATTATTAAGTTCTCAACGTAGCATGATATCAAGGCAAAAATAGACTCCAGCACAAATAGGAAAGACTAAACAGTCATCAACACAAAAAGAGAAGATTTATTAATTAATATAGAATGTTTCTATTCTGCAAAAATGCATGATAAGGTAATTCAGATAGCAAGAAAATGTCCACCTATTGAATCTAACTTTTTTTATTCTTTTTCATAAAATCATCTCATGATCTTTCCATTTTTTAATTTTTATAAAATTTCTAACGACGATCTTGGGCCATATAAGCCATGCCAGTTATTATTTTTGAAGTCAACTTAGCTTATGCATGTTTGGTAGAGACCTGTGACACTCACATTGTTTTCATCTGATTAATAAGTACGGCTACTTGTTGTCGACACGTAGAAGTTTGCAGGACAGTGCATGCTGTCTGAAGTGGAGAGTCAATGAGAAACATATGCAGTATTGCATTAGAACTTTCAAACGAAAGTTATTACTTGTGAATATGGATTATTAGCATAATATGTGCTATTTTTTGGAGATATGAAGCTCGTGAATTTCCATAATCTGTAGAGCATCGAATAACTAACAAAGGAGCCAATTTTCTGCAACAAGAGGTTTCAATCATTTTATCAAAGTACATGTGTATGAATTCAATTCAGCATTGATAAATTATATTATCTGGGCGTATATCAAAATAGATAGCGCAATAAAAATAATTAAAAAATACAACATGCTCTATGTATGCATGATTATAAGAAATTCTATTTTTTTCAATTATCTGTCAAATCAAAAGCCTCGAATTTTTGAAGAAATGATAATTTGTTCAGCCTGCTGCATGTAACATGTAGATCTGACGTCCTTGTATCCTAAAGTTAACTATTTTTTTCCTTTCACTCCATAGTTCCTAACTAAAATTCCTTTTTCTTTTCAGTAATCATTTCGACTGGAATATCAGTGAATACTAATATATGGTGTCCAAATATTATATGTGTGTTTGACGGATGCAGCATCTATGCCATCACGGTACATGCACTCTTGTTTCTAACGTATAATCTCCAACGCAATCGACAGTACTTGGCCACCGTAGAAACTGCTGGAAGGACTTCTTCGTGTGTGTCACATCTTCACCAAGATCAGTGCAAAACTCTGTGAATTTTTTTGGTGCCATAAATTACTTTGAATTACTTAGTTTCCATCTTTCTATAATAATTCCTTGATGATTTCCATGATGTTTCAGAGCTGCAATATCCGCTAGTTTAAATCGTAATTTACTTGAACAATAATAGAGATTGATTTGCATATCTAGCACTTGATTGTTATTCGATATTCGCATCTTGAGACTCTATTTGTTACTTTATCTTTATTGCAACTGTTGATCTACGATTTCACACATGCTTTTATCTACATACATGTAATTATGTAATGAAAACCATTAATGAAAATAGAGACCATGCATTATTTCGCAATACGTGGTGCAATAGAATACATAAATTGTTTCAAAAAATTAACCTGCAAGAAATGCAAAACATGGAATGCAGTGGAAAGTCCAAAAAAATGATTGAAAATACATTGAAAGAATATTTTAGGAAAGAATGGATTAATAGCGCTAAACATACATGTAGTGAGAAAAGATTAAGCTATTTAGAATTGTGCAGATTTCAGTGCGAATTAAAAACATACCTAGCAGTAAGTAACAGCAAAACTAAAATAGAAAATATTCTCAGATTAAGAACTGGAAATCACACCCTGGCAGCAGAAGTTGGAAGGTATCAAAATCGTAGCACTTATATAGATTGTGTTTGTAAATTCTGTGATCTGAATAAGACTGAAGATATACAAGGTGTTTCAAAAGTAGGCTAACAGTTGATTTTGCCCTAGGAAATCTATGTTGACCGTTCTATTGGCGATTTACACCTGAATCAGTCGATGGATATCCATGATCAGTCCAACATGAGCCATAGACTTCGAAGTAATTGCTACTATCATTTAGAAGTCTATGCAGTAGCATTCCATTGGCAAAGGAATTTTGAAATCTATCATGGACAAGATATAGCACCAATCTGACATTATAACATGGATATGTTCAATTAATTTGATTTGAATCAAACACTGTTAGTTTGACTTGAAGTGAATTAAACAAGCTTGAAGCTTTTTTGAATTTGCTGCTTCTGTCATGTCAGGTCATCTAAAAGATGATCAGAGAAAATGGATTTTGAAATCCTTTTGGAAAAACAAGAATGCTGAAAATGTGCGAATGGAATGGAGAGATGCCTTTCACAGCAATCCTCCATCAAGATTTGCTATTTATCGCATTCGAGATAAATTTGAAAAGACCGGTTCGGTAGAGAATGCACCGAAGTCAGGACGCCCTCGATCAGTTTCAATAACATCAAACGAGGAGCTAGTGGCCCAAACATTTGTTCAAAGTCCGAAGAAGTCAACAAGAAGAGCCTCATTGGAGTTGGACATTTCTCTAAGCTCTACTTGGAGACTGATGAGGAAAGTTGAGTTGAAACCATACCGACCCAGACTGTTGCAGCACCTTCTACCGGATGATGCTGAACGACGCTTGCAGTTTGCTGTGCTCATGTTGTCGGAAATTCGGGAGAACCCAGATTTGCTTGACAAGATAGTTTGGTCTGACGAAGCCAGTTTCAAACTATCAGGTCACGTAAATAGACATAACTGTGTCTACTGGTTCCCTGAAAATCCGCACATGGTATCAACAAATGAGCTGAACCAGCCTGGCTTAACCGTCTGGGCCGGTATGTCAAGCAACGGTGTGATTGGGCCAGTATTTTTTGAAAGAACTGTGACGGCTGAGGTGTACCTTCAAATGCTCCAATCCTTTGCGATTCCTGAGATGCAGTCATTGAACAACTTCAATGAGCTGTACTTTCAGCAGGATGGTGCACCAGCGCGTTGTAAAGGAGAAAGTGTACGGACGAAAACCTCACACACTTTCTCAACTCCGCTCCTACATCACAGATGCCTGTCAAGAGATCAGTGATGACAGGAACTTATGCAGAACTGTGTGCCACAGTGTGGCCGAAAGACTACAAGAATGTGCCGATGTCCATGGTGGACATTTTGAGCATTTGCGTTCGTGAATTTTTGCAACTTTAAGTTGATTAATTTTTTGATATGTTGAATAGGCCTTGGTTATTCATTTGTTCATTTTTTTGTTAGGAAACCAAGCAAACAAAATGGTAGTTGTTTTAATGTTAATACCTTTATTAATTTCAGCCTCCTCTAGGCCATCGTCAGAAGCTTCTGACGATGGTCTAAGAGGAGGCTGGAATTAACAAAGGTGAAGGACATTTGGATGTCAGCTGTTCTTCCTTCTTCGCCTCCCTGTCTTGTGTTGACTACAGCGTCTTCGTGCACCAGGCTGAGGGGCGCGGAGGACATTCGAATGTCAGCTGTTCTTCCTTCTCCGCAGTAACACTGAAACAACTACTATCTTGTTTACATGGTTTCCTAATAATTTTTTTTGATAGATGTTGGATAGTTATTCGACTTCTCATGATCGGTATAGATTCAAATTGGGTTGTAGTGAAATATGTAGGCATGAAAACACTGGAGATCATGAGATATTTTAATATGATTTACGCGATGTCAAAGAGTATTGAATTTTTGCCCCTTACGAATACAAGGCATATTAGCTATCTGTGGCATCGTGAAAAAGATTATTATGACATAGCTTATTAATCTATAGCATTAAGACATAGCTTTTCAAGGCCAATTTCTACTGTTAGCCTACTTTTGAAACACCTATATGTGCTTTGACGGATGCAGCATCTATGCCATCACGGACATGCAGTCTTGTTTCTAACATATAATCTCCAAATCAATCGACAGTATTTGGCCACCGTAGAAACTGCTGGAAGGACTTCTTCGTTTGCGTCACATCTTCACCAAGATCAGTGCACAACTCTGTGAATTTTTTTGGTACCATAAATTACTTTGAATTCTTTAGTTTCCATCTTTCTATAATAATTCCTTGATGATTTCCGTGATGTTTTAGAGCTGCAATATCTGTTAGTTTAGATCGTAATTTACTTGAACAATAATAGAGATTGATTTGGATATCTAGCACTTGATTGTTATTCGATATTCGCATCTTCAGAGAATCTATTTGTTACTTTATCTCTATTGCAACTGTTGATCTACGATTTCACACATGCTTTTATCCACATAATTCTGTAATAAATATCCTGCATGTTTCGGACATCTTTTACTGTCCCGACACTGTAGCATTTGTATTTTTTTCACCGAAAATTGCGTGGTCAGGCCAAAATTTTCATTGTACATGTATACATGAGATTTCGTTGTATCTGTTACATAAATAGACCTGTGATTGTATTCATTTTGGTACTGGGTGTCAATTTTATAAATTTCAAGTGAATTTCAGTAAAGTTTGTTTTTTGTATTCGAATTGCACAACACTAACGTCATGTTCTCTTGCATTACGGTACTACAGAGGTAAAAGGTTTCTTATTTCTTTAGAGGGTTGTTTGTAAAGCAAAAAATAAATTTTGAATGAATATAATGAGAGCTTTGTCTGCAATAAATCTCAATGCGTAACCCGTCTATTACTGAATAAAGATAGTAGTATGCATTGCCATAAGGGAAAAGTAGAATATGGCATTGAAAAAATGTTTTAGGAGGTGAGAGGCTAGCCTTCTAAAAGGCGCATGCTTTAGGATTTTTTTATTAGTTACGAATAGTGTCTTGCTTTAGGAGGTGATTCAGCTCGCTTTAGGAGGTGCTGGTTTACAGTGTATATGATTTTGTCTACTGTATCCTGTAGATAGTTTGCTGAGCTGATGCTTTGTGATAAGATATAGATTTGGCAGACCAGTGTTTGATGAATTTTGATTAAGTGTGGACAACCAAATGTACAGTAGGCAATTTGTTGAACTGGTAAAGCAACTTTTGAACATCTTGGTTGATGCCATCAAGCAACAGGTCGGTTTTGAGAAAAAAAATGGTCTGAAAAAACTGCGTCATTTACAAGTCATTTATTGGAAATGTTTATGAGAATTGACATGCACAGATTAAGTTACGCGACCAGAGGATTTTGAATAGAGTGAAAACGTGATGTTGATAATTGCACAATTTGGTTAGGAGGATATCAGCAAGACAGATAAGCACCATGCACTCTAAACCAGCACCTCCTAAATCACACACTAAAGCAAGACATTATTCGTAACTAATAAAAAAATCCTAAAGTAGAGCGTTTTAGGAGGCTAGCGCACTAGAGTTATTGTTCTCTTTAGTATGTCAACACTCTATTTCACGCAACCTCCTAAAATTCTAGTGTGTGGCGCTTTAGGATGCAGATTTCCCCGATTTTAGGAGGTGCTGGTTTACAGTGTGGGGATTGCACTTATTAGATAATCTTCTCCACAGAGCCTCAACTCACGAATCAAGTTGGCTACAATAAACTTAAAACCATCAAAATCTCATTAGACAAATTAGGTATTCGATGATCACAAGAGAGCATGCAATAATGTCAATTTTCATGAAAAAAATTATGGTTTTGATTTAATGATGTGGCATACCAACAACACAAAAAGTCTGAAATCTCTATAAAGTTTTCTAAATAAAATAAAAGTAACAGAAATTCAAAATTCAAAACGCTTGTGTCCATAGAATATTGCAGAGTGCCAGTTTTATATTTTAGAGTGATATAGACAGTAAACAGGAAGACCGAACATTGTTTATTTGAAATCCCAAGAATAGACGATGTCGCGTAAGTACACAAAACGTCTGTATGTGAGACGGAACTCAAATAATTCAGAAGAAATTCGTCATCACATAAATACATCAATGTAAAGGTGACAGAAATGGTGAGATTACTCAATCAGCTGATTTTCATTCAGTTTTAATAAATATTTCGACTATTAAGCGTTTTTTCTATTCCGTAAATGTAGACCAATTTGACAGTGTGGATTTCTCAGGGTAATTTAGGGTTAGTGCTAACTGTCAAATTATCATGTAAAACCTACTTTTGACGTTTCATTCTTAATGAAGGAGCAATTCGTCCTTACTCTCATCCTGAAAGAGAATTTTAGAAATTTAATTCTCTTTATAGGTAATTATTAATTACTATCTTTAAAGCTTATTAGTAAAACATCACAAAGTGGTGAAATCTGCTTGGTGACGGATGTAGGCTATTAGCGGTAGGGAAAGATGTGATTATGTATCAGCATGGAAACCACCGATTGTTGATAACTGTCATCCAATAATATCTCGAGTTGGCAGACGATAGGGTAACTACTCCTCTCAATCATGACCATGTGTTGCAGGAATGCTATTGTCTCTTGTCTCTTCAGCATGAGGTAAGCAAATCCTCCGATCGACTCGTATGCTTGTGCAACTGACCAAATCCTTGAATGTGTTTCAAGTGCGGAATAAGGAAGGCATTTTGTGAGGAAAGACCCGACCATCGGTCAATTAACATTGCGGAAGGTGTGCCTTAGGACGCAAGCGATGGAAGACAACTTTTCAACAGGCCTGGTTTGACCGTTACCTGTGGCCAACTGCATCAGTGAAGAATAATACTGTACTGTGCTTCCATTGTCTTCTATTCGGCGATGACTTCGTCATTCGGAGAAGATCAGGGCCATCTAGTTTGATACAGTTTACAACTCGAGCATTGAAGCATGAATCTTTTTCGATGAAACGTTTCTTATGTGATGATAAGCCAATCGACGTGTTGCTGAATGAACAGCTTGAAGCTCAAATAATTCAATTCAACGAAGAGGTGATCAAGAACAGAGGCTACGTGAAAACGTTGACTGATGTCATGGCATATGAGGGGCCTTCCGAGGTCACAACGTTGTTCAGTGATTCAGAGGGACAGACAACCTTCTGTGAAAGCTAATTCTTTGTAGCTAATTGTACGTGTAAATGGAATCATCGAATAAAAGAGTACACATTGAAAGCTTCAACAAAAGCAACCTCTCATTTTGTACACATAGATCCGGGAGTGAGAGTCTGATGATGACACTTTCTGTGATAGCCAGCTCCAAAATTTGCTACCTGAAAGCCTTGTTGTTCTTGTTCTAGCAATGTCTACCGGTACCGCACCACGGCTTTACGGTGCGCCATGTGCTATCCATGGATCACTGGATCAGCGTATCACTCCGCATCACGATTTGTTGATGCGGAGTCAAATCAAAGACTCAATCGTATTTCAAAGGAAGATTGATGTTTTCTTGTCCTTTGACATCAAAAGTCTCTTTACCAGCATTCCAGTGAACGAGACGATTGATTTAATTTGCATGGCATGGTATGGAGGAACAAGACAACCCCCAAAGTTAGCAGAAGTCCCATTATCAGATGAAAATTGTCGTCTCCTGTTGTCAACGCTAGCGAAGGATGTTGAGATCTCATTCAATAAAGAACTGTATCATCAGATAGCCGGTATGATAGTGGGGTCACCACTAACCGGATCTTCCAGTCAGATTTTCCTCGGCGCTTTGGGAAGATCAATGTTCTCAAATCATGCCGTGCCAAAATTCTACGGTCGTTATGTGGATGACACTTTCCTAATTGTCAAGGGCGATCTTGAAAACAATCTTCTGACGGTCTTCAATCAAAAGCATAGTGCCATCCAATTTACAGGAAGACGGCTCCCATTTCCTGGACGTTGCTCTCCATACCGACTCAGAAGGCCGCATCTCAAACTTGATATACAGGAAGGCCACTTTTACTGGACTGTACAACAATTTCTAGTCCTTCTGTCCAAAAAGATACAAGCGAAACCTGGTAGTCTCGCTGTTTCACCGTACCAGGTTGTTGTGCTCTCCTCAATACGCTGAAGAAGAATTCAAGTTCCTCTTCCGGTATCTTCAGAGCAATGCCTATCCAAAGTGATTTATAGAGAAGTTCTCCCGGCCAATAAAAGAAAAAGTTCCAACCGCAGCCAAGAAGTTATTCCTCCGTTTACCGTACTACTGCGAGAAAAGTGAATAGACCACAATGACCCTGTGCAAGAATTTTGGCAAGGAGTCAATCCCATTCCAGTGTTCCGCACACGATGCTTAATTTCACTCTGTGTGAAGGACACTATTTCGATATCCCAGCAACCCAAAGTAAATTACAGCATTTCTTGTCCTTGCGGTGCAAGGCATACTGGATAACGGAGCGGTGTCTTTGCCTTCGAAGAGCAGAGCATCCTCCCAAGTGGCTCTATAAAGGTACCACCCGACCGAGATCCAAGCAACCACCGATGTCCGCCATCACCCGTCATTTTGAGCAATTGAGAGCACCGCCCGACGTTGCTAGAACAAGAACAACAAGGCTTTCAGGTAGCAAGAATAGCAAGAGTATGTCTGGAGCTAGCTATTACAGAAAGTGTAATCATCAGACTGTCACTCCCAGTTCAGAAATTGGCTTGTCTTTTTATTTTGCAAATATTTTCACGATTTTGATGATTCGTGAACTGAAACTTTAGATCTGATGCATAAACTCTGATAAAGTTGCGCAAGAGAGTAATAACTAAAGGCGGTACGGTACAATGCACCCCATCCAGTGAGTGGTCAAATGTGCCCCGAACATGGTGTGCATTGAACTACTTCGGTAAAAAAAATTAAATTCAAATTACATGGAGATGAAATGTCACAAAAACGTCCAACATCTCAGAGTCAGTGCATTCGAACTTTGAGTGAGTGAGTAAGCGAACGAGGTATTCAGTCGTTCACCGGTGAGCAAGTGAACTGAGCAAAAGGGATATTCCAGATGCTGCCACTGAACTGAACTATGAATTTCCCGTTCATGAGCTGACGAATGAACTCAACTGATGTTTTTCTAATGCCTCCATTTCCCTTCGATATATTGACATTGATGCATTGGTGTTTTTCCTGCATCTACGCTTATACGTATTTCGATGAGTCTTAACCTTCAGAGACCTGAGAATTTTTACACTCTCTGAGACCTGAAGCCCTTTTACAAATTTGTAGTTTACTGCTGAAGTCAATATCAAAAGAAAGTTGATTTTTATCAAAACTTTTTTTGCGTGTGGCAAGTCAATATAATCCATTGAATGTCTTTCAGCCTTCTCAGTAAACACATGAGAAAATGTAGTGTTTTTTTACTAGTTCGGCGATATTTAGCACAGTGTCAGTTGCAGTAAGAGTCGGCTTTATGATGTTTGCTATCGCCATGTAGCTTCAGAAAGTCAATTTCCATGAAATTCATTCATTCCATGCAGCATAACCCTACATTTGGCCATTTTTTCAAATTTATCCATACCTATCGGAAATAGACCAAAACTGTGTCATACTTGCTACCCTTTTAGATCCTCAAGGCAGCTGTGGAGATCTCAAACTCATCAACTGCTGTTGTGAAGACCTTGCCGGTTTTTAGTGTTGAACTGTGAGTATAATGATAGCTTTCATTTTGAACATTGATTTATGCAGATTTGTTTATGCAGGTCAACCAGTCATCCACGATCATTTGCGAAAACAAAATATTCACATTTTGCGATCGATCGCACATGCACGAACATGCCGAAAACATTGAATAAATGAATTTCACTCGTTATGCACCATCGAGGACATGCACAAAATCATTTTTCATCCAATACATGTAGTAGAAATTTTGTAATGGGAATTTCTACAACCTCTGAGACCTGAGGGGGGGGGTCCGCAGTGGATCCCCTTCGGCTATCAACCATAATTCTACTGATTCAATTGAAATGAAATAACACATGCAGATTCACTGTCAACATGAGCATTGATACCACAAATACCAAAGTCTATCTAGAGACCATTGAAATGATATACGGGTGCGAAGTCGCATTAGAACCAATTTTAACATTGAGAGTTTGTGTGGGTTTTCCATTAATGATTTCGAGTCACTTGAGATGTTAAATAAAATTTGACTTGAAGCTACAATGTAAACTGTTGGGCACTACGAAATTTTGCTTGAATTAGGCACGAAATTTAGGCATTAATTCTAACCAACACAAGGCACGAGTAGGCACGAAGTTCATAGTTCCTAGTTCGTGCCCAATGATTTTTCCTTCGATTTCATTGGATAAGAAAATATTTAGTCTGGTGCCTATAAGTGCCTAGTGGCGCCTATTGGTGCCTCGAAGCACTAGAAAGGCACTAACTAGGCGCTTACTGGCACGAAATTTCGGCTTCGTGCCTAAGTTAGTGCCCCACAGTTTACAGTGTATGATAGGGTATTTTATCTTGATCAACTCATACATGTATGTTAAAGTTTGTGGTGATCGGTTGAGCTTGACGGTTCCTAGGATAGACTTCAGTATTTGTGAATATCTTAGTAGTGAGATCCATCAGTCTCATCGATCAGCCGACTTTTTGAAATGCTGTGCCAGAATGTAATCAAATAATCTATTTCATTTATTGATATTCGATATACGAACTGAGCAAACTGACATTTTTAATGAACTGAACGATGAACGGCTTAGCGCAGATTTAAAATGAACGACAAACCAAGTGAACGAAAAATAGTCAAATGAACGAGGAACTGAGCGAATGGAAAATTGCCTCTTTCGAATGCACTGCTCATGTCACTTTGCATACCCTTAACTTTTCATTCGCGTTTGATTGTGGTTAATTTGATTTAGTGTATTCAAACTATCGGCGAGAAAAGCTTAAAAAATGTTCAATGTGCTCACCCTCCCCTATTCTGCAAGCCAAAGTATTATAGTTTGAAGCGGAACTCCGACACACAACAAACAAAGATCGCTGCTATGATAGTTTCAAAGGACGGAAAATGACCAGCGACCTTCATCAGTTATTTCCCAGACATTTTATTCTCTGATTTTCTTAATTATTCTACATCAAATAACATCTTTTAGGAGCATGCAGAAGTTCGACTTATAATATTTTCAGTTTTCTCCAAAATTGCAATTTCTAGCTTACAACTAAGCTTCGGAATTATATTCACTTAAAATGTGAAAAATATGCATTTATTTTCTTGAAATATTGGATTAAAATATTCGATTTACCGCTTAAATATTCGTATAGAATATTCGACAGAAATAGGGAAAATCCAATCGTTTTTGAACAGAAGCTGTATATACAATGAATCAAAGCAAATCATAGTAGATTCATCTAGGCAAATAGGTGAATTTTAGTGTCTTCTTCCGCCTTCGCATGCCTGTAGGGATGCGCTTTCACTTTGAAAAGCTTCGTTCCACTTCAGTCGAATGCTTAATTTGAACAAAAGAGCTTGCTCTTGCACGCTATAAACGCCATGATCTGGTGTCAACAGTTCTGTCAAGCCTGTGGTTTTGTCTAACTTAGCCTTGACATCAGGCTCGAACTCGGTGGATGCTTCACGCATTTTGATGATCAAGTCTGAGTTGTTCTTTCGACGCGTTTCACACTGTTGCATCAACTCAACCAAGCCCATATTTGCAAGCGATGTCACAACGGATGAGGTTTCGAGAATCGTTTTAAGGCGACTGACTGTAACACCCTTGCCCTCTAATTGCGGCACAATGGTTTTAAACTTCTCAAAATTCTTGATATAGTACTCAGAACGCTCAACCACGAGTGACGATCGGTTCTGGAGGTAATGCAAGTTCATTATCAAACAGTAATTTGCGACGGTACGGCGCCTTTTCGAATACCTTTATGCCCATGGCGATCAGTTCATTCACATCAGCATACTTAGCACGAATCTTTTCGCAAACCCGATGAAGGCTGTGCGCTAAGCAAAGAACATGATGATAGCACGCACACAAGTGGGTCAGACAGACTAAGGTCAAGTATGAAATGTCTACCAGTCTTAAAATACGAATAGCAACAAAAGTGTTTATATACCCGTCCATACAAATACAAACATGTAATAATCAAACTACGAATAGACCCCTATGTAATATTCAAAAATATTTGCTATGAATATTCGAATATAAAATATTCGATTAAATGAATAATATTCGATCGAATATTATAATATTCCATTAAATATTATAAAATACATTTATGCGATATCCGAACCTTACTTATAACCTACATATACACTAACTTGCTGATAGATGGTCATACACGAACGATCAATGTAATTTAGCATCACCGCCGGTATTTTTCAGAAAAATCTTGCCACCTCATTGAATGGCAGCATTTTCATAAATTGGTCATCTTGGGATAGTGATCAAGAAAAGATAAGAAAATTTTGGAAAACCGTGCATGAGATGTTTTCTTTTTTCCACCATTTTTGATTAAAATCCAACAAGCGTATCTCAGCAAGATGATAACATTATTTATCATATGATAACATTATGGACTGTGAAGTGTTTACTCAATAGTTGCAGGAATTCGCGGCTGTCGTGAAAGAACTTGCCGCCGCAGGGGACTTTACAGGAATTGATATCAGTAAAATTATCAATGTGGTATCTGAGCAGTTACACTGTGGAACTGCGCCTGTTTACTTTGTCTGCGATTTTTGTCAACTGAATAATTCAAAAATGACTGAAACCTGTCTAGAGACTTATCATATGCATTCGTGACAATTAAAGTCAACATCATTCTGTTGATTTTCGTATACGTTTCCTTCTATTGGGTCTTTAGCAGGAGAGATTGGGTGACAAAACTCTGTGAATTCTTGCTTAGGTGAATTTCTT
Source organism: Prostheceraeus crozeri (assembly GCA_907163375.1). NCBI lineage: Eukaryota > Metazoa > Platyhelminthes > Polycladida > Euryleptidae > Prostheceraeus > Prostheceraeus crozeri. The sequence continues at coordinate 110,059 of CAJQUW010012576.1, read as the reverse complement.
GTTTGCCTTGGTCTAACACAGTCTGGATGGAGTTTGGAATACTTTGTCGGAATTGCAATCCAATTTGATCAGACAATAAATTATTTATCATCAGTTTCACTTAAACAACAAATTTGATATTTCCAATCATATTTATTTGGTGAATATCTTCTTTTTGTGCGCAAATTTGAATAATGCATAAAAAGTTAGACTCATTTGCACGAATAATTTTATTCCTTCGCCACGCTGCGTCTCATAAAGTTTCTACACTGTAAATCGCTCGATACCAACCACATACGAAGGATACATGTAAAAATATTTTTAGGTATATTTTTGCATCTATTTGTATGCTTTTAGTATGATTTATGGCATTTTGTCAATAAAGATCGTTTTAAGGTTGCATGGCACCTACTAATATTTGGCAAGTACTGAGATAATGATATTTAAGAGTGAAACTTGCAATGTTGAATTCGATTTTAATACACATAAGTCTACGGCATTTCATAAAATAGTCAATAAGTATGCAACCATCAACGTTTATGCATTGCGTAATTTTGAAATCAGGCATATTATCAATCCGAAATAAAAGCGTATTAAAGTTTATGAAAGCAAATATAGCTATGTTTGAGATGTATAAGTCAACATGGTAGCTCGAAAGTTATCATTTTATTGAAATGATGTTTATCAACTTAGTTCATGGAGTTGAGCTATAATCATGAGTCGTGTGAATGTTATTAGACAAGTAGCAACGATGACATGCGGCATTAATTTCACGGTAGATCGAGTCTAGATCACATACTCTAAATACCACGCTATCCATAAGAGTGTATATGACTGATATTACTGACAGCAGTCATTCGAAAGTAGTATATACTATAAATATATACTCTTTTTTGCTATATGACTTGAATCTCTTCATACGAAAGGCATACGAACAAGGACGAATTTGCATAGGGTCTCGTATATAAAACATACCGACATCTTGTATTACATCGTAAAACAGCCAATCACAGATATAATGGTTCATACCGCTACGTACATACCAATCACATACGAAAGTAAGTATGCTTTCGTATGAAAAACATATCAGATCTCTGTTAACATACGAGAATCTCGTATCACATGTCAGTTTCAAATTGTGTGTGAATTTGGTGTATGTTTTTATGTAATTTTCGTATCCAGCGATTTACAGTGTAGCGCAGAACTGATAACAACGGAGATACTTTTGTCACTTAATGGGTAAACCTTCATCAGACTAATGCTGAAGAGTGAATTACAGACAAAAGGTGACGTCATGCCAGTGTGATTTGGCGGAAAATGATGATAAGACATGCATGAAATTAAGAGATAATAAGCAAAATTGAATATAATAAATGTAAGTTAAAAACAAACTCTTTCTCCAAACAAAGAAATGGACTGTAAAAATGAATGGCAGTCGCCTCAGTAGTTGCAAGCTGAAGGTTGCCAGAACATCTTATGACAGAAAAGCGGTGATTGTTCAAGAAGAGCAGCATCATCTTCACTGATGATCCGGCATCTCATTAACTGTGATGTGAACAATCTTTTCTGTCATAAGATGTTCTGACAACCTTCACCTTGCAACTACTGAGGCGAATGCCATTCATCTTTACAGTCCATCACTTTGTTTACAGAAAGAAGTTGTTTTTAACTTACATCTACTTTCTTCAATTTTGCTTATTATCTCTTAATTTAATGCATGCCTTATTATCATTTTTCGCCAAATCACGTTGGCATAACGTCACCTTTTGTCTGTAAATCGCTCTTCAGCATTAGGCTGATGAACGTTTACCCATGATGTGACAAATGTAGCTTTGTCATTATCAGTTGTGCGGATGCGGTAGAATCTCTATGAGACGGAGCGTGTCGAAGGAATGAAATTATTCATGGCAAATGAGTCTAATTTTTCAAACATTATTGTTTAGTGTTGATTCTTGAATGATGAATACCTGAACGATTCCTCTTTTTCACTGGCTGTTGAGTAGGAGTCCCGGAGTCCTCTTACTCAAGACTCCGATCTATGAGGATATCTAAAATATGAAGCAATCGAATATTTGTCATGATACATCCCAATTTTGTCTCCATCAGACAAGAGCACAGTCAACAGTGCAAAGGCATCAGTCGGAGAATTACAATTGAATTGAAAAAACATTTTCTTTTCAAATGCACATTAGAATAGTGATTTTTTGCAGTTAATAATGAGTGCAATGTCAAAAAGCAATGGCTTTTGTTGTATGATTGTCTCTCAACATGTGATGAACAGTGCACGGTATATCAAATGGAATTTCATGTAGACAACTCTAAACAGGTACACTGATTTGTTCGAGATGATACACTGGCGTCGGAAAGTTTACGAACGATGGCGATATAGCACTATTTAGCTACAGTACTCCTGATATGCTTTAGTTAATTGCTCTCTCCCATTCCAATATTGTGATGTAGCGTTCTCTGAGATTGTTATAAGCAATCTCTTTCATGTGGATTTCCAAGAATTACTGAGATAGGAATTCCTAGAATTATTTTCCTGTCAACACCATGTGTCATTCAGGTGTTGTACGAGGGGCGTACCAAAAGTTCGTGACGTTTGTCTCTCCTATTTATAGACGTCCATTTTGGCCCAAGTGCATATCTAGATATTATTTCTTATAGTTCTGACAGTTGCATTTCACAGGAAAACATTTAACTTCCATTTGTACAAATATTTATTGACAGAATTAAAGGCGTATTAAAACTCTTTTTCGATCTGGTCACCTTAAATTTCAATACACTTTTCCTATCTCTTCTCAAGTTTCTTCATTCTTTCTTCAAGCCAGTCCTGCGGAAATTTCCCGAATGAAGCTTTCGGTGCTCTCTTTATCTCTTTCACCATTGAATCGAATACCCCGATTGCCTACTTCATCGGACCGAAGAGATGAAAGTCAGTAGTCTCCTCCAAAACCCTTTGTCATAGTCTTCCAGAAGACCAAGAACAATAGAGGAGTTGTTGACCCGAGCGCCTTTCCGTTCTGCAGTCAGCAGCTTTGGTACCCAACGAGCCGAAACCTTGGACAACTCAAGGCGGTCATGGAAGATGTCTCAAGAGTCCCATGCGACAGCTGGCCAGACTTTTCCTCCAGTTCATCAGATGTTGGTTGTCTGTCAGACTGGATCAGCTGCCAAGCCAAATCTTCATTTTCTTCGCTGGCTTGACTGGATGGATGGATGGCCACAGCCTTTACCGACCTCCAATGACTTCCGTCCCTCTGGGAACATTAGCTTGATGGTCGCTCTTGCAGGAGCACTGTCTCGAAGAGTGTTTTTTGACGCTCTGGCGATCGGGTTGGTGTTTCCCGTTCCTTGGACAGAAAGAGTAGAAAAGATGCCCCCTTACGATTTGTGAAGTCCGTCATGCTGACAAAAGTTAAATTGCTTCACTCCTTACCGGCTTCAGTTCCTGTCTCTATAGGTTACAGATCAACTGACAATACTTCACAGGCAATGCACATGATTGATACAACATGACAACGATCAATGATCAAAGAAAAAAGTCGAATTAAAACCACAGTAATCAAACGTCAGGAACTATTTTCAATTATCTTGAGGTAGTGTATTCTTTTATAATGGGTCGACGAGCCGAATTATCGACCAAGACTCGAATTGAGGTCAAAGTTCTTCGAGAGGAAGGTTACGCATGTTCTGAAATCGCAAGTCGCCTGAATATATCAAAGTCAACAGCGTATGAAACATTGAAACGTCTGGGTACCCGGCCAGATTTCATGAGTCGACCCCGCTCCGGGCGTCCAAGGAAGACAAATTCAAGATCTGATATAGACTAATCCGTCGCATCGTGACCGAGAATCCTTTTATAACATCGGCAGAAATAAGAAGCAGGTTGGAAAGAGATTATAGTAGATCAATTGCCACAACTCAAACCAAGACTCGCCTGAAACAATGGAACCTCTCAGCCTACAACCCGGCCAAGACGCCCCTGCTCACCCCCAGAATGCGAGCTCAGCGACTTTCGTTTGCCAAAAAGTATCGCCATTGGACACCGGAACAGTGGTCTCATGTACTTTATTCCGACGAGTCTACCTTCCAACTGTTCGCTACATAAGCGACATGTTAGACGGCCCAAGGGTCAGCGATACAACCATCGCTATACGACCGCAACTGTTAAACACCCACCAAAAGTTATGGTGTGGGGGTGTTTTTCGACAAAAGGAACTGCAGGTCTATACTTTTTACCTGCAAAAACGACCATGAGCGCTTCAAGATACCTGGAATTGCTGAAAGAAAAACTTGAGATTCATATGGACATTCACAATGCAGCTTACTTTTTACATGACTCAGCCCCATGTCATAATGCAAAGATTGTGTCACGATGGCTCCAGGAACAACAAATTGAAGTGCTTCACTGGCCCGGCAATAGTGCAGATCTTAACCCTATAGAAAACTTGTGGTACATACTCAAACCACACGTCGCAAAGCAAAAGCCATCGTCTCTTCCAGAGCTTCAGAAGATCATTCGCGAAATGTGGTGCCTAGTGATGCCATCATATTGTAAAATATTATCAGACTCTATGCCAAAACGGCTTGCTGCCGTCATCCGTCAGAAGGGCTAGATGACAAAATATTGACTTTGTATGCTTGTCCACATGAATTATATTTATAGTAAAAATGATAGCTATCAAACATGTGCGATTTTAAGATTTTTGCTGAGAATATATAATAGCATTTTGTTGCATGGTTTTATACAACGAAAATGTTCATCGTTCGTAAACTTTCCGACGCCAGTGTATTTAATTAGTCTTGCATAATTTCTCAACGTAAATGTACAATGTAAGCCATGAGCTTCCAAATGAAATGAATGCCGCTGTCAAACCTACCCAGAAAAAGTACATGTAACTAATAGTTCCTCCCAAATGAAGATGGTTTGGCTACCAGACCGCGTTCATCTGGTATCGGTCGTCTGAACGAAATTCGATTGGTCTCGCAGGTAATTTGCTACAGATCCTTAATGTGGCTGCCAAATCACCTTGAGTTAAATTGGTTAATCTTTAGTTTCTCCTGTCATCATTTTGTGGCAATGATGATCCGCTACCAGATGATTTGGCAACCATAGTATTAGATTTTACTAGAACTTATCACATCATGAATGTTTTTGAATACTATTCATGGATGTCCTGAGTAGTCGACTTAATACATAACTTCGTGCAGCAGTCATATACTTGATGACTTATTCTACATTTAATTCACATTAATTTCTCATTCAGGTGGCATCGAATCACCTCCATGTAAATGTTCCGACCCGATCCCAAGTCCACCTGAGTGCCGAATGACTGTAATCACTGCCATTGCTTTGATAAGTGCTGCAACACAATGTAAGCATGTTCGTTTATATATATCAAAGAAATATTATATTATTACATTGAAATTATTATATTCATTCTAAAGAACAATTCGACTCGCGGTTATAACGGAATAAGAAACGTAATCAAAAGTTGTTCTTATTATGCTATAACCGTGCGTCGAATTGTTCCTAAGAATTAATACAATAATAAATAACAATTCTTTGAAACAATTACTTATAACACGTGAAAGAAGTGTTACTCGTACTAAATGAAATTAACGTGCATTACCACTTCGGACTTATTATAATCTGAAAATTCAAAATTTATTAGTACATATTGTTTGTTTCTGTGTACTTGCTATTCATATATAAAAAATTCTTTGACTTAGGTGCAATAGAATCGAATTCAGTTCAGTATTACAAGTTCGAACTTTAAATGTTACTGTTTGCCATGATGCGCACGAAACAACTTATTGGGAATGAAAAGTGTCCATGAAAACGTTTAGCATAATCTGATGTGGTTTCGTATGCTTATTCCGAATATGACATACATAAAATCATTCATCGAACTGCTTTGAATAAATCGATTTTTATTGATTTCAAGGGTTTCCGTATCCTGATCAATATTTATTAAAAAAATTGTTCGAGTTATTTATCTACAATTTTTGCCATAGTATGATGCCTCTATGATTAAAAATGCGCAATTTACAGAAGATACCATCGAGCTGTTTTTGATATCCATTGATTTAAAAACAGTTTTCCATATATGGCAACCTACATGTTTATTGAAAAACGAAACAGATATTTTGGCTTCATTATCTATGAAATGAAATCCCGGTGACTCAAAATGTGCTTTATACATTGCAAATGATCGCATAGCTTGCACTGCTTTGAATTGTGAATATTTTAGCGAGCGAATAACATGCTATCAGTGTAGTTTTAATGACTCATTATTTATTTTTGATCAAGTTATTGTCGTAGATTCTGTAGAATCAAGGAAACGTCCTTTAGCGATCTTATCATGCATGACATTTACTTGACAACATGATGTCTATGTTTACAGTTCGATTGTTGTTCATGATGACCTTTTAACAACAATGAAGAGATAGATTTGTCAATAATAAAGTCATTCTCCGTACATTCCTCTGTCTGCCTTGTTGACAACTATCTGATTAGTAGTCATAGCTTCATTCGCTCACTCTCGAAATCTACTGTTCTGTTTTCATTATTGAATTCCTGCTTGTTCAGACTTGCAAGCGATTGGTGTCTGTTCACCCAAAACACCGTTTAATATATGCTGAATGTCTACTGTCTTCAGAGTTTGTTTCGTTTCCTTCGAAAAAGTCTATTGACATTCTATGAGACTGATTGCAGATGTACATCATAACCTGATTAATGAACATTTTATTGAAGTTCATGATCGTCAGGAAAGCAAATTATCAGAGGTTTTGTGCTTCACATGTATGCGACTTTCGGAGCATTCACATGGCAATTACAAACGCAAAGTTGAAGTTTTTGACCACAGTGAACTCTTTTTTGCTGCTGCATTTTACAGAATTACTGCATTAATTTGCAGAAAGAGAAAAAAGGCGTCCAAAATCATCTTCATCAGAAGTGATAGAGCCCATTTTCAAGGCATACATTTATGAGTAAAATGTCTGTCAACCAGTGGTAGAGGTGGGCTACACCTAGTGGGGTGCTTAAACCACTTTGATAAGCAAGGTGAAGGATCTTGGTGCGTGCAGTGGAGATAAGATGGATGAACAAATGATAATATGGCCGTTAAATGACTTGTCCCGATTCTGCAAAATCATGACGGCGACTTGATTAAAAGGTAAATAATGAGTTATCAAAACAATATTGATAACAAGTTATTCACTCGCTAAAATATTCACAATTCAACGCAGTTCAAGCAGTGCGCTCATATGTATAAATAAAAAGCACATTTTGAGTCTTCGTTTTCAATAAGCATTGATTACATGTAGGTTGCCATATATTGAAAGCTTTTTTTAAATCAATAGATATCAATTTATTCAAAAGCCGCTCAATGATTTCTTCTATAAATTAAACAAATTTAATCACAGAGGCATAATATGGCAAAAATTGCCGATTTTATTCAATTTTTTCAGTAAATATTGATCAGGTTGCCATATATAGAAACCCTTGAAATCAATAAAAATCGATTTATTCGAAAACAGCTTGATAGTTTCTTCTATAAATTGCAGATTTTTGATCACAGAGGCTTACCATAATAGAAAAGCAGATAAATTACACGGTCATTTTTTTCCAATAAGTATTGATCAGGTTGCCACATATGGAAATCTGTGTAATCAATAAATATCGATTTATTCAAAACACCTTGATGGATGATTTTATGAATGCATATTCGGAATCAGCATATAAAACTACATCAGAATATGCTAAACGTTTTCATGGACATTTTTCAATCCCAAAAAGTTGTATCGTGACCACCGTACGCTGCTACTGAGTGTTGAAGGCTAGTTCCCTGATTCAACGTATGACGCCTTCACTTTGTGTAATTCAGATGTCTGGGATATCTTTGAGGAAAATACAAATCCGCCAAATGGATGGCTCTTATCAAGGCACATAACTCTATCCATGATTCTTGTACTGTAAGTATCTTATAGCCGATCGCATGCTCAAAAGGAAGCAAAGAGAATGTCACCTGACTGCTCATTTCCTATTTGACAAAAACCAAGTCAAGGCAAGTCACATGATCTGTCTGACAATGAGTGACGTGTCACAAATATCATGCGCGTCATGAAGTTATATTAGCAGGGTATGACAATACATCCCAACTCAGAAGCATGGTAATACCACATGCATATCACAGGAGCAAGTACTTCAAGGCATCCCATGTCAAAATCTAGGATTTTAGAGCTAGCACTTTTCACGTCATCAGAGAGAAAACATAGAAAATCTCATTTTTCCGAAAACTTCAATTTGAAGTTTGTGTTTCTCTCTGATCCTGTCTGACAAGAAAAAGAACTAGCCAGAACTCGACAGACGCGCAGATTCGTAGTAGGTATGGGATGTAAAGTCTCATTTTACGGCCTTGTTCCCTGTAGAAACTTGTTCTGGCTACCGGATTACTGGTTTGACATCGAGTCGTTACATTAGTTTAATCGTGGACTTCAAATAACATAAAATGCTTGAAAAATATGTTGGCTAGTTGTCGCATTTATTCAGTTTTTTGGAAGAACCGATGTGATTTGATATCATAAGTTTATTCATTTTTCTCTAATTTTAGGCGTTGATGCGTATATGTGTTGCTACGCATACCTTCAGGCTTGGAATCACATAATAAATATCCTTTATGCACAGCGCATTTCAATTCATTGAATGCGATTTTTATAAAACTAAAACATGATTTTGACATGAAGCATGTATGAAATTAGCATTGATATTTAGACGTTCAATGTTCAATTCACAAGTCAGTTTGTACAAAATTGGTTTAAATTAATGGTTGCGCTCGGGAGGTTCTTCACCTTAAGTATTTTGCTAGACAAAATTCAAAAACAGCACTCCCTTTTTTGCCGAAGTTGTATTTGTTTTAAAAAAATTGCCTTGACAGCGATAATCAATTGCCACCAAGCCAACTGTCTGGCATCGAGCATTTCATCCATATAGTAAATAACTTCATTATTTATGACATCGTTTAGTTGGGCTTCAGTTTTTGTGGATATGTTGTTATCTCGGCTCGCCAGTATATGGGTTAAAAGAGTGATGTTCAAAACTAAAGGAGAAAGTATTAAGTTGTGTAACAGGCAACTCAACCTCTTATGAACTCCTAAACATGCACTCGTTCATTACAGGTCGAGCTCCAATTCTGCATTTTGTCGATGGGATTTAATATCTCACATTTCTCGGATGACGTGTGTGCCTCAATTTGTCTCTGATAGTATATGACCATTTCTCTTAAATCTTCTACACGCATAACGGATCTTGATGAGACACTCAGTTTTAAAAATCATCGTCAGATATCTCCTCACTAAAAACGCTGTCTCACATATCTGATAAATCATTGTGGATTTCGTTCTGTTTGGCAGAGGTGATGGAAGGATTAATCAAATTCCTTTATAGATCGCTTGAAAATCTTGATTGATGACGATTAATGATTGAATGACTAACTCGGAGAGATGGTCTTTGATAATTCTTGCAAAATATGTAAATAAAAGAAAGCGAAAATTAAACAAATAGTTGCCGTCATTCTGAGTCATATTGTGACACAAGTGGATAACATAAAAGCATCTCGCGAGGAAAAAGTCGCATCACTGGTTTGAAAATTCGAAGTTTAATTTAATTAAATATGAAGTATGTGGGTGCATAGTGCCTCGAAATCCGCAAGCTATAATTCTATCACTATTGATGAAAGCTATATGCGTGTAATACACGTATGTAGTACACGTATGTAATATACGTATACACGTATGTAATCCGAATCGATCCACCATGCAGTGGCTGCCAAAGTGAGGTAGGCGTGAGGGCAGGGGTACATGAGGGCATTTCACGAGGGTCCGCTCATCTGCGATGAGAAGAGAATAAATCAAATACTCCTGGAAAGCGAACCCTGAAGTGTCGTCGTTAGCTGCGAAATATTGATTCTGCCATTCAGGACAACTGTACACCGTAAATCAAAAAGTCCTACTTAAGTTCCAATCTGAATACTGAATGAAAGAGTACTAAAATTACCGAGCTGAAATTCACAGAAGTATTGAAATGCTGACTAAGTACTATTTTGATGTTCAATCAATGTAGCAATGACTTTCTAAGGGAGGGATATACAAGTGTATCACAATAGCAGCGATGCATCGATCGGAGTGCGTCACTGCATTGCCATAACATCATTTATCACATGTCACAGCGCCGTCTCCAATGTCACAGCTCGTGCTGGATTGATCGAACAGTTTTGCTCCTATTGTCAGCTCGTTTGCCGTTCTCTCCGCATGCGCTTTGAGTCCTGTCAACGATCTCCCTCTTCTCCGACAGTGCTTTGAGTCATGCAACATTTGCCATCCTCCCGACATCTCTTAAGTCCTTCAAGCGTTTTCCATCATCTGTGACAGTGTTTTGGGTCCTGCCAACGTTTGCCCACCTCACCGACTGCGTGTTGAGTCTTGTGCATATTTTATTTATCCAAATGCATTTGTGTTTGATTGCCAAAGCAGCTCTTAGATGGATGTGCACATGGGATGAAGCGTGTTAGATATGCCGCAAGGGATTCTTCGATATAGTGGAGATGCTAGTCCTTTGCAACTCATTGAATTAGTACTAAAATTAGTACGAATTAGGTACTGTGCTTTCGAACCCAAAGAGTACTAAAATGAGTACTGATATTTTCACACTTATTAAAGAGTACTGGAAATTGGGGCTCACATTTTGGCTTACAATTATTACTCATGTTCAGTACTGTTTCTAGTACTCATTTGGGACTTCATGAATAACAGTGTCTACAATGCGGGTCAGGATCTTCAAACACTGTACTTAAAACTGACCAACGATATCGACTTTTATCGTTGCTTGATTTACGTTTCTTAGAGCCTTATTTGCTCTGTGCATTATTTATCACAGAAACACGGATTGGCAATCCACTGGCGCAAAAGCCAATCTCCCTCATCGAGTTAAGTAATTCGTTGGAAAGTGAAAATGATCATGCAGTAGTACTAGGAATGAGTTGCACATATATAATTGTTATTCCGTTTTATAGGCCTCCATAACCCCATGCAAATGACTTCGTGAGGTCGTGTATATCTGTCTCCTGCATAATCCGCTATTTGCGGTTTTCGGATCGTGTCGTGCGTGTTCAACCTGATCCAAGAGAACAAAATGTACTAAATGTAATGATAAAAATGGCAAAGGACGCCTATGATTTTGAACGAGGTGATTATCACCTAGAATCAACACATGGGGACTAGAGCGCATGATTTATTCAGTAGTGCATGTATTTTCAAGTACTTGCTATGCGGTCAAGGGTAAAGATATTTGTGTACACTTAAACACTTAATTAAAACGGGCGACAAAGCTGCAAATATTTAAGGAACCACTGCAGTATACTATCAGCGGGATGGTGCTCGACCAAGAGTGTTGGGGAACCTAAGAAACCTATTGTGGTCATTAAAAATTGATATTTTCTGTTTCCAAACTACTGAGCCAGTTGGATTTTTTGATATCAAAGATCTCTTTAAAAACACTGAGCAATTACATAGAAATAAAGAGCAGCTGAATTTTCTCAATAACTGTTCCCAAAATGGAGTTTTCCCAGTGTTATTCACCTGCATGATTGCTTCTATAACCGAAACGTGAACGGATCAAAGTTTTCAATCTAGAATCAAATTCTTAGTGGATTGCGTCGTCATGTCCGATTGTGTATCTAAGAAAGTCCATTTTTTACTTCCAGAGTTGGTGGAGAACGATGACTTTTCCCTATACTGACCTTGAAAATCACACCGATTTTTTTTGCTACCACATGAAAACCACCAATTTGGAGGCGCATTCGTAACCAACATAACAGCAATATACTGTCAGTAGAGACCTTTAGTCCAGCAGCCAGAGTTCTGCGCTTCTGCAAAGTTCTAGCTAGTTCCTCATCTTGTCAAACAGGATCAAAGAAAAATGGGACGCAGATTGACATTCTTGGCAAAAATGACATTTTCTGCGTTGTCTCCTACAAGCAAGGAGCAGAAAGTCGAAGGCTATAATTTAAGTTTTGACTTGGAATGTCTTCAGGTTATAGGTCATTTCATGTTATGTTCACTGACAATCAGTTCATTTATCATTATTCACTTATCTATGAAGCTACACAGATTCAGATTTGGCAAGCTTTCTACTGTCGGTAAACAAAAACATGTTGGCTCACTTTATCCACATTAAACTGCATTCTCGCACACATCGACGATCAGAAGCATGATAATATCACATACACATGATGGGAAATTACCTGAAGACGCGTCATACCGAAAATTATGGCTGTAGACTTAATACTTTTCAGTTGTTAAGAGAAAGCATCGAAAATTTCATTTTTGTCAAAAACTTCAATCTGCGTCCCAATGGATCAACATATGTTCCTCTTTGATCCTGTCTGATAAGAAAAGGAACTAGCTAGAACTCGACAGACACGCAGATTCGTAGTAGGATTCATATTACGGCCTTGTTCCCTGCAAAAACTCGCTCCGGCTTCGCGAATTCCTGATTTGACATCGAGTCATTATATTAGATGAATCACGGACTTCTAAATAACATAGAATGTTTGAAAAATATGTCGGCTAGTTGTCGTATTTATTTATTTATTTGGATGAACAGATGTGATTTGATATCATAAGTTCATTCATATGTCTCTCATTTTAGGCGTTGATGCGTTGCTACACATCTTTGCGCTAGGAATCACATAACGAATTTCCTTCATGCACGGCGCATTTCATTCATTGAATGTAACTAAAACATGATTTTCATATGTGACATGAAACATGTATGACATCAACATAGATATTTAGACGTTCAATGGTGAATACACAAGTCAGTTTGTACAAAATTGGTTTAAATTCATGGTGATACTCGGGAGGTTCTTCACCTCAAGTATTTTGCTAGACAAAATTTAGAAACAGCACTCCCTTTCTTTTGCCGAAGTTGTATTTGTTTTAAAAATGTTGGCTTGACATCGATAATCAATCGCCACCAAGCCAACTGTTTGGCATCGACCATTTCATCCATATAGTAAATATCCTTATGACATCGTATAGTTCGGCTTCAGTTGTTGTTGACATTCTAATCTTCATTTTCTCAGATCGAATTGAGCTTAATGTTTCACACACCTCTTGTCTGGTCGATAATGTCTCACACTGCGTTCACATTACTCCAGGCTATCACAGCCAATTTTCTTTGCAAATGATGGTATTAGTATAGATAAATGGAATTATAATCACTACATTGTCGCTGTCCAGTAAGGAAATTTTCCTATTGCTCAATTCAACTCCTATCTTGTTAGCTTCGTGCTAATTGACATCAAAATTCCGTTCACATTCGGTAATGAACGGGTTGAAATTAAAGTGAAATTGTCGAGGGACCTAATCATTAGGAAACAAAGCCAATTTGAATGAATAGTGGGAAAATGTTCCTACAACTTCTTCTACAACTTTCCATGCTCCCTGAAGAAGAGGATTAGTGTTTTAGTCACGCACATTACACGAGGTTCTATCAAAAATTCACATTTGTATACAAATGAATGTCGTAATGATTTTCGTGAGATGCATTTCGCCTTCTGCTTCAATAAGAGCAGCAAATGAGAAAAACTAATCGGTTATACAAATTTCACAGCCAGGGTGTCTTCCAAAGATAATAGTGTGAGCACTTCGGATACTTTCAAATGCCCTTAAAACAAAGCTCTTCCCTATTACAAGTCTCATATCATTTTTATAAAGACTATGAATTTCTGAATTTTCCGGTGAATATTCAGAGTGATCAGTTCCTTCTATGCCAACCTTATTTTGACCCTCTAAGTGAATTAATTGCTAAGTTGCACAGTATTTAGGCTATGTTAGGCTCTCGAATTATGCATTTATCAAAGTTGTGCATCAGTTCTTATTTTTGAGCACTTATGGTTCCTAAGATTCTCAAAATGGTATTCTATTTGTTGCGATATAACATGAATTTTTGAGGGCAGTAGTGTAGGACATTGAGATCACGTAAACGCCTGAAAGTTTCCTACATTGCTGCCAGAAAAAATCTATGTTGATAATATTGGTCGTAATTGACATAGACTGGGCAGCTATCTATGAAAAAAGCGGTTGACAATGCCATGAATACACACATATATATATATATATATACGTGTATATATATATATATATATATATGTTAACTGATTGGAAGGCCTGTGAGTAATTCTGTATATACCCAACTTGGACTAAACCTTTTCCCAAGATAGAAGCTGTCATTGCATTCATGAATCTACGCCAGGAACGGATTGCTGAAAAAGTTTCACTGGCACTCAATGAATCAAAAATCAATCTCAAAAAATGGTGCATCTGAGATTTTACAATACAGCAGTAAATTTCGTGAAACCGCTTCCTAATGCAGCTGATATAGTGCCAAAATGCTTTGACGCATGATGTCGCATGTGCTTAGAATGAAGATTGAACGACCCTTGTGAGATCAAAGGTGATGTTTAGAAAAAAGTGAACATTATTGTTCAATTAACTTTCCTGTTGTCGCGACATAGATTCAAACAGCAAAACTAAAAATTTATCACAGGGGCCCACAGGTCTGAGAGGGAATGTAAAAGCTGAGTCTCTGAGGCATAACTGAAACAGAATTTTAAAAAAGCCAAGAAATCATGCATTTTGACTCATGTAGACAAATGAATTAGGAAATTTTAAATTCACTAAAATTTTCAGTTTGAGAGCATTTCATTGCATACAACTCCGAGGGAGCTTCGAGCTAAAGTCAATTTCACATAAAACTATGTAACATGACGAAGTTACTTTTTGCAACATTGAAGAATGAAATTTGCATGCCTCAAGTTTTTCATTTTGATTTGAATACTTCGAAGGTTCATTTATTGTCAATCGGAGAAGAATGCATGCAACTTGCAAACTTCATCATTAGATTCGATTCAAATGATGCGGCAATCCGATTATTTAATAATTCAGCGACTCAACTCAATCGATTTAGAAAATCTAATTTAGCGATTTGATTATTTAATCTATTAATAGCGAACGGTGAATTCAAGTGATTCAAACATTCAATTCAAGTGGCAAGCTGATTTAATTCAATCGATTCAGCGAATTGTCAGTTGAAATTGCTATAATCATTCCGATGTTGTGCATTGACATTTGTTTATTGGATTAAAAAGTGCACTTCTGCGTGAACCCTTCTTGTAGTGTTCTCCTTCTCATTACGTCATTCCGATTTATTTCTGCAATATGGGCATGTGCCATTAGTTCACTCTACCATCGATTGAGTGAGTGGATGAATTAGGTGACTGAGTTGCTCCAAAATTGATCAATGTCGGTATTTTAGCGAAATGCGTTTGAATATACATAATGCGCTGTTTCATAAGTACTGAGAACTCATCTGCATCTCCGCAAAATTTCATTCAATTCTCTAGAACGTACTGTAGTTCATGTGTGAACAAAGAGCCTTGAATCATAGATATCTCGACACTGTTTCATAGCTATCCATAAACTATCTAAACTGGCACTTACAACGAATGATGATTATCACCGTTCACTGTAAAATGTAAACAGCCACTTGTCAGACAATTTATCAGCCAAATCAGTATTTTGGTTGATGCTACGTATTATCATACAAATTTCCTGCTTATCAGACAATTTTTGTCTCATCGCACGGAATAATTTGTATTATTACGTTTACTGCATATCATACTACTCATGACTAATATATACACTTTTATCAAAATTGGATGGCATCCTTCATAATTTTCGATTATAAGAATATCCAATGTTTAAAAAGTAGGATAGGGCTATTTTGAAATACTTGAAGGCATTGGAATAACCTGTCTGGATATTTGACAAATTGATGCTATCTTTTAATTCTGATTTTACTATGTTCTTTACAACTTTCAAGGGTATACTCGTATATACTTCCCGAAAGTTGACAGCGACAGAGCCAAAGACATCTTGGAAGATATCAGAGTAGTTCATAATCTGCATATAAGAATGCTTGTGTGAGTGAGTTGTACAGCGATAGAACAGATATGATTACTAGATATTTCTAATAATACTGTAAGTATTTGTGTCTAGATATACTGTAAGTAGTTGGTGTCAAATCGCTCCAATGTCTATATTTCTAGAAAAATAGACAGGCTGATATTTTGTGTGGTGATTGTCTCATCTTGTCTGTTCTGAACAGCCACCTTTGGCTGTTGATTGTCTGATGCTGTCTGTTGCAATTGTCTGATCATTTTGGCTGTTATTTTGTCTGATTTTTGGCTGTCTACAGTTTACAGTGTTAGCTAATTCAAAAGTAGACATTGAGAGTAAACTTCAAACTCTTCAGGCTCAATCTTGATGCAAACCACCAATGTGGTGGTGTCACATCGTTTCATCTGGAGTTGATGACATTTCTGCAATGAGTCATAAGAAAAACTACTTCACGTCGAAATCCGCTTTCTTCGATGTTGTTAAGAACGAGAATAATTTCCCCTTCTATTTCGACAGCTGACAAAAAGTGCTTTTTTGTTATCGGAAAAAGAGCTTTTATGCAAACTAGTCCGTCGTAAAACTGGTTCAAGCTTTGTGTTGAAAAATATTTTTTCTCAAAGAATTATCTGTTTATCATTTTGTTTTCGATTAAAATGGTGATATACATGTACACTGTACATGAATGCATTACAAAATATATATATCTGTTTATCATTTTGTTTTCAATTAAAATGGTGATATACATGTACACTGTACGTGAATGCATTACAAAATATATAAAAATTCAGCGGGCACATCAATCGAAGCTTGAAGAATACTTCACTTTTCTACTTAAATGAATCTTTCACACATTTTACTCTAACCTTTTAATAACCGTGGGGTCTAGAAAGACCCCATGTTTAACCCTTCCATGTATATTGTTTCTTTTTGAGGACATTTCGACCGGAATCTTTTGAGACAACGTTGTGCAGCAATCCCACAGCGAAAAAGGCAAAAGCTTGCAGCCAGCAGAAAGAGGAGATCATTGCCCCATTCTAATTGACAGGAAACTACTTCTATGGGCACAAGTATACGTGTATTTGGAGCTGATGGACGAGCAAAAAATGTTCTGAACCTTTTTATAAAGAATCTTTTATTCACCATGATGTCTGTAAGACATATTTGTCCGTTCAATGCTTGGTTCCTGTTTGAATGAAAACAAAGGCTGGTGGGCATGACTTTCATTGATCGTTATGTGACGGGACTACTTGGTGATCAACCGGATAACAGGTGTCTACTAAGCCGCTCAGCTTTTACACGGTTTAGTGATGGAAGAATGATAACTGTGAAGTGAAATAAACCTAGATTGCAGTGATCTGAGAACTCGTCGTTAGTAGTAGCCTCCATACATGTATTGCTCCTTCGCTTAATTGCAACAGCAATGAGTGCCTGTACAGACAGCCAAAATGCGATGATAATAATTCCTGTAAGATTTCAGGAATTAGGGCCGTCGAGCAGGACGCATGTTTGAGACGCATGCATCCCACTTTATAAAGCATTTGGGGTCTTTGATGACCCCACCGGTGACTGCGCTACTTTCTTCGCGTCAGTACATGCAACCAGATGACTGCAGTAGTCTTAGAGTTTTCTCCGATGTTACTAGCACATTTCTAACACTTCCAAGTGTCAAAAAATCCCTATCATGTGACTGCTACTGTGGAATTTTCATTATCGATGTAACCTCAAGGGTTGAGTGGAGTTATTTACAAGGTTCAGTTCAGTGCGTGTCCTGTCAACATTATATTAACTGTGAATAAAATAGTTTTGAGTCGATCTTTCTCAACTCATGGACTTGCATAACATCACTTCATTTTCCCCCTTGAATTCAAGGTACTTAATCGCTTGTTCAATACATGATTCGATGTCGCTTAATGCGAAATTGGATGAGCCTTTTATGAAAATGTCAAAACTTTTCAACGAATTTGTCAAAATCGGTGATTTCATATTTTGAATTGATACTTTATTGTAGAATGATGAGCGACCGAAAGGGAAGTGAATACCACATTTAAAAGTTCACACGGAAAATACGCAAATTTCGGGAAAGTCAAGTATCTGTTGGTGGTCACTGTGTATTTGCTTTTTCTCAGGTCAAAGAGTTTCAGTTTCTCATGAAGCCTTGTAATGGACTGTTTTCTAATAATGCTTGGTGGATATCCATTTGTGATGAGGGTTAATTTTATTGAATTCAATTCATTCTCTCAATGTCTTTGTAACAAATCTTACATGCTCTATAAGATAATGTTTTCACAAGACAAATCTTAAATTCAATTGGCAAGAAAGTATATGAGCCACGCCATGTAGATTTGCGAAAGATGCTGTGTCAAGAACTTTCAATTGCCCTGCGAGTATAACCAAAAAATCAAGGAAAGCAAGAGATCCCTCAGATTCGCGTTTTATAGTGAAGTCTATGTTTGGATGAATGGTGTTGAATTGGTTCAAAATGTCATTGACCAGCAGCACTGTTGCGCAAAATGGTCCACATTGAGGGCATAAAAGGGTCCGAAATTAATCACACACATTTTCTGAATTACATATTCCTTATAGATGGTTTGTCCAGATGTGACAGAAAAATAAATAAATGTAATTATATAGAGTAATGCAAAGATAAATTGCTGGAAGGGTGCACTTCTGTATGAAATCTGAATAACATCCGTATTTAAATGGTACAAATGAATGTCCGGGGTAGCAAATGCAGTCCGTATTCTGGATGGGTACATATTTGAGGTACAAAAGAGAAAACGAATCGGATTAACATATAAATAGTGTTGTGGTGAACATATTTCAAAATACCTCCCTCGAAAACTGAAATGACAGACAAAGTCATCTAAGGCTCATCTTATTATGGATAAAGTACATAATCATCAAATGATTATAAGAATTGAAAAATCTGTAGAAGAAATAAACAGCTATCATTTTCATTAGTAATTTTAGTTGCAGACATTCTGCAGAGAATTTTATGCAAATCAACCGAGGAATTGTAAGACAAATTGTCCTTCAAAATAAAGAAAATTGCCTTAGAGGTTGCATGATCAAATAATTCTATTGACAAACATGTTTCAATACTCGAAGCGTACCATCATCAGTGAACAGCAAAAGTGATGCATGCACAAAGACTTAATTACATCCGAAAGGAGAGCGAGAAATAATAACAGAAACAAAAAAAGCAACTAAAATAACATCAATTGATCAGTCAGTATCAGAGAATTTATGAGCTTTATATTTTGGTTCTTGTCAGATCTTGTCAGTAAAGCTTCTACAACGAGTACCAATTATGCCAATTGTACTGGTATTGGAGAAGCTTTACTGAAGAAGATTCCTTCATTCATAGACTTACCTGTCATCCAACACAAAATTGACTGTGAAGTTAGAAGCTTATAGAAATGATGAATAAAGCACCATCAAATCTTAGATCATTTGACATTTTTTGACATCTACCAAGCAGGTCAAGGACAATGCATATGCATGAGAGGATGAGAAACAGCCGCAGTTGAATTCATGGAAATTGGTTGAGATTGAGTTGAAATTCATAGATCGTCACTGACTCTAAGTGCAGCGCGTAGAAGTATAAAATGTTCTTAGCCGCGGATGTTTGGGGTGCTCTGTAATTACGCGTGGCAATATCACCTAGTGTACTATTTTTTGTTAAATACACGTAGGCCTGCGCCGTAAATAGATCTAGTTATTTGAATTTTTCGATTGACATTGTTACCATGCTACTTTTACTGCTCTTAGCAGTGAAGTTGAAATTAGATTACATGAAACATCGACATATTCCAAATAATGGAAGACCGAAGAAAGCAGTTTAGTCATACAAAGCTTCCTGTATATCAAAACGTAGGTAGGGCCTATGGCCTATACATTACACATCGAAAGTTTTGATTAAAGCTTTATACACTTGAATGACAAATATGACTACAATATGCAGTTGGTTAGCCCGACAGTATCTAAAGTACGAAAAAAGGTGAGTCACATCTGCTTCTCTATCATCCTTCATTATTTGACTATGTGTGTTACACAGACTGACAAACAATAACCTCTTGCTTTTCGCTACATGAATCAACCAATGGGAGCAGGGGACATGGATAGAACAAACGAAAGTGACAAAATTTTCTTCAATACAAAATGCGGACAATCTATTATTAGAAAATATGATGGAACGAAAATATTTGATGATATATCATTTTATGTCATTTTTCGAAAATAGAAAAATGCAAATAATGCTCTATAGTGACCAGTTCCGTGCAGGGTGTAACACAAGAATTTGTGTGCATGCATGACATTCATCTTGACATGAATTTTACATTTCTCTGAAGTATTAGAGCTCTAATTATGGATAAAACTGTCTACATAAATGTTGCGATTTGTAAAATTTCAGCCAAAGTCAATTCTTGACGACAAATGGCAAACCGACCTACAGGCCAACTCCTTTACATTGTAGATCGCTCAATACCAATCACATACGAAGGATGCATACCAAAATATTTTTTTGGTATATTTCTGTATTCTCTTGGTATATATTTGTATGCTTTTCGAATGTTATTTCAAATGTGGTATGCTTTACATGCGAAAGCCATAACAGCATAATGTTAAAAGAAAGCATAAATCATGTCCAAAGTATCTTGATTTAAGGCCTTTTGTTAATAAAGATCACAATGATGTTACTACTGTTCTGTAAGTAGTGAGATAATGACATTCAAGAGTCATACTTTCAATACTTAATTCGATTTTAATACACGTAAGTCAAAGGCATTTCATGAATAATCAATAAGTATTCATCCATCAGCAATTATGCATTATGTAATTTTGAAGTAAAGCATATTATCAATCCAAAATAAAAACACATTGCAATTCATAACACAAATAATTCATGAACGCAAAGATATTTATGTTTGAGATCTACAAGTCAACATGATTACACGAAAGATATTGTTTGAATGAACTGATGTTTATCAACTTCGCTCATAAAGTAGAGCTAACTTAACGTCCTCTTAATGTTGCTAGGCAAGTAGCAACGACGACAATCTCGTGGAACATTAAATTCACAATAAATCTAATCTAGTTAAATATCACTCTTTCAAACAAGAAATATTCGCGACTGGTATTACTGAAAAAAATTATTTGACAGTAGTATGTATGTAACACACATATTTTTTGCTATGTGACTTAAAGCTGTACATACCAAATACATACCAGAGGCATACGAATAAGGATGAATTTGCATCGGGTCTCGTATATAAAACATACCAACAACTCGTATTTCAGTGTAAAGCAGCCAGAAAACAGATAGAATAGTTCGTATCGCTACATACCAATCACATACGAAAGTAAGTGAGATGTGGTATGAAAAACATACCAGATCTCTGTAAACATACGAGAATCTCGTACCAGATGTTAGTTTCAAATTGCATGGGATTTTGGTATATGTTTGTATGTGATTTTCGTATCCAGCGATTTACAGTGTAGAGCAAGCACATTGACTCCATATGTTTTTATTAGGGTTAGTAGCTAAAAATAGCTAGAAAATTGAGCCCGAGCTATCCCGTTTCAAAAATTTGGATTCCGAGCCCAGGCTTCTGGGCTCCATTCTTTTAGCCCGCCGATTTTTAAAAAGTTAGCTTTAAAGTTCTATCAAATATTGCTTTCATCCAGATTGCTGGATCTACATTTCTTGTTCCACGCTCCTCATCTTCATTATCTGATTTCGGAAGATCTGGCTTTAGTTGGTGGGCGTCTCTGGTCATGATTGTCAGTAGCAGAAGACGTACAATCGAATATTCTGCAGAATTTCTCCTCACTAGAAATCCCATTAACTTTTCCATTTCTGCTAACTGTCTCATCGTGTAACAATAAGCGATAGATCAAATTGCAATGCAAAAGATGTGCGGATGTTGCAGCCGGCTCACCTCATGTGTTTTCAGGTTATTGTGCAGTCTCTTGGTGGAGCTTGCGTTCACTGTTAAAATCTGGTTGCAGGCATTACATTAGGCTATATGATTGCCTGGCTGTATTGCTTCTTGATTCCTCCCCTAAATGATTGTTTCAAATACCAACGAATTGACATTATTTTCAGATGACATGATTTCACATGTCTTTCATTTATAGCGACTGTATTAAGTTTGAAGACAAATAAATACAATTCTGAAAGAGGGGAGACCGCCGTTGCTGCTCTTAACTTTATCCGCTACTTCAGGCATTTATGTAGAATGCTTTCAGAAAGTTTGATCACTTATTTGGCTACATACGAGTAGTACCACATATTGGCTCATTTTAATGTGTCTTCATTGGAGCAGCATTGAACCATGTGTATTCTCCTGCCAACCAACACTGTTAACCTGACCGCGGGCAACGATTTCTTAAATATGATGTCATCAGTGCAATGCGACTGACGGCACATCCAATCCAGGTCAACATATTTGATGAATTTTTCTTATTAGTGGGCGAATGAGAAATTGCTCTTTCAGCGATTTTCCTCTAAAATTCCATTACGTGTTTAAGATGAAGCCGTCAGTTTTAGCAATTCGGGCTAATTCCTACAGCCCGGGCTAAGCCCGAAAATGGAGAATTATGAGCAGGCGAAGGAGCCCGGACAGCGAACCCTAACCTCTATGATGTACGAGTAAGATAAGTCTTTCTCCAATCACCAAGTGATTTGCAATTACTTGTATATACGAAGTACTACACACAACGAAAAATTCAATCCACATCGGAATTTAGCTATAAGTTTAGCATGGCTCTCTATAAGTGTAATATAGATGAGGATGAACATAAGACGGTGCATATACAACAAACATTTCCACTAATTTGTGTTCGTATAAAAGGGTAAAAATTGTTTCAAAACTTCATCTTCTTTTCGTTTTCCAAAAGAGCTTAGTACAAGAGTCTTTGTCTTCGCGTAAAAAATTCATTAAGCCAATCCATAGTGGAGGAGTGTCTTTAAGAAGAGTTATGATACCAGAAATAGATCTCGAGAATACGAAATGAATCCTTCATTTTCAGAGTTACTAATGTTTTCATCTTCTTGCAAATTTAATGAAGTAATATTGAAACTCCGCATTTTAACTGTTACTATTCTAAGCTCATCAGCTTTCAGACTTAATTAACAAATTTGATTCATTTTGCGCTGATGATCGACAGACAATGTAAAGGTGACGCCTTTTGAGTCTATTCATTGATGATGAACGAAGACAATTTCGATTAATTCCATTATTGATGAAATTCTCTTCAAAACTAATCAAGAGATTTGGTACTTCAAAAGAGTGATTGTTTTTGTTCAACTCAGAAAAAAGTTACTCATCGCACAAGGTTGTGTGCTCCTTTGCAATCACATCTCTGCTTCTGTGTGCACTTAAGGCCGCAAGTACACAGCACAAGTCTAGCCATATAGCACTTTGCGTGTCATGTACCAGAATGCGTTTGCTTGTAGGTACTCTGTAAATCATGAAGTCCTATTTAAGCACTGATCTGAGTATTAAACGGAAGAGTACTAAAATTCCCGAACGTGAATTAACAGAAGTACTAAAATGCTTACACTGTATTAAGTGATGATCAGCTTGTCCTTGTTTTTAATAGAATTATGCGCTCTTTGATGGATTATGCATCGGCTGCTTTTTATAAATCCGGGTTGTGTTTTGAATTCGAAACTTGATGTTCTGTGCATGAGAGCTTTCCGAATTATTCGTGGTTTCAGTGTGACAACTTGTGACGAATGCTCTATGCTGGAAACGGGCAAACGAAGGAAGGCACTCACTCTCCGACTTTTCCAGAAGGCCCTTGATGACTCAAACCACGTCATTCACCATCTGCTTCCATTGCGATCAAAACTTAGCAGAAGACTGATATTACCACAAGTAATGACAACGCGAAGGTTAAATGGATTCGTGCTATCATGCCCGGTGATGTTTAATAACTCCCGTTAAATTTGAGCTTTGAGCTTTGTTTTTGCCAAAAGATGTCAGCAACTTCAACTTCTCATAATCACCCGATTTTCATTGGAGATTCATTGTATGTTTTTTCTGAAATAAATCGCTTATTATTATTATTCATATTGTAATTACTAATTGAGTACTAATAGAATCAAATATCAAAATGAATAAAGGACGCGACAAGAGGTTAAATTCAGCGAGTCAGTGAACAGCTGGTGGTT
The DNA here is from genome assembly GCA_907163375.1 of Prostheceraeus crozeri. Taxonomy (NCBI): domain Eukaryota; kingdom Metazoa; phylum Platyhelminthes; order Polycladida; family Euryleptidae; genus Prostheceraeus; species Prostheceraeus crozeri. Next base: position 85,872 of record CAJQUW010012576.1, on the reverse strand, counting down.
GACAGTGCACATTTCGATTTGGATAACAAACGTTTTCGTCAAGTCTTCCCAGCTGAGACGGGCGATTTAAGTGTTACGCGAGAGTGCACTGTCGACGGTGATGAACAATGACTGTGGGAAGGCTGACCAATGAGCGGCGCCTATCAATAAGTCAACACAGTTGCACATAGTTCCTGCAACATCATTTAAATTTCTTCTGTCTCAGGTAGCGAGTGCTCACAACTGGCAATGACGGCTTGCGGTTTTCCTGTATGTGGAAGTCAGTATAGTGAAACAAGAAATGATCCTTCAAAACAACCTGTGGAATTTCATCGATGCCCTATTAATGAACTTAAGACATGAACTTAATCTGGATCAAAAGCGTTCATCAAGCTTTTTTTTCGACGGCATATACACGTGTAAGCTCTTTTCACTTCAATGATGATGACTATAAAATTTCATTTAGAAACACCTTTTCACATGGTCCATCTCTCGCCCTTAAGCGTTCACCTGAATATACAGTAGCTGTATCATCATGTCAGCAATATTTTTTTCATGTGACTGTGTATATCCAAAAGTACGCAATTGTAAAGAGGATTTTAAAGACTAACTTTTTCTGCTCCTTTAGAGGTGAGATCCAAATCATTTGAATTTTTCCTGTTTCCTTTAGGTTGATATTTATCGCAATGTATATTCTCGTGGCTGAGCCTCAAAGTAAGTAAGTAAGTAAAGTGTATACTGAATTTTCATTCACTTTGAAAATCAGGAGTAAGTCATTTACAATCCATCAATCACATGCACATAGGAGATAAATTCAGGAACAGCAAATGCAAAGGCATGTCAGCGTAAATGATAAATGAAAGTATTACTACATTATGCAATTATCTATGCCAAGGTAGAGAAAATGCTGTAAGATACCATCTATTCGAAAAAGGTCCCGCTTGCAAGAATAGTTGCCATCGGAAAAAAGAGCTTCTCCTTCGCGTTGTTTGAACTTGTGGTTGGATAAATCTCCCAATTCGAGTGGATTTCTGAGGACACAATTGGTGTAGCGGATGAAGCGGATAACTGGAGATGCTCTCCAAAAGTCGAATAGTGCTTCTCTCACGCCGAAAGTTGATGTTAGGATAAGCATCACAACGGCAGTCATCACCGCAGATGAGTCTGTGCGCTCTTCTTTGAATCTTATTTAGGACATCGTCATTTTGTGCAGACAATCCAATCATCAGTGGAAAACAATACTCGATGACCGACAGTATCAGACCATTATACACTCGAAGAAGGCACGGGCGATGAAGAAATTTCTTTAGCACTCTCAGAGCATATAGTCGACGAGATGCACAAAGGTTGATATGCCTGTTCCATTTCAGGTCATTCGTGAAATAAACGCCAAGAACTTTCAGTTCGGTTACCAAGGACATATCGGGAATGCTAGGAGCCACATTAGTAGTAGATTTGGGGATCCACAAATGCTTGCACTTGTTCATATTGAGACGCAAACCTACCGATGATGGCCATTGTAGCATATTCTGATGCTCATCAAAGCAAGGAGGAACAGATGAGTCGGTGAGCGGAATGACAAAGGTGCAATCATCTATATACTTTATAACAGAGTTAGTATCATACAGTGGTTTTAGGGAGCTCATTACCAAGTTAAACAAAAATGGGCCGAAGAGTCGTCCCTGTGGAATGCCTGAGCGTACAGTTCGTTGACTACTGAAAGAGTTCGCTAACTTTACCGCTTGAACACGATTTCGCAAATAATCAAGCATCCATTGCACAAATCCATGTGGAAATCGATTTTCCGAAAGTTTTTTGATTATAACGTCATGACCAAGTTGGTCAAATGCCTTACTAAAGTCATAGGCTAAAACACATATTCCTGTAGTGTCGTCGACATCAAGTGCAGGAATTGCTTTTTCATGTAGAGCAACAAGGGCTGACGTTGTAGATGATAGAGGTCTGTTCCCAAACTGAAGAGGTCCGAAAGTCTGTCGCAAGCGGGATGCCATGCCCGTTTGAAGGATTGCCTTTTCGCAGATTTTTGAAAGGCCGCAATTGGCCGCAATTCTTCTTTGGATACTGGAAAGCTTTTGGGTGCGGGAGTGATCAAGCTCTGCTTCCAACAAGTTGGGAATTTTCGTGACAAAATCGAAACATTGATTATATGAGTAACAGGAGCCGCTATCAGTGGGGCAGCGATCTTTCACAAAATTCCAGGTATATCTCCCATTCCCGGTGCTTTATTACCCTTCATAGTGGCAATCATCCTGTAGACATCATCAACTTCAACCACTGGAGCCCAATCATTATCCAAGTCACTCTTAAGACTTGACGGCATTGATGGTGATGGTCTGTTTACTTGGTTTGATATGAAAATATCATTTATTTCTTCCACCACCTCAGCGACATTACCGAACTGATTAGTCAACGAGTCCATTGTAGGTATCTCGAGCTTCGTGTCCCCTTCACTTCATTAACAACATGCCACAACTGCTTTGAGGATTTTCCTGCATTTACCGCCCATTCGTACTTTGCTCTTCTCAGCAACTCCTTCACCTTCTCACTAAGTTGATGGTACAAGCAAAGTTGCCTTGTCGATAAGCTATCCATCGACGGTCTATGAGACACTTCAATAACGGAGTAATAAAAGGCTTGTCACGTGAGGTTATGACTATAGAGGACGCAGGTATAGTCTCTGCAAAGCATTTCCGCAGTGAGACGTTAAAAAATTCACATTTTTCATCCAACGTTAACCTCATATCATACTTCTACCGGTAGGTTCGGTAACGACATTACATAGGTCGAACGCACTACTGAGATACGCAACATCCAGTCTATTGAAATCACCAGTACATATGATATTGTAATTGGGAAACTGGTGCAGCAAATTGTCCAAATTAGTCGACATGTAATTGATCACGCCAGCAGAGAACTGTATCACAGACTGTGGAGGGATATAGATAAAAATAAAACAGATTCCGAGCATTGGGAAAACCAGCCAAAGACTGTTTGTTCCAAAATCATTTCCATGGGTAGGAAAGCGGTGTGGACAGAGCAAATTATTCACCCACACAGCTACTCCTCCACCCACACGTCCATCTTTGCGGTCATCCCGAAACAGGGAACAGTTATTCACCGCTAGAATGTCATCTGGATGATTGGTTGTTAGCCAAGATTCAGTGGCATCAAAAATATGAGCCGACTTCTCTAGCATAGCTACCCGGACAATGTCCAACTTCGAGAACACTCGATTAACATTGGTCGACAAGACGACAGGTAAAGAAGGTAGACTAACACCTGGCAAAATCAATGGCGAAAATTTGTGACCTTTGATCTCTCTAGTATTTTTCCTCTGTGAATAACCACGTCCTCTCCTCGTTCCCTAAGCTCTTTTCGTTCCCTAAGCTGATTTCGCAGCTGAAAGTCATTTTCCTGCTGAAGAGGGGTGAGGTCTGGTTTCATGAATATTTGGTTGAAATCCGATCTCTTCAAATTACGTGACCACCGCAATATCTCTTGTCTCATGCTGCGTTCCTTAAATTGCACCTTCAATAATCGTGGACCACCTCTACGAGATTTACCAACTCTGATACACTGAGTTGTCACAATATCATTGATGTTAAGGAAAGCTGCTATTCTTTTCATCTGCTCAATATCATCATCCCTCTTATCATCAAAGGTCCCTGACGTGCTCTCACGCACCCCTGTCACAATAATGTTTTTAGAACGACTTTATCTCTGTTCGATTTCACCGCAGATATCCTCTGTAGATATCGCTGATACATTCGTGCTCTTTAAGATGTTAATTTCTGCTTGTTGCTGCAATAGTTGCTCTTTCAAGTTGAAAATGTTATTTTCTAGAACCCTTATGGTCTCCATCATTTTAGTCATGTTCTTATTAACTTCATCCACTTTGCTCGTAATGCAAGCCGCCAATTCATCTTTGTTTTCTTTCATCATGGACTTAAGTGCATCCACTGTAGCATCAGCTGCTGAGCTCGATCTTGTTACTTCGTTTAGGTGACATAGCTAATTCGATACCGCAGTGACGCAACTTCAAGATCGAAGCAGTTACCAGTCTGCACAGTTGTATCACAAGTGTGACTAGTTCCTGACGCTAAGGTCACGTGATTACCGATCGATATTCTGACGATTTTTGACGTGAGGCTTGGTAGATATCAACTTTGATAACAGCTGATTCAATAGAGCTGACAATACGAGCTATTCCACAAACAGAGGTCAAACACACTGAAAGGAGTGACGACGAAGACACAAAGCTATCGGTGAACGACGCGTGTGCTAAAAATAGCACCGAAGGACACTGCGGGAATCCGTTGTTCTTGCAGAGGTTATCAATGTATGATCGTGAACGCAATCACACAACGACGCGCAGCCGACAAAAACCGAAAAAACCGTCCACGGCGACGCCAACACAGAAAAGTGAGTTCTCAGGGACACGAAGAGCTCGTCGACGAACCGACAGAACCAAAAATTGAAGCACAGGGCCACCAAAGTGAAGAGATCCACGCACAAACACGAAAGGCCACAGAGGAAAGAGAACGCATGACCGTCACGCAGCAAGACTTGCAAATGAACATTAGTTAATTAAACATCAGGATTGACTGACGAAAATAATTCATAATATGCAGTTTACAATCTACTTAAGTGAATCTGCAGGCTTCACTAATTCATTGAATTTATTACTTGTCTATAAGGCATATCCTCCTCCCATTGTCATTGCAGCCATTGTTCCCTACCAAAAATGCTGCTCACTTATTGTTTGTGCAAACAAACATCCGATGTTCTGATAATACAAATTAATCCACGTTTTTGGACAAAAATTGTTAGGTAAGTAAAATAATGTGTCTGCTGATAATAGCATTGGCCAAATATTGATTTAGCTGTTTAATCGTCCATCAAACAGCTGTGGATAGTTTACAGTGCTATATCAATCTCTATGTTCTAATGTTTCCAGCCTGATTTCTCCGCTTCACTGACAGCTAAAGAAATGGAATTCAATTCATATTTTGCTAGACATGAGTGAATATTTTGCACTAATTTATGAAGGTTCACCTTCGCCAATTTAAATATATAACTGATAATTTTTGCTGAAATCAGTAATTTTGAAAAGGCTAGTATATGTTAATGGAAGGAAATCATTTCCTGAGACAGAATTTTATTGCGTTCTGTTCATGTCAGAAGTATCATTTCAAGAATTCATTCTATTTCATTTCCTGTTATCAGCGATGACTTATTTTCATGTGACACACGATACACATGATACACGGTCACATAATACACGTGAGCTACGTACACAACACGGACAGAAACGAGACAAAATTATGAACTGCAAACATTATTCTCGTTTTAGAAGGTTCGGAAAAAATAGGGGTTTTAAAATTAAGTCATCGCCTCATCGGGAACTAAGTATAATTTAGAGATTACTTTTGTTTATTTCAGGCACTTTTGTATATGCAGTTCATTTGGTTATCTATTACCGAAAAATTCCAATTTTTAGCCTGGTTTAATTCATCAACTCTACAAATTCAAAAATTCGATATTGAGAAATATCAACCACAAAGATCGCAATATAAAGCACTTATGGTCCGAGAAACTGGGCCGACTGCCCTGAATATTTCCGATAGAGCAGGCGTGACTGAGCTCAGTGGCGTAGCCAAAGGGGGGGACAAGGAGGACATGTTCCCCCCTGAAATGAAATCCTGGCTGCGCGGCTGAGTGAGCTTGGTTCTGAATATTCAGACCCACTTTTGGAAGTCTGGATGCGGAAAAGAGGGAAACTTTTAACATTTGCATATGAAATTCAATGAGGCTTTAACTAACAGCTGCGACAACACGATCAAGTAAACTTGTGCTGCATGTAGCACCCATTCATTGCATGCACATTTCTGGTGAAGTACCCAGTGATTCGAAAATTATCATATTTATAGTTTATTTAAAGTTCTTTTAATGCTTGCTGTAACTGTAAATTCTTTCATTGAATAACGGGCTAGCCATTTAAGTTCAACTATGACGGAAGAAGCCCAGGACTGGTGTTCGTCGTTGTTTATTACGAAGCACGAGGCCTTTCAGCCACTGCACGCGGCCATCGTCAGGTGCAAAGTGACAGTAGCTTGCAAGCTATCTGTGTGCATGGAATACGTACATCTCATGATCAGACACATTAAAATGCAAGGGTTGCGATACTCATGATACATGTACAGAAAGAAAGAAGAAAGGTAATACTGGCTAGAAGTTAAGAGTAGTAAGTAATGCGACAGTCGTCATGGATAGCAGCGATTATTTGCAGAAGCTCAGTGTCCTGATTTCAAGTGGTCCCTATATCAAGCGAGGTCGTGATCCTGGAGCCTCCTTCCAAAAAGCACTTTACCGACTGCTGGAAAAGGTCGTGAGCGATGGAAGAATGACTCGCACTGAATTTCTTCGGTTGGTCCCAATACACTTTCAAACCCCTCACATTTTTGGTTTTTTCCGAAAGTACGAAAGTCAAGTGTTCCGCTGCGACCGATCATCAGTATGGCCGGGAGTTTGTTTTCTCCGGTTTCTCGTCTTCTGGCAAATATCATGAAGCCATTCACAACCTCTCACGCTTCATTCGTCTCCAACTCAAGCCATGTTGTTCAGAAGCTAAATGACTATGACCTTGGACATGGAATTTTTGTGTCCTTTGATGTCGAGGCACTTTTCACGAATGTTCCTGTCTTCGAGACTTTGAGTGTTTTCCGAAATCTTCTCTCCCATGATCGCACTCTCGCCACAAGAACTCGTCTATCTATCGATGAGATCATGAGCTTGTTGGAGGTCATACTTACTTCCTGCTATTTCAAAAGCTTTGATGGTATGTTTATTCAAACTGAAGGTGTTGCTATGGGTGGAAGTTTCGGGCCCGTTGCAGCTAACATCTTCATGGCTCATTTCGAGGCTATAGCCAAGGAAAAGGCCAACAGTGATGGTGTCCAATTCCCAAGCCTCTGGCTTCGATACGTGGACGATGTATTGGCCTATTGGACGGGTTCTGAGAGTGGCCTACAAGACTTCCTTTCCTTCCTCAACGGTATTCGTCCAACCATCAGGTTCACTATGGAACGCGAGGAAGAGGGGAGAATTCCTTTCCTCGACATTCTCATAGAGCGTGGCCCCACAAGTTTGATCTTTTCAGTCTACAGGAAGCCAACGCACACTGGACGCTACCTTCACCGTGATTCGGCGCACCCGACAAGTACGTTCAAGGGTCTCGTTCGCTCTTTGGCCAGTCGTGCATCGAAAATCTGCTCCAGTGAGAGGCTACCTGAAGAAAAGAAGGCTGTCTTCGATTCTCTGATGAGTTGTGGCTACGACCAATCGGAATGTAGAGGTTGGTGGAAATCCAGTCCGCAGGCAAGTGAACAGTCGGATGTAACCTTCCAAGGATCTTTGCCGTACATACAAGGCATCTCAGAAAAGGTGCGCAATGTCCTAAAGGATGTCGGAGTGAGAGTTGCTCTCAAACCTTCTGCAACTGTGGGTGATGTTTTGGTGAGGAAGCGACCAGAGAAGGCCAAAACTTTTGCGGTCGACTATCACATTCCATGCTCAGTTTCTGACTGCAACTGGTCTTATGTAGGTGAAACTGGTCGCACGGTGGAAGAAAGAATGAAGGAACACCAGCGGACTATCCGTGAGTTGGATGTCGACAGGTCAGAAATTGCACGCCACGTATTTGAAAGCGACCATCGTGTGGATGTGAAGCAAGTACAGGTAGTCGACAAGGAGCCACAGTGGAGGAGGAGAACAGTAAAGGAAGCCATTTGGACCAAGCATCACGGCTCATTCAACAAGACAAAGCACAGCCTCAGTGACCAGGGGTTGTTTATCTCACTTGTAGACTACTCTCTATGCTTTGAAGTCTGATTTTTCCTTTGCTTTTGACAATTATCTTGACTTTTACTTACTACTCTTAACTTCTAGCCAGTATTACCTTTCTTCTTTCTTTCTGTACATGTATCATGAGTATCGCAACCCTTGCATTTTAATGTGTCTGATCATGAGATGTACGTATTCCATGCACACAGATAGCTTGCAAGCTACTGTCACTTTGCACCTGACGATGGCCGCGTGCAGTGGCTGAAAGGCCTCGTGCTTCGTAATAAACAACGACGAACACCAGTCCTGGGTTTCTTCCGTCATAGTTGAACTTAAATTCTTGTTATCAAATTTTTAAAATTACAATTATCTTGCAATCGAAATGCTTACAAGAAAAAAATAAATAAATTATAATTCCACAAAACTTAAAAAAATATAATTTAGGCTACATTGTAAGATAATAATAATTTAGAGTGAAGTATTTTTTCGTTGACATTATAAGTATTATATGGTTTTGCTATTTCATTTTCATGTTTACTCAATTCAAGCTAATAATATCAATTTGCATGATGACTTAATTTAGATACACACACTTACATATTTCATACCACAGTAATCATGGCTGACTGACTCTCTCTCAACAATTTAGCAGTAATAGGATAATGCTGGGGCTTTACCATTGCTCTGTTCTTGAGAGGATCCTGGAATATGTTGGAAAATTCTTAATTGCATCGTCGAACAAGGTTGAGTCTTGGGTCTTGGGTTCACTCTTGGGTTTTGGGCAATCTTGGGGGTACCCAAGAATCTTGGGGTGCGAACCCAAGAGCTTGGGTACCACCCCAAGAGTAAAGAAATTGACCATGAATGATCATTTGCGGTTTTCTAGGAAAAATTCTGTGTAAGTATATGAACACATCATGTCATAGCAAGTCATCTACATGTAAGCTTACATGCATGCATATTCAACCACACGATTGGTCTTTCTATGATAAAACTGTGCTATCATCAACTTTGATATAGACCTACCGCAAATGTCTATCTGATAGTTTGTTTAATTAACTTTTTAAACTGTGCTTTGATTACCTTTGGCTTCCTTGTGAATTTAATCCATTAAACAAGATGTAATGCATATTGTGTGGGACAGAATTTTGTATATATCCTTTTGCGTGATAAAAAACAAATAATGCATGAAAAAATGCAATGCATTAAACCAATACCTGTATAACGCTTGTGCTGTTAAATTGGTAGCCTACAACAATTAGTAGATAACTTGCTTCATATAGCCTCTTGCCTTGAAAGTTAAAAACTTCTGCCTATGTCTTTATTCTACTATTAGGCTACATGTAATAGAAATAGAAAGATATCGGTACCATTTAATGCAGTGACATTCTTTGATGATTGCCTCTTACGATTAATAAAAATATCGTTCTACATTTGTGCTCTTTTCATCTTATACGAGGCCTATGATATGTGTATTTCGTTTCTCGATCAGATATGTTGTAAGAATTGTAGCATGGTCATGCATGTTGTTCTAATTAGGAAATTATTAGGCTGTAGACGTAAACAGGGTTGATGATATTAAGCCCAGAGATAACATATGCCGCTCATTAAAAATTTTTCCTGAATATTAATATGGCCTCAATTCCGCAATAACAAATTCATGTAATAAATAGTAATTAATATGAACATTAGATACATATTAATTGGATAGCAATATGCATAATATGGTATGATTCAAAATGTCTTCATGCAATTTTGAATCTCAATCAAAATTCCAAACATGTTCTGGAAATTGTTGTTCCACTTCATTAGAATTATTGGGGATACCCCAAGATTTAAGTTTTGGCTTGGGGGTACCCATGCCCAAGTTTGGACCCAACCATGCGTCGAAACTGGTGACTGCAGGCAAAATTCTGATGATAAATTAATATGATTAATTAATATTCTTATAATGAATTAAAATAATGATAAGTTTCTTACTACAATTGTAGCTGCTATAAAAAGTCTTGGTAAGACTTAGAAATTTTCTCATAAGAATAATAATTTTCGAAACACTGGGTAATGCATCTGCATTGCATCAGCTGAACCATTCGCTGAACCCACTGAGACACATGTAGCTGCAATATTTAGTCCAGCAATTCGTCCTTAGAGGCCTTTGCAGGAAGAAGGAAATCTCCGATGGTCTTCCAGAACGCTCCTCATCATCCAGTGATGAATAGTTCCTCTGAAATTCGGCGAACCAATTATTGATGGTTTCATAAAGAGGGCCTGAACTACCGCAGGCAATCAAGTGACTGACAGGTTGTTACAGCTGCTCCACAGTTTGTTCCACATTTCTCCACATTGTTCCATATTGCAAGACTTTGTTCTCCACTAATTTGAAGAATATTTATTTCCGATCTTCAAGTGCAACCGATTAATCTCTAATTGGTTGTTTATGTTTGAAGTCTTCGGGCAGCAAATTTGTGTGTCAGATTGTGTTGTCAGACTGAATCTTTAGAATTACATGTAGCCTTCGTACAAGGACTAATTCTGTTAATAAAGTCTTGCTTATTAGATGCAAAGGCCTGCATGTACACGGCAGCATTCTTAATGCCGATTAATGATGTTACTTGAAAGATAGGTCTCATCAAGCGTCAACATGCTATTGAAGAAAATCTTTACGAGCCTCTCGACTCTTTCTTCCAAAAGGCGGAAAAAATACATCCAATGCCTAATCATAGCTAGCAAGCTTGTTTCATTGAATTGACTGTGATGCTGTATCAGACATAACTTGTGCTGCCATACATCCACTTGTCTTGAAGGCCTCATCAAGTATCTCTCTTATTTCAACATAGTTTGGAATGTGTCATTAGCGGAGATGTTTTTATCTAAAAGCCTTGACAGGAACACAACTTTTAGTAGAAAAATTGATAGTTATCTGTTTTAGGATGAATTACCAATTTTCGTGGTACCAAGCCGTGGACATCTGTCCATGCATAGGCACAAGGCCATATCTGAGTTGGATAGTTACTTTAGACAATAGAACAATTGGTACAAAAATTTATGTAAGATTTGAATATTCATGAATTGTAAACGATCTAATTCCCTGTGATCATCCTTTCTGTTAGGCATGATTATGTTTCTGTCGCGATGCCATGGACATGATATAGCATGTATTTTAAAAATTTGTTTCACTGAGGCAGGCATTGGTGGGATAATCGCCATGTTGCGGAATTTTGATACAGCTTTCACCATGCTTTGGAGAAATCCATTGTCGCAATGTCCAAAATCTCCACAACATATTTGTTATCACATTATCAGTATTGCAATACCCATATACCTACATAATCGATGATCATTTTGCTTTCTTACTGCTTGTAGCAAGCTTTACAGCACCGTACTACTTTGGCACATATATATCAGCACTTCAGTTGTTATCAAAATCAAAAATAGAGCAAAGCATCAAAAGTAAAATTGAACTGTTTTTCCCTGATATTCACTGCTTTTAAATGCTGACAATTTGCAATTCACTATTTTCAAAAGTTTTTACTCTTCTGACCCAAGTGCAAAGTAACATGCACAAGGTACAAACTTATGCTTTTCTGGATTTTTTCTGATACTAAGTAGGCATATTCATATTGATAATTCACATTCTAAATCCAATTGCTATTGACAGAAGCAGTCCATAGTTTACATTGAGATAAAAAGTGATTATCATGACATGAAGTACTTGATGAGATGACAGTTGCACGTTTATGATGCAACATCAACCAGAAGAGCATTCGCATTGCGTTTTCACTAACCACTTCATCCAATTGTGACGTTTGTGTCGGCATGACTGATTCACCACATGAACTTTTAGATTGGGAGTTCTGTTATAAGGACTACGTCTTTAGTGATTACACTACTTTGGATTTAGTGAAACAATGCGAGGAATTCGAATTTCGCAGCACCGACATAGTCATTTGTACATTTCCAAGGACTGGAACCACTGTCACTCAAGAAATCATTTGGCAAGTGCTCAATCATGACATAATCACCAAAGATGCGGAATATCAATCATTACATGAACGATTTTGTTTTATGGAATTTTACCATGAACGTTATGAGCCTGAGAATGCAAAAACTATTGCAAATATTCGCAACGTAGACAAAACGAAGTTACGATTAATTAAAACTCATTTACCATATTCACTTCTGCGATCTCAGTTGGAGAAAGCGAAGCCAAAGATCATTATTGTCTTCCGCAATCCCAAAGATGCAGCAGTCGCGTATTATCATTTTCAATTGCATTCTTCGAGGTATACATTAACTTGGCCACAATTTCTGGAGCGGTTTCTCTCAGGTACAACCAGCACTGGAAGTTTCTTTGACAACTGCTTGGAATGGTGGTCACTTAGAGACCAATCTAATGTCCTAATTCTTCGATATGAAGACATTCTATATCATAGACATCAACAGGTACGATCTGTCGCTAATTTTCTTGATATAGAATTATCCCAATCACAGATTGACACAATCGTTCATAATACAGCTTTTAACACGATGAGCAAAAACAAGAAAGTGAATTTTAAGATTGGAGACAAACAAGGCAATTTTCTCCGGCAAGGAAGAAGTGGTACGTGGAAAGACACCTTTACAGTGGGTCAGAATGAAGCAATGAATGAAGTAATGGAATTGAAGTTAGGGGAAACTGGACTGACGTTTCACTTTGCATAGAACTTCATGAAAGACCGTAGGCTCTGCTGTGTGTTGGATAACAAGCAATTGTGAGCAATGTTGGAACATTTCTAGGATTAGTTTCATCCTTTTCTTGAAGGAGCAATATGTTGATCGTCCTTTTTATAAATAGATTATATCAAAGAAATCCGACTTTTCGCTTTGTTTATGTAAGTGGAACAGGAAGAGACAACATATACCTTTTGATGTTGATGTCAGCTGCTCGGATTGGCACTTATTGCTTCATCATCATAAGAAGAGCCATAGAGGAGATATATTAAGTATAGAGTGTTAACTGCGCATTTATTAAATCCCCAATGTGTATGCACTTTCGATTTTATTAAAGGAACTCGAGGGTATATAGTTGGTAATTGTTACCAAATGTGAGACATGCAAAGTTTTGCAGTTTTGAAGAAATTACCACGGAATTGAGTGATCATGATAGCAATGCAGAAGAAATGATGGTATTTCACAGATTCTCAGTTTCATGACAGCCCTGGAGATTTAATGTTTTAATTCGATAGGTTCTTATTACTTTCATGCTCAACCTCAAGAGTATTTGCTTAAGCGTGATCATATCATAAGCAAACTGCCACTGACAGAGAAAATCACATACATAATCAAAGACAATGATTTCAATTAACTGGGTCCACATCACTATTCAGATTCAAGAAATTAGATATGAATTTAGTGAATCATAAAATCATGCCGATGAAAATCGAATTAAAAACTTCAAATATCAGCCAAGAAAGCATGAATAATATCGCGATTTTTTCATGAAGACTTCCATTATAATACGGTTCATGAAATTCCCTTGATAATCAGCGTAATTTCCACTTAGCTATGATGCTTATTAGCAAATGTTTATTCCCTTGATGTTCCACTTGTTTCATACTACTTATATGAGAGCGCCATCTCTGTAGTATTTAAATTGCCAAAATTTTGACTTTTTTAAAATTTCTCAAATAATTTTTTGGACCACGGGAACGTAATCTCCGCAAAAAAACTGAATCTTTTCATACAACAATTTTCACTGTATACAGATACTTTTTGAGTCGACACTCTACCTATATATCCCTACTCTAAGAGAGAAGTCACATTTTTCAGGCATGCAATAGTTGGAAGTTCGTGTCGGAATGCGTCAATAAAAAGCATCTTAATCATGTCGAAATTCAATCGATTCTCATGCCTTCCAACCGTGTCGCACATCAACGTGTCATACATCACTGGAGAGCTCACATTCTCAAGTTTCGTTTTGTACATCGGTTTCGTAGTCAAAATCAGCCAGCTTTCGTATTCTACAGTTTTGCAGTGTATAATGAACTTGCATCCGTTGCCGTGACAGCCTTGGAGAGGTGATGTTTGATAAATTGGCAACTCGATGACCTGCGCTATTACTTTCATGCTGAACATCAAGAGTATTTTCTTAAGCGTAATCATATCACAGGCAATCTGCCACTGGCACAGCAAAATCACAAATTCAAAGAACATGATTTCAATTAACTTTGAAAGATGTAAATGGGTCCACATCACTATTCAGATTCTAGAAATGAAACATGAATTTAGTGAATCATAAAATCAAGCTGGTGAAAATTGAATTAAAAACTTAAAATTGCAGCCAAGAAAGCATGAATAATATCGCGACTTTTTCATGAAGACTTCAATTATAATGCGGTTCATGAAATTCCCTTGATAATCAGCTTGAATTCCGCTTAGTTAGGATGCATATTAACAAAATTCATTCCTTTTTTGATATCCAACTTGCTTTTTACGGGGAGTCATCTCGGTAGTATTTAAATTGGCAAAATTTTGACTTTTTTAAAACTGCTCAAATAATTTTTTGGACCACGGGAACGTAATCTCCGCAAAAAACTGAATCTTTTCATATAAAAATTTTCACTATATACAAATACTTTTTTGAGTCGACACTCTACCTTTATATCCCTACTCTATGATATCTATGATAATTGCCTGCTATTTTATAGAAATATAAATCAATGAAAAGCAGAAGCATCATAGTATCATAGAAAAAATAAATGAGGAGAAAGAAAACTGCACGTTGAGTCTTGTAGTGTCTTTCTTGTGAACAATGTAAAAATATAACTGGGCTAGTTGTAATTTGTCTTTTGCATGCAAAACGTGAGGATTATTTTCCAATCTGATTCATTTTCAATTATAACATTTTCATTGCAAAACATTGACATGATGTTGAAATATTGCTGTTATCTTGCAAGGCCTGTTAGGGAATGCTTTCAATATTTGATGTGAACCACTCAATTCATCGAAGGAAAGTCATCGAGTCAGATACAATGAGAATTATTATTAAGTGTCGCATTTCTGTGGCTCTCTTTGTCGTACACTCAGTCACCTTATAGGCCTATGGACCCTCTTGTTTGATATCGAAACTTCTAAGCGTTGTCTAGAGTTTGCCAAATATTTCCTGCAGACAATAAATGTTAAGATTAATGAAAAAATGCATCACTGCTTTGGCGGACTTGAAGAAACAGCTGGAAATGCATTGATCTTGTTGATGAAAAGCAATGATATTCAAGATCACTCAGTTTCCTCTCCTGAGAAGTAAAAATATTACTTGAAAACAAAGACTCCATTACCGAAATTGATAATGCACAGAGAATTTTGAAGTATGTGAATCTTAACTAACGAATCTCATTTTGCTGCATATGAAGTTAAATTTCAAGAAAATGAAAGCAATGGTTGAAGAGCTAGCATGACCTTTAAATATTAATTCATGTGCATATCATAGCTTGATGATGCTTTACATTTTGTGCAGATTTGTTTCAATAATTTCAATCATCTGTTTACGATCTAATCATCATGCAGCAACGAAGTCGTATGAAACAGCAAATACTGCAGTCAAAGGGACCTGAATAATCACCTGATCGCAACTATCAACAAGATTTCTGCCCATTAAGTTCAATATCTGTCAAAATGATGGATCCAAAATGTGATAGGCCTACTCTCACTTTTTCATCAAAAAAGCTCATTTTTGGTATCTTCTGAATCCTTGAAATCCTTGAATTGCAGGGAATGCGAATATGCAAGTTATATTCATGGAAGCTCAATAGTTCTTTTTCAAACTTCTTCACTACTTTTTCTCTTCTCCGTAAAAGTACACCAAAAGATAAAGGTAAACAATCGGCAGTCACTGTGAGAGAACAAAGACATAGCTGCGCCAATTGTCTTGTTTTGATCCTTCGTTCGCCTTACATGGTGCTTGTTTAATTTTGAGGAAGTTTGAAAAAGAGCTATGGAACTTATATGTATATAATTTACATATTCGCATTCCCTACATCACACGGATTCTGATGATACCAAGCACTAGCATTTTTGAAAAAAAACTGTCAATATACGAGTAGCTATTGAACGCACGCCGATAGGACTCCGGCTTTTGATAGGACTCCGACTCCGGGTGGCCAATATGTAAAGCCTAGTTTTTTGAAAAATTAACTGTTAACCTATCATAGATCATAATAGGCTTACCTGAACGTATTTTTTAGCGATCATTGCTGTATCAATTATCGATCATTTTTGATGAAAGTTCATAAAATTTCGCTTTCATTTGGATGCATACGACTCGGCTCCTCCCATCTTGTTGATGTGTGCTACACACAGTTTTTCTCTAGTCTCTACCAGGCAGGAAAATCCCCATCCTTCTCAAGAAATATGAGCACATTTTCGATTTTAATATGCAATTTAGAGGACCCATCACACACGATTAACGTGAGGGTAAGAGGTAATGTTCTCAAACAAACCAGTATTTCATTTTTGTCTCTGATGTGACCTTTGGCGTATAGGTGTGATCGAGGCTAGGAGGACTTGTCTTCTCTATTAAATTACCGAGTGAAAAGACAATCCTTTTTTCACTATCACGGTTCATACCCTCAACTATTATAAGCTTTGTATGTACTGCTGTTCTCTGTACTTTTGTTTGACGGAGAAAGTTGACATCAAGACAGTGACAGCTATGCACGAGGATAAATAATTTGCTTGTATTATATTTCGGGTCTACTTATAGGCCGGAGTCCTATCATTTGATAGGACTCCGACTCCAGCAAAAGTGATAGGACTCCGGGACTCCGACTCCGCATCCCTGCCCACGCACTCTTTTCTACCGTTTCCTATAAATGCTTGTCAGTGCGTTTAATGTGTTGTAATTGAATGTTCTCTAATTGTTTTCAAAAATTTGGGAATAAACGTTTGTTGACTTATTGACATATATGCGAATCTGAATACATACAAATACAACATCCTCAACAAGCTGCATCTAATTGGTGGTTATACTCACTTGTCTCAATTCTAAACAAGAAAAGCAGTCGAGTTCATCTTGAAATATGATAATTTATCAATTATACAATGGAATTAGAATTTAAACAATTTGGAATTGTGTTCAAATGGCTACTATCTTTAAGTCAAGCGGGACCGGTCTGACCAAACGGAAAAATCCGGCTCTATTCCCACTCGGGTTTGGAGAACAAGCAGCAAGTGAAATCTGTTATGTTGTAGAAAATTTGCTAGCTGAATTCAAATGAAATTAATCACATGATGTGCAATTGATAGTGATGTCTAAGAACAGAACATTTCCTTCCTAAATCAGAGATTTAATCAAAAAATGCCGTCTTATATTTTGAGCAAACAGAAACAGTTAATGATGAAATTTGATGTTTCATTTAAAGGTTGAAATGGATAAATGATTATCATTTTGGCCAAACAGAATCAGAGGAAGATAGCAGAGAGACGTGACTTGTGATTTGCACACGAACATAAATTTCATATTTTTGACTGTTTTGATAAAAAATGTCATTCAATCGCTTGAATTGAAACTTCAGTTGTTTGATCTAGAAATGATGTGTCATTTACGTGCATGCCTCTGAAGTGAGTTGTCGAAGAAGATTGAATGCTCATTAGCAGGTCTTCATAAGTTGCAACGACGTAGTTGAAGCACATTTTGATTTGAAAATTCATCCAAGCAGTAAATTCGACTATTCGCAAATCATTTCACAAACATGTTTTAGCAACACAATTCAAAGCCTGGAATTACTAATGCTAATTCATTAGTAAATGCGGGATATCTTTGCCTCACATCTAAAAATGCATAAAATATTCACATTGTACTATTTGTAAATATTTACAGCAATTTTAGATGTAAATTCCATATAAAAAATCCAAATATTTGCTTGTAGATTATATGAGAAACCTGACCATGTCTAGGTCATAGATCTATCACCTTATCTAGATGCTCATAGAAAAACCATGAAATTGATTACTTTTCCGGGATTAATGAGCTGCAGACAACGCGGCAAGAATATTTGTCAGTTACAATGTTGCGATACTCAGCGTGTTTTCCAAATTTTTGTCTGTAATTCTTGGGCAATGACAATTTCGAAAATGCTGAGTGGGCTACACGAGGCGGCATCACAGGCCACCGGTTGGCCAACCTTGCTCTAAGGCGCACCCACAGCCCAGCGGCCGATTCGTCCGCTCTCCCCTCCTTAATTTCTTACGTGTTGCTTCGAATGATATGAATTCACGGCACAAGTAATTGCGTGAGTGAACTGTTATTGTGGTACTTACTTGCTTTAACTCTCTCATCTTCGTGCTATAGATAACAATTCAAAATTCGAAATCTTCAGCATTGATCAATTTTTTAAATTTTCCAAGTTTGACCAGATTTCGGCTGTAAATCACAGCAGGTTGCTGTTTCCGTACATTGTACACTAATTGAAATGTTGCGCGAAAACCTCACGCGATTCAAGAAAGATCTCGTCGTCATTGCAGCATCACGAAATGAAATTAAGTGCAATCAGACACTTTTTCCAGTATGCATCTGCTAGTAACATCTACCAAGTATCCACGAATTTCGACGTGAATTGTGATCATTTTGTCTTGAATAACTGGAGACATGAAGATGCTTGCGTTGCAAAATGCTGAGCAGAAAAGGCACTTTAATTTTCATTTTGCGATTTCGTCGTAACGGTGAAATGTTTCGTAGAATTTTGGTAAGGAAGAATTCAAATGTCTAGGACAGTACACGGAATGAAAGCTAATACTCTTCAACCGTCTGACTGTCGAAGTGGTTGGTTGTGTTGCTGGCGTTCGTCGATTCATCTTGATCGTTTTCTTGGATAATTTCATCATAAGACCATCATTTTCGTAATATCTTACATCATCAGAATCCTCAGGTGATTATCTACAGATTGGTGTTACTATTGAATGATTTTGGTCCGCCTCTGCTTCAATATTCGGGATATTTTATTACTTTCATATCTATCGCTGACATCTATTCACATTCGCTATGGCTGGTTCACGGAAAGGCAGTATCAACGACAACGCACAATCAGCATTGATATGCAGAACATGTGACAGTTTAATCAATGGTGATAATGTACAGTGTAAAGCCTGCAAATTGCATTTCCATATAAAGAAGGAATGTTCTAATTTGACAATTGCACAATGCAAAGGATTATCATCCTGTATGAACTTGATGTATTTATGTGATACCTGCAAGAACATAGACTTCAATAATATCTTTGAACGCTTTGCTGTATTTGAAATGGAATTGAAGTCTCTCAGAGACGAAATGGATAGAAAGAATGCTTATGATGTTGGTGCAATTGTTAGCTCTGCTATAAATGAACATGAGCAAAGATTAGAAAAGAAGAATAATATCATTATGTTGGGAGTTGATGAGTTCTCTGATGATGATGACGGCGATGATAATGAAAGAGAGACCATATCGAAAATCCTAACAGAAGTACATGTCGTGAAATCTGAAATCTCATCGTGCCGAAGAATTGGCCGACGTAATCCTAACTCCAGAAAACCGCGACCGATTTGTGTAACTTTCAGAAATTTTAATGACAAAATTCAGTGTCTGAGAAACTCCAAAAATCTCAAAACATCCGTGCATTATCAGAGAGTACATCTGCGTCCGGACTTAACCAAAAGTCAACTTGAAGAAAGGAAAATGTTGCTGTCTGATTTCCACAGAAGGAAAGAAAATGGAGAGGACGTTATGATACGCAATAACCGAATTGTTCACAGAGGAATAACAAGAGCTCAATGACATACAGATTTGAATATTCCATCTATTCTTTATTTTAATTCGAGGTCGATATTGAACAAACTCGATGAAATTTACTATCTTGCTCAATCTCTTCGATTCCCAGAAATTATATGTGTGACAGAGACATGGATGAATCCCTCAATTGGCGACCAATCAATTAGTCTATCTGGCTATGATATTTTTAGAGCAGATAGAAGCACTGGAAGAAAAGGCGGTGGTCTTTGCTGTTGGGTTAAATCATTGTACCGTTGTGAGATTTTATTCAAGTCATCCTTTTATCCGGAAGTCGAGCTGCTCATCCTAAGGATTATCAATAAAGGTTTCAAATGCTTATTTTCCATCATCTACTTTCCCCATGGCAACTCTTTAAATCGTCAAACTATTGATACTCTTAGTGACTATGTGACTGGTATTATGGACAATCTTCTGATTAAACACTTTGGATACCATGTAATATTCGCTGGTGATTTCAATTTGGTTGATACTTCACATTTTGAGCTTTCTTTTGGTCTTACCAATATTGTTCAAAAATGTACCCGGAAGGATGCCTGTCTTGACCGCATTTTGATACCTGACTTACTTGTTGGACAGTTTCATGAAGCCGAATTTTTTCCTCCACTTGGATCTGGAGATCACAATCCAGTGTATGTAAGATCGGTATTGACTTCTCCTCCGGATAAATCCTATGTTAACATTCTTGATCTTCGTCAATCAAATCTGGATCTGGCAGGAACTTACTTGCATGGTATTGATTGGAACTTCCTTTTCCTTAACAATGATTTGAATGAGACGTGCAATATATTTTACGATCAATTACACAAAGCTATGGATATGATACCATTCAATGTTATCAAAGTTTCTCCAAAAGACAAACCATGGATTACGGGAGTTGTCAAGGTATTGATTAACAAGCGCTTTCAAGCATATCGCGAAAAAAATTGGGTCTTGTACAACCACTACAAAGAAAAGGTCAGCAAAGCTATATTTGCTGCAAAACAACGATTTGGCAAATCACTTTCACAATCACGATCGATATGGGATGTTTACAAAATGGTTACAAATGACAAACATAATTCCGATTGGTTATCGAAGCATGCTGCGAAGTCTCAGCAACAGCTTGATGTAGTGTTGGAGAATCTCAATCGCTATATAAGTGATCAATTCATATCTGACCCACCTATTTTCGGCTCAACAGCTCTAAGCTTCGATGTTCCTTTCTTATTTTCCCAAGAACGTGTACACCATCTATTACAGAACATTTCACCGAAAACCTCTTGTGGATCTGATATGATACCTTCACTAATTTGGTCCAAATTTGCCTCCCTTCTCGCAGAACCTGTGACTTTATTATTCAATAAGTGTCTTCGTACTGCAAATCTTCCACAGCTGTGGAAGCATGCTGACATTTCACCAGTCCCAAAAAGTGCTCCGGCCAATCCGTCAAATGTTAGACCCATCTCTCTACTTCCCGTTCTCGAACGATTATTTGAGAGAGAACTGATTAAGTTCATTGGTGATTCTTTTACTGGAAGATATGATAATGCACAATTTGGCTACCGAAAAGGTTGCTCCTCGACTTGTGCCTTACTGAAAATTGATAATTTCATCACGAAAAGTCTCCAAGAGAAAAACATTTCTGCATGCCATCTTCTTGCAGTGGACTTGACAAAAGGATTCGACAAAGTCTCCCACAGATTATTAGTCGAAAAGATGCAGCAAGATAAATTTGATCCATTTGTGATTCATTTCGTCTATAACTACCTCACTTCTCGTAAGCAGCGTGTGAGATGGAGAAGAATGCATAGTACCTATACAGAAGTCACGAGTGGTATACCCCAGGGCTCTTCGATTGGGCCCCTTATCTTCGGATATTTCATCTCGGACTTGTGCCTATGTGATCAATCCGATGTCATTTTAACTAAATATGCTGATGATATCGTTGTAGTTGGAAGTATCAGCAAATATTCCATGACAAGCCCCATTTCGTCTGCATATCAAACAATAGGAGACTGGACTCAGAGAAATCAAATGATCATTAAGAATGAGAAATGCAAGCAGCTGTTTATCTCTCGACGACAAAATTCGGACAACAGTTCGGCTTATCAAATTCCTGGTATCCCTACTGTCGAAACTATACGAGTTTTGGGTGTCATTATTGACGACCGCTATAACTGGAACTCTCATATTCATGCGGTTTCAAAAAAAGCCTCATCAAAGCTGTATATTTTGAGACAGTTAAAGCCCTTTCTATCGTCGTCAGAGTTGATTGCAATCTATTATAGTTGTGTCCGTGGAATGTTGGAGTTTGCAGCACCTCTTTTTGTTCATCTCAACTCTAGCCACAACAAAACTTTGGAAAATTTACAAAATCGTTGTCACAGGATTATTTGTGGATCAAGTCGCTGCTCTTGCCCTAACTTCGTTCCCCTTGACTACAGACGTTTAATGATTGGCTTCAAGCTTTTTTGTTCGATCAAGGATAACTCTGATCATCCTTTACATGACTTAATTCCCACACATTTAGCCTATTCTAACAAGCTGAGATTACCTATTTGCAGATCGCTTCTTCGTAGCATTTCATTCATTCCAGTAATGTCTCGCATGTATAATGATGGATTTACCCAGTGACTATACCACTCGCTACTTATAACTTTTCTGCAGTACTACTCAATATTCTTTTTGTTAATTATTTCTCATGAATTACTTTACTTGATATGTAAAATGTTTATGTTGGCATCACGATTCCCATTATTGATGCCTTTTTGATAATAAACGTTTATTATTATTATTATTATTAATATATCATGTTGCTATTAATTAAACGTCTATTTAAGCAGTAAAATAAATACATTCCATTTGAAATTCAAATAAAATATTCGATGTCTATGGTATGATAATTGATCATGAAATGATTCATTAGACTATTTATTCATGCAATGCTGCACTTATAATGCAAGAATATCTGAATAATTTTTTTGATATCTTCGTTAAAAGTTTTAATGCAGAATGTTTATAAAAAAGTGGCAAAATTCAGTCTTGGAATAAAGTGCTATTAATTATTATGTCCCAAATTTGACCTTTCTGTAGACCAAAGCTTGCGATATATGAGGAAAAGTTTGAAAATACGCTAAAATTAAAAGTCATTGTAGGTCAATTTATCTTAGACTTAATGCGACCACTTTAGGATCTGTAGAGGGCTGGATTTAATCTCCCCCGTATTGATTGCGGCAAAGAGATGGCGTTGTCACGCGGGCATCCAAATGGACATAGTTTTGTTCGGAGTGGAACAACTTCATCACCGATTACTGGAGTTTTGTGAGCTGAGTCAATATGACGATGCGCGGGTTTTTTGCCTTGATTTTGCGGGCACTGATTAAATCATAT
The DNA here is from genome assembly GCA_907163375.1 of Prostheceraeus crozeri. NCBI lineage: Eukaryota > Metazoa > Platyhelminthes > Polycladida > Euryleptidae > Prostheceraeus > Prostheceraeus crozeri. The sequence continues at coordinate 62,861 of CAJQUW010012576.1, read as the reverse complement.
CATTCTTCATTTTCGTGCTTTCTGTTTCTGGAGGTATCTCACGCTGAGCTTAGGTTAAAATGATGAATCTCAACCACCTTCCGTTAACAGCATTGCTATGAGTGAACATGCGCTTGATTTCATCACATTATTGAGCGTGCTTGCTTTACTTATTGGTTAATTGCTTAGAGTAATGACGAGCAGATTCTCGAGTTGAGCCTCATGATGTTATCTAATTGTCATGCTACTACTGCTGAAATCATAAAAGATACCGCAAATCAGATAAGAGGATATGAACGTTATTGCATTTTCCTTATGAAATTTACGACTAATGAAGCTTCATTGAAGCCTCTATTCCTACTCTGAGGCTCATGTGTTTCTTGCATTTTATTTTTTCCAAATGCATTTGATCAATATGCACATGAACGGGAGTTTTTGTGAAATCACTGCGATGAATATCAAGAAATGTGAAAGCAAAGCTGAAGGAGCACCTACTTCTAAATAGAGGATTAGACGATATCAAAGCACTCTTGATCCGATAACAGTAAATCAGAAATTTGACCAACAACGATCATTATCATTAGCTGATCATTAGTGCTGGACAAAATAGTTTATTTTTCAAACAAGAGAAGTTTTTAATTTAATTGGCAAAATTTTTAAAATAGCGTTTTTGTTTTTTCTTCAAGTAACTATGCTTTTATTTCAAAAGTCGTCAGAATAGGTGAAAACTAGCTTTTAATTGAAAAACTATTATGTCAAGTTTTACTGATCATAGTTACCGCATTAAAGTGCATGCGAGAGTGGTTTGCATCATGTAACTTTCTTGCTTTTGTCAAATTTGGCATCTGTACAACCAATTGAACTTCAAAAAATTGATGTCAAAACAGCAGGCCCGAAAAAACTGGCCAGCTTTATCCACAGCAGCTTGAGTTTAACTGATTCATTAAGTGATTATTAAGTGAGGAAATGAGCTTGACTGTTGTGCATCATTGGAAATAAGTTTGGAAGATAGTCAAGTTATCTACAGTTCGCGACATCAAGTTTTAAAGTTGGCATAAATCTACGGACACGTACATTTTTCAACACCTTCTAAATTTTTTTTGCTTTTAAGAAATATCGACAAATTTATAATCATCTAAAAGAGAATTTTCGGATCTATCATTTGAATGTTGTTGAATTAATTGTTTTTGAAATTGGTGGTTCCTAGAGGCCCATAAACCCGAAAGCACCAAATTTTCTTTGATTTCTTTTGACAAGCATATAAATCAATTTGAAACATTCTGCTTGTGATATTCAAAACCGTCACAAGATTGGCTTTCAGAAAATATATAGTTTGACAGTGTTTTCTCGAAGTTTATAGGCAATATTTTGAAAATAGTTTAGATAGAAAATGTGGCGATTTTTAATTTTCAGAATGTGTTGCGATAATGACATAAATAACGCTGTTAACTAACTGGTGACATTTCTTTACCTCAAAACTAGTGTTTTCTGCTTTTGTTTGGTAAATTTAAGGCCCTTCGAAGAAATATTCTGAAAATGAAAAAATCGCCACATTTTCTATCTATACTATTTTCAAAATATTGCCTATAAACTTCGACAAAACACTCTCAAACTATATATTTTCTGAAAGCCAATCTTTTGACGGTTTTGATTATTACAAGCAGAATGTTTCAAATTGATTTATGTGCTTGTCAAAAGAAGTCAAAGAAAATTTGGTGCTTTCGGGTTTATGGGCCTCTAGGAACCATCAATTTCAAAAACAATTAATTCAACAACATTCAAATGATAGATCCGAAAATTCTCTTTCAGATGATTATAAATTTGTCGATATTTCCTAATAGCAAAAATATTTAGAAAGTGTTGAAAAATGTACGTGTCCGTAGATTTATGCCAAGTTTAAAACTTGCTGTCGTGCACTGTAGGTTAAATTATCGCATTTGTATATTGAGCTATTGAACGATTTTTGCTTTTTGTTCAGCAACCGCAATAACATATACGAGTTTATCATAGCTGATTTAAAAGTTCTCTGATAATGGGCCGTATGCACTGCCTAGTCACTAATTAAGTCCCGACTAGAAAAGCGCTATTTTTAGTAATTTTGTATGCACTGCCTAGTCGCGACTTGTAACAGTTTTTGGACAGTTTCATAGCGCAGATTGGATTGTGAGTGACTCATAGCTAGTCGTGACTCGGATTTCCGTGCACAGCGATCGAGACCAGATGGAATTCCGTCTTTTTTAAAGTCTGGTGTAGAGCTGATCAAGTCGTATTAACATGTCTTCAAAGATGCCTGGTTCATGCCACTCATCAAAAAATAGTCACCAAACTTCAGGTAGACGTGCTTAGGGATATCTGTTGCCCACACACAAACTACATTTATCGGATAAATACTTTTTGCATTAGAGACGATAAGATGAAGTGTAGCGATGTCAACAGCTTGGTCTGACTTCCTCTGACTTCATCGACTGAGCTGAAAGCACTTGAGGTCAACAAAGTCATTTTCCGACAACTCGTGGAGTGATGATGACCAGGCCATATCCCTTGCAACAATATATTTTACTCAAAAAAGGTGTGACATCGCAGCGGTCGTGGAAGATTTCAAATAACAGTCGATGAGACGAAAAGGAAGAGAGAACAGTGCACACACGAATGTCAGTAATGCATCGAACAGACGAAGTCAGATCAAGCTGCTGACATCGCTACACTTCATGCCATCGTCTCTAATTCAAAAAGCACGTGTCCGATTTGCGCAAATTTTTGTCAATGGGTTGAAAATATACTCAAGTACGTGTACCTAAAGTTTGTGACGATTGATACATTTTTGAAGATTTTAGACAATTTTGAAGACGTGGGGGAGATATCCCATAAGTACTTTCAATTTTTAATAAACATTTGCAAATATCATAATTGTTAGTCGAGGAATTAAAATATGTGGAAAATGAGTCTGTTATGAAAATCAGTTATGAAAGAATTTACAAGATACTGCAGATACATACAGCCTAGATGGAAACTAGATTAGCAGAGGCAAGAAAAATGAAGAAATCATTTCTGAAGCAACAATCAAAATATTAGATGATAAAATAATGCTATTGTTTTCATTTTCTCCGACCTTTTCGTATCCATGATTGTCCGGAGACTGTTCCTCTAAATTTCTAATAACGCTAATGTTATGACATGCGAGTAGGATTTAAAGCTTTAGAGGATTCTTAAGCCGAGTATCTCCTGTGAACGAATATTTTCCACACCCGCAGCGTTAGTCATGGTCGTACATGCGTACTTTTCCAAGAATTATTAGAGTGCTTTAGAGTTCACCATCTCTCTCTGCGCAGCGGATGCAGTGATCTGTGTGCATTTCGGTAGGGCCACTGAAATTTCAACACGCATTTAATGCAATGAGAATCCCAAACTTTTCTACTGAGCTAATGCGCGGTCAGTGATAATCGGTGAATGACTTCGTTGTTAAGATTGATAATGACATTGAAAACGAAGTAGTGACGCACTCACGACGCAGCGAGTTCACTTGCTATTTTTACCTCTAGTCGTGACTAGTAGGCTAGGGAAGACTGCCTCCTTTCATTCATTCACCGTTACTTGCGATCAAGCCGCGATTTTTTGTTTACATCAACGGCCGCTGAAAATACTTGGGCAAGAAGTTGGAGTTAGCCAGCGGCAAAACATGAAAGAAACTAATGTTTTATTTGAATTACATCATGCAATATCTTGCTAAATTGTTAAATTAACAAATGTGTGACACCTGAGGCATGTAGCAGGTTGAGAGGATGCTGTTAAAATCAAAATTTCACGCCCACATCTTGCTTTTATTATTGAAGTAAATAATATAACCGATAATTTTATTCTTGACTGAAATTATTCAGAAGATGTGTTTGTTCTGTTGTGTTCCTCGCTATGACACATACAGTATCAGACACATATTTTGATTCATCAATCGGCTGAGCACCCGAAACCAAGGAAGAAATGGAGAAGTAGAAACAGCCAAAGCACAAAAGTGGCATGTCCTTGAAACTGTATATTCACACTGACTTGAAGTTTGCGCTTGCTCGTCTTTATTTAGGTTTTTCATCAGCCCAGAAATCTTGAATATGGTTTTATAGAATATCTTGTTTAATATTGGTCAAGTTTACAAAATTAAAATTTTAATTTAAACCTTCTAATAAAAATGATTAAACTAAAAAATTTCACACTTGCAAAATGGTTCTATATAATAATTTGAAATTAAGAGCCTTTTATTCCTATCGTTTGCTTGCTTTGTCACCATGTAAATTCTCATGAAGCAATGTCTAGCAAGCAGGGTTTTTGAGCGAGCGAGCGGCATTTTTTCAAGTTTTTGATGAGCGGTTGAGCGAACGAAAAAAATATTCTGTGAGCGAAAATTGAGCGAGTAAACGTTAATTTTTTGTCATCAGCGAGCGGTTGAGCGAGCCATTTTTCTTAAAACATTTTCTCTTAAAACGATTAAGAGCAAATGAGCGAGCGAAAGCGGAATTTTAATCCACTCAAAAACACTGCTAGCAAGTTAACGGCTGCGACCTCTGTGTTATGTTATACAGTCCGTTTCATAAAAAGTTGATCAACCTATAATTTGACTAAATAAAACATAAGTATGATACAGAAAGCATTTTTCATGTTATTTCATGTCCCTAATATATTTAAATGTCCTTACATAATCTGATAAGCTATGATACAGTAACGGTTCTTAAAAAGCTAATATTTTGCGGCTCTACCCTTATTGTCAATGACATTACCAATTCGTCTAGGCATTGATTTGATGATATCGTTGATTTTTGACTGATCTACCTTTCTCCACTCTCTTTTTAACAGTGACGTAAGTTGTGATACGCCATCTGTAGGTAGCAGTGAACGACGAACGTTACGTTTTAGAATACTCCATACATTTTCTATGGGATTCAGATCAAGAGAGCGAGCTGGCCAAGATAATGTCCTAAGCCCTAATTGAGACTTGCATAAGTTGACTCTACTACTCCTGTGACACGTAGCATTATCATCTATAAATAACCAAGTCGATGGATCACCAAGTTGATCTGTCATTTGGCCAATGTTCATTCGTAAAACATTCACATAGCGTTCAGAATTCATGGTTCCTTGCTGTATGTGAAGTTCAGAGCGGCCATTGGTCCAAATGCCAGCCCAAATCAGTAGAGTCGCACCACCTTGTACCCGGGGACGATGTAAATGTCTCGGAATTTCCTGATCAGATTTTATCCATAATCTCAATCGACCATCACTATCCTTCAGACGGACTGATGCCTCATCAGACCAGACAACCCGATCCCATTGATTTCGCCAGTGACAATGACTCATTGCCCATCTGAGATGTCTTTTTGTATGCTGATCTGATAATTCGATCTGAGAGGGCCTCTTACAGCTCTTGAAATTCGACTCAATAAGTCTTCTACGAATAGTGGACTTAGAAATAGACGAGTCTAGTGCAGCCATCTCAGTTAACGAGAGACTTGGATCAACTTTAACAAATCTCAAAATTAGGCGGTCTCTACATTTGGATGTTTTGCGTGGACGGCCAGAGCCCTCTTTACGACAGAGTCGAAAATCATCATCATGCCATCGATGCACATTAGTGTAAGGGACATTTAGTCGCTTGCTTGTAGCTCGCAAAGAAAACCCTAGTTCTAAGAAGGCTGACACTTTGCCTTTTGTGAATGCGATCTCGTTATTGTTCATTTGTGCTTTGTATTGTTTTCAACCGGTAAGAGATAGATTTCTAGCTGAATCAATCAGGAGTGCTGCCAACACCACCGCAACGAAGTCAGGAAGCTATGGAACATGAAGTCCAGTTAATTACATGTAGCAGTTACATTATTGTTGATGAATAAGGGTGCTATACTGGCTCTGATTGACCGATTTTCTTTATTTTTGTTTTGCTTGATAGCTTTTGGCTTGTAGAACAACATATAACATAACAAAGGAAACAAATGTAATTTTATAAGAGTGAGGTATGATTTTGTGTAACATTGCTAAATGAAGATCAAATTATCTACTACTTTTTTATCTATAACAGGAAAACAACTCAATATTCATGCTTGAAATTTCCAACAATGATATTAGCAAACACAACTGACATATCTTCCAAATTTCAGAGAAATTCGTTCAAGTTTGGCGGAGTTAGACAAAGTTGAAGTTAAGGCGATGTTTAAGGGTGATCCATTTTTTATGAAACAATCTGTATATGAACAGGTATGATCAGCAAATTAATTGCTTTCAGGTGCAAATGCGCAGTATTGCGCAAGAATGAGAAATTGATGAGAAATCCATCGCATGACTATCAAATTCTTACTCACCATTATTCTGACGTGGCACTTAATGAAATTAAATGGATTTGCATTGAAAATGTTCATAAATTGCGAGCACATGATTCACTGATTCTAGCAAATAAGTTCGGAGTAAAACATATTCATTATACAAACAGGCGATCAGTGATCATATTCCTTTCATAAAAGAAACGCTCATCTATCTACAAAGCGACTAATTGTACTGTAATATATAAACTTCCATGCAAAGAGATGCAATTTTATCAAGCTTCAATTGCGAAAAGACTGAATAAACACTTGTATCTGAGACCGTACGTACTGCGTGATTACATATATAAATGGAAATGGTGTAAATGATTGCCTATTATCATGTGAGCTTCTAATTATGATAGCTTTTATCAATGAATAATTGCCGCGACTCTAACAGTATCCGCCAACTCCTTGCCCCAGTATTTTCTGTCGAGAGACACTGTTATGATTTGTTTACAGGCTTCACGTGTTGATGAGAGCAGGCAGTCTTCCCTAATCCTAGGTCTGTGGCTGTACCACACATCTAGAAAGGGATAGATGGACTGCTTTCTGCGTTTCCCTATTTGAGAAAGTATGACATTGCAGGCCATCAGGAATTGTCAACATTTCTATGATTTATCAAATCTCAACAGATGTAACCACCACGAGACATGTTTTCGGCCTGTTGGGCCTCATCAGTCGTGGGTAGGTTTGAACCAGCGACGTTGGAGCTAGAGGACGTGCAAGCATACCCTCTAACCACAAGGCCATCGGACCATCTGTTGAGAGCGTGAATTAGCCAGGAAGGCACTGCTTTAACGCAGGCACGTGGAGGTTTCTATGATTTGTTATCAATTATCATTGTCGTTGAAAGTTAATGTGCTTATTATCATTTCATTCTCACAGACACGTGCATGCCAACATTTGTTTCTTGCCTACATACGGGGATTGTGCCCGCGCGTGGCAGGGAAAGCAGACTTCACGCAAATCGGGGAGTAGTCCATCTATCCCTTTCTAGATCTGTGGGCTGTGTATACAGGCCAATACGTGGCACTTTGATCTGCGACACGGTTGGAATGAGAATCGATTGAATTTCTACGCTTTTAAGGTCCATCTCTTTGGATCAGATCTTAGTGCGCTTGAACAATAGAAGAGTGCTGTCGACTAAAATCTTTTGATTCGTAGATGCACACTGAAAACCGTACGCTGAGAGCTTCGTAGTTGCAGCATAACAGTAGCAGTGGAGATGCTGAATTCAACGGATTAACCCCTAATTTTATACGGCGCTGTTGCAAGTAATATACAAATGATGAAAAATGTTCTGGAGAATCTTATTCCAAACCCCCTTATGTTACTCCAGATGATTGCCAGCATTAATCGAGGTCCTCTACCATTCTTCATGAGTCACGTGGTTTTCATTAGGAGTTGTTTTCAGTTTACTTTAGGAGCGCACCCTCACGAAAACTCCTCATGATTTCTCATGAGATTTTTCTCATGTATGTCTCATGAAATTTCATTCGAATTTGGAACGTTTTCGCATGAGATATCTCATCAAACTTCATGAGTTTCTCATAAAAATCTCATTACAATTTGCAGGTCCATTTTCATACTCGTTAATATATTTTTCCGGCATTTAGTTATTGAGTCTTTCTTGGCATCGCCACGTTGCCCACAGTATTCCCACGCATTTTCCACAATCCTATTTCAGGATTCGCATTAATAAACCATTATTCAATGTGATAGGATATTGAACTGAGATTGTATGTCTATTTTCATCATCTTGCATAGTAATTCCATATGCTTCATTTCGAAAATGCTGTTGCAGATTGTTATGTTTATTAATTATTATCTTATTGATTTTGTTTTTGTAATGGATAGAGGATGACAATGTGATTCTCTGGGATATAGAGAGGTAAATTATTTGATGAATCCTGAGGGCTTTAGCATGGATTTCTATGTAGGATATCGGGATGAGACACTACCAATACCTACATACATTAGTAGTCCTGTTTTGAAGACAGTTGATTGTTAAGCATCATGATTATACTTTGTCAAAGTGACTTTCAAATGTGTTGTCGATGGTTGTAGCACAAATTGTAGAACCCAAATAGAAAACAAGATCATACTATTTCATTTCATTGTTTCATTGAAAATATTGGCTGCAAAATATTCGAGAATTTGAAGAGGGAATTTGGTGTCACATAATATCAAGAAATCTACTCGCACAACAACTTATTAAAATCCGAAATCCGATGAATTTCTTATTCCTTTTGCTCCCAGTTGATTCAATTAATTGAACCAATATTATACCAACTCCATATAATTATAATTATATATAATTATACCAACTCCATTCTAGGAAAGTTGTCTGATATCAAGGAACTCCACTATATCGAAAAGTCAAGACAGTTAAAAATGGCACATAATTATGTTCAACAACAAAGCTTTGGCTTCAAATGGGACATAGAAAAGTTCAGCTCTTTGAACTTATTATTTCTTACACGAATTAGCCATTCAAGCACTGGAGCAATACAACTTCATTGACAATTTGGTAGCGCTCCAAATTTTCCGTTGTTTTATTTTAGATAGAAATCTATGGCTTTAGCCTGAGGGATATATCAAATAATTTCACGAGCTATGTCAGAGAATCGTATAGCTATCCTCTATCCGTTATAAAGTATGCCAGATTATTAGGACCATGGATATCCGCGATAGAATCCCTGTCTACCAAGATTTCCCTTGGGAACAAATTTTATCAGATATAGAAGGGATTCTGAAGTACAATTCTACTACACCTATGTAATAATCTGGTATACTTTTTACATCCTTTATAGACTACCAAACTTGGAGATTCTTATCGATTGAATAAGCGTTCTTATGACTATTTCCTTTCGCGGTTAGCATGCATACTTTACTACTTATAAGCGTATTTTCACAAAAACCTCATGAATACTCATGTTTTTCCCATCATGTCGATATGCATATTATTCTGCATATTATTATGTCTTTTGTAAGAAGTGTGACTAGAGAAGTAACACATTTCACAGATTGTAAATGAATAATGGACTGTATTTCTGTTTTCACATCTTCATGTTGCATCATGCTGTCGCTACAGATTTTTCATCGGTTTTTTATCGCTGAATATCGCTAGAATTAGTTTCCTTTCATTTTTATTTCTGATGAAAAGACATGCGGCCAGGAAGCCTGCGCTTCAATGCGAGCTTGAAAATTTTGCCAATAAGAAAAAAGGACCAGAGTCAGAGGGAATGAAGCAAAGAAATAATGATTATTTGGTTCACGTTTTGATTATCATAACTTAACCAACAAAAGAAAGTGCAGATAAGTTAGATGCACGTTTCAATAGTCGGAAATTGAAGTAGCATCGCAACATGATAGTCAATATCTCAATGTAACCTGTGAAAGTACATGCACGATGCTACAAACGGAAAACTGTTATGAAAAAGATTCAAGTTCAACTTGGGATGTGCGATATCGATCCTTTATGTCTGTTCTAAGCTTATGACATTAAGCCAAATAAAGAATAAATGTCCTGATCGAGGAATAAACGATAGTAATTATGTATAACATTTCAGTTGTTTCTTCAATGCTCATTATTTAGAACATTTTTTGTCTGTAGACTTTTGATTGTTTTATTGTCACGCTCATTAAAATTACATGGGAAATTCAGAAATGATTGGAGTATTGCTGAGTCCATTCTGTTTTACAAGTATTTCATTTAAATGTGTAGAATTATTAAATATTGAGTTGCATCCTCAGTTGAAAAATGGAAGCAGACCTGAATAGCTGTTATTTCATCCAATATCATGAATCATCAGCAGGCCTAGTTCACATCTCTCAACATCGACACAACTCCCTATTTAAAGTTGCGGCCAATTCCGGGTGAATTTGAGATTTGCAGTTTGCAAGTTAGCGAAATTATCAAATGATAGTATATAATAATTATATATGCATTTAAATGATACTATTCTGCATGTATTCAACGTAGCATAGTGCGTCAAGGTAACAAAATTAAAAAACAAGCTAGAGACTAGTTGATTTTTTAAAAGATGCAAAATATGATTTAACCCTCAACCGTACAAACGTAGACAAATTGTACACATTAAATTTTCAAACTTCATTTCTGTTTGTTGCAATTAAATTTGAATCTTTGTTTTACATGCCAGCCTTAGGATTTGGCAAGGTTTGCCAATCTGTTGTTTTCATTGATACCGAGTGTTTTAATAAGCCACAAAAGCTAGATAATCCTTTCCTGTACAAACGTGTACAAATTGTCTCCATCTAGAATTGACGTATTCATCGTTTGAAAGCAGGATAATATCTCAACTAGAAATGCGGGCATTATAAATATCTGTTTTCAGCACCTCTCCGCAACTCGATCACGCACTTGATGATCTGTCTTTCACCGTCTGATTGGATAGCTTGAATGAGTGCTTCATTTCTTTAGTCATTCTTCATTTTGTTCGCGAGCGAACAAAACACATTCTCGACAGCGCCGACGCGATGCATCGAGGGCGCCGTACGACTTTCATTGAGGTTGGCCCAAATTTAAATTGGGATTAGACGACGATGATTTGACGTATACATCAGATGACGATATGCCGGCTGATACCCCTACGTACGACGGTCACCAAGTACTCGCTCCACGATCGAGTGACAATGACCACGACGTATAGACGATGAGGGAGATCTAGAGGCATTTGAAGAAATATCCAGCAAAGATGATATCACAGATGATGATAATTCGGTTATAGAACCAGAAGCTGGAGGTGTGACCTATTCTCATCAGCCACTTCCTCAACACGTAATAAGAAGCATTTTTGAGTAAGCGGCCGCGAGGGCGCGAACCTTTCAGACGAATGAAAATGATGCGTTTCTCTTGTTGCACGACGAAGACATGATAAGGCATGTTCAACATTGCACTAACAGAAAAGCTTCTGACATCCGACTTGAATTTACAGAGAGAAAGTAGAAACCCGATCCGTCACACATGTCAGATTTTGATTTCTCTGAATTTTTGGCATGATTACGGTGTCATCTTTGATAATACGAACCGGTGTCGACAGGGATAATATGACAAAATTGCAAGATATCTGGTCCTCAAATTATAGCTAAGAAGACCCTACTGCAGGGGAGTAATCGGCTACCAACGTTTCAAGTTCTTCTTTTGCGTTATTCAATTTGACAACTTCCGTGATCGTGAAATGCGAAAGAGTGATGAGAAGATACATTATATGACCAACATATTTTTTATTGAATTAATTTAAACACAGCAATCATGATCAATTAAGTAAAGTGTATTAAGGCAAGGAACTTCCTATGTTGCATTAAAATTTAATATGCGCTTACCTAAAAGAAATTTATTGATAAAATCAAACATAACAATGCTGTGTACAAATTGTACACGTTTGTACTTCTACGTAAGTAAAATTATGTGTACCGTTGAGGGTTAAGAGAAACTTACGGTATCCTAAAATGTCTAAAAATTCAAAAATACTTACTACAAGGACAAACAACGGTTCTCCTCTTCTCATGTGGAATGAAGTGGTGAGTAAGTCGCTCTGTTCAAAATTATGTTTATCACTTATATATCGAAAAGATTCTATTTAACAGTCTGTCCATTCAGATGATAAGAGGACAGGTCTATTTCCAATCAATAATACCAGATTAGCTAAAACAGCGTTGGGGGGGGGCTAGGGGGGATAGGGTGAGGGGATTAGTTGATGTATGGATTAGACCAGTGCTAAATATCCAACCACACTCACAATTGCAAACGGGGTGGAGGGATTAGAGGAGGGGTGGGGGGGGATTGAGAGTGTAGGAGGTGGGATGGATTAGGATGAAGAGGTGAGGATGTGGGTGGTGAGTGGGGGCGATGGGATTAAATATTGGTAGGGAGATATGGGATGGGGGATTGTGGGTATGGCGGGCGAGATGGGGGTACGAATGAGAGAGATATTATATGGGGGGTGATGTGATGCGATTATGATTGGAATTTAGAAGCATAATAGAGGTGGAGATGGAGAGGGAGGAAGATTAGAAGTGATTAGATTTGGGTAATAAAAAGATTAGGCGAAGAATGGGGGGTGAGGGGGGATGTGTGCTTGATTAGGATAAAAAAGATTGGGATTACGCTATCTAAAATCTACCAGGTGTGCAAGAGGAATTGTTATTAGTTCCTTTAGCTAAAACGCGAAATAAAGTTCTACAAAGAATGTGCTACAAATTTATTTGACTATTTTTTATGAGGTTCAATCAACAACTGGTACGTGTGTTGCAGGACGATCGCGTTTCGACCGCCTGAAAATCCAGAATATATATCACTTTCCATACATCTCACTTCAAAAAAAATATATGAATTATGTGTAATTTTCAGACTTTTTCACTGCAACATGCGCGTTTGTTTTAATGTCACAGTTGGATGAAGTGGGCGGTCAGATGATGAGAGTCAGTTAGAAAACAAAACAAAAAACTGGGGTAAAAGATATTATTCTTCTAAAATAGATCCTTGTTGATTAAGCAAGAAAGCATGGTGCTATGACAAATGCATTACAGGCCACCACTTTTCCTCTCTGGAGGCCATGCAAATGCGCATGTATCAAATGACGGTCTCTTGGTATCCGACGCTCACATACATTTATTTCCCTACAAATTGAACTGATATTGATATAAACAATATGGACGTTGGGGGACTTGCGTTTTGAGCGTGTAAGTCATTTTATTTGCAGATACGACGCTACGAAATTTCATATAATTTCTTTCGTTTGTATTCACTCAATCAGCTTCAAATTTCCACTATAAAACTGGAGCAATTGGCATCAATCTATTAAACTAGATGTGCAACAATCAGAAAGAAATTCCGTTTACTCTCTGTATCGCCAGAACTTCCTTAGTTCGAGACGCATTTGGTGAAACGTTGTCTTGATAACGAGATTGTGAATGAATTTCCTATTCCTTCAAAAACAACGTATAACTAATTAAACAGAACACTATCTAGGGAACCAAGTGAATATATCAATTCAAAGAACGAAATGGAATGCGCTCAGCCTAACAGGGGGACAATAGAAAGTGAGAAAGTGCATTGGCAGTGGCCCTCAGGATTTACATGGAAAAATTTCCATCTTTTTAGAATTATCGATATCAATTCAGGGGATGCGGGAGTTTCCCTATCATTTTCATAGGACTCCGACTTCGCGGTGGCCTAAGTAGGGACTTAATAATTAGCCAGAGTTCTGGTTGCACAAGTACAAAACTCACATTATAAGTAGTAAAACAAGCAATACTAAGTTCATTACTGCATGCTATTGCGCAAAAGATGTTATACAAGAGTGCGATATTATTACCTTCGTTGTTTGTAATTAGGTGGTTAACTATCGCTTATTTCCATGAGTGCCGGAAGGGACCTACCGCGTCATGCTATTTCATGCATGCTATGTGAGAAATGCAATCATGTTCTAATACCATCAGTTGACACAAATTAATGACTGAGCGTCGCAAAAAACCACGGCCGTGTTCCAAACCTGATGTACAGGTGAAGAGCAGACCTTTCGAGACCACTGTCGCTGCATCAGGTGCTTTAAAAACTATGAGAATAAGGTCGAGATGAGTTGCTGGATCTTGCAGTGTGTGCAAAATTTGTTGACTTTGTACCTATGCTGGTTATCTCTTTGTAATAAGCAAATCATATCAATAAGAATACATTTCACAGGTATCAACCCGGAAGCACGAGCTGATTGATTGAGTGGCCCACTCAATCGCACTCTGTAGCCTTTGTCATAGTTTTTAGAGCACTGAAGCTCGGACGGACAGCGTGGCGATAACATCTGTTTCCTGCCTGCACGTTTCGTCTTCATGGGCCTCACCTTCTGATCCAAATACTTAGATTATTTATCCGTACGAATAATTTTGTCTTAATAAGTAATAACTGTGTCATATTCTCAGCCCAGTTACATGTAATAGTCGAGAAAACAATGATAAATATGTGAGACTAGTCGATAATTAATAATGATAAAGAGGCTTATGAAATGGATATGACTTTATTCAGCTATGAAAATACATGTACATGTAAATAATGAAACAACCAATTTACAACATTTTCGTTTAATACGTTGTGGTAACTTTTTTTGTCATGTTTGACCAGTATCTCTCAACTTTCATGTTCTGCAAAACGAATTTCATTTGTTCAAGACCCGGTTTTCTAATAATCGTTGTTTCTGCAGGACCTGCTTTAAAGTGTAAAAAATGAAAAATTCAAATGAGATTGTTGGTCATGCTGAAAAAGAAATCGACTGTTGCAAGCAAAAAATTGAGAGCAAATAGGTTTCAAGTTCCGCTTGAACGGCCATTGTTAATAGTGATAGAAAAGCAAAAAAATCCCTTCACTGTCATGAGGACTTCATGATTTTCTCCTTCTCAAAATCGCGATCATAAGCATTAAAGGGAGGCCAGCTCTTCAAACATCACAGAAAATTGAATTTCTAAAACACAGCATCAGGTATACGATCCGTATAAAAATCTCTCGATAATGTAAATAGAAAAGTGCATAGAAAAGATAAATTAAAATTAGCCGCAGTTATCTAGGTGTCAGATGATTGATAACTGATAGAGCATGCACTAGGTGACATGCCACGCGTGATTCACGCGTAATTGCGGAACACCCCAACATATGTCGTTAAGGACATTCTATTCTTCTACGCCCGTACATGCGCGCTGCACTAGGAGTCAGAAATCATTTGATCTGATGCTCTTAAAACATGGGGAATGTTTATGAATACGCGCGGGCGAGCGTTTATAGTTTGCGCGTCGTCTACGGTTGTCTGCGCTGCCGCTTGAACCACGGATGAACCGCTAAACATGTCCTGTCTTCCCTGAACACGAAATTGAGGTCCTATCACATTGTTTAGGCTCTGATACATGCAGACACATGAGACGCAAAGTCTATGTAACAAGACTGCCGTCAGATGTTGCAGCAATGTCAATCATAGCCACGGATGCTTAGGGTGATGTGTAATTACGCGTAGTTTACGCGTGAATTACGAGTAATTGAGCGTGGCATGTCACCTAGTGTGGTACCAGACGTTGGGCCTACACTAGGTGACATGCCACGCTCAATTACTCGTAATTCACGCGTAAACTACGCGTAATTACACATGACCTTAAGCATCCGTGGCTATGCGGGATATTGCTGCAATATCTGTTGGTAGTCCTGTTACATAGACTTTGCGTCTCATGTGTCTGCATGTATCAGAGGCTAAACAATGTGATAGGACCTCAAATTCGTGTTCAGGGAAGACAGAACATGCTTAGCGGTTCATCCATGGTTCAAGCGGCAACGCAGACAACCGTAGACGACGCGCAAACTATAAACGCTCGCCCGCGCGTATTCATAAACATTCCCCATGTTTTAAGAGCATCAGATCAAATGATTTCTGACTCCTAGTGCAGCGCGCATTACGGGCGTTGAAGAATAGAATGACCTTAACGACATATGTTGGGGTGTTCCGTATTTGCAAGTGGCATGTCGCCTGATGCAATGCTTCTAGTACTCGTAGTTCAGGGAATGAACCATGATAATGAAAAAAGAATTGTCTTATCACTGGGTGATTCTGTAGAGAAGACAAGCCTTAGCCTCCATCACACATACGCGGAGACAAAAGTTAAATATTAGTTTGTTCGAGAACATTACCTAGCTCTTACCCGAACGTCAATCGCATGTGATACTCCTCCAAAGCGCATATTAAAATCGAACGTGTAGGCTACTCATATTATTTTGAGAAGGTTGGGGGATTTTCCTAAGCCTAACCTACATGTACTACATCATAGATCATTATAGGCTTACCTGAATCTATCTTTAGTGATCATTGCTGTATCAATTATCAATCATTTTTGATGAAAGCTTATCAACTTTGCACATCACTTGTTGATGTGTGCTTCACACGATTTTTCTCCAGTCTTTACCAGGCAGGAAAGTCCACTACATTTTACATCGACTTGCTTTGAGCAAGCGACCTTCTTCCGTTGGTTCAAGCGTTTGAAAGAAGTTTCCTGACACTGCAGCCTAAAGCCAAGATTCTGATTTTCCTTTATTAACAGACTTGTGATTTAACCTATCTGCTTCCTGTTATCGGTGAATCTATTAAAGAATTCAACAGGCAAAGCAGAATCATTCCGACTGCATTGTGTCTTGACGTTTTTGTCCCTTCTTTATAAATTCATCATCCACTACAAGCAATTTGATAAGAAGACTTCAGATAGATATTACTGCATTTCTTATTTGACAAAAGCTTGCTTTGATTCTTGAGTATACATGTATGTACTTTTGCATTCTGACTTAGCGAAAGTACATTATCGCTCCAAGTCAGCGGTTTTTTCAGATCCAATATGAAATCTCTTTACAATTACCCTCTAGCTGCATTTCTTTCATTTATCCGGATCATCTCTCCCAATATAATCGAATGAGTTGCAGAGAAAACGTTTTCTTGAAGAATATAATATATTGACGATCATCACAGGGAACAATGATTATGAGGTATAAAAAGAAGTTATCTGTACACTGCATGACGGCGGCAACTAAAGTGTAACAAAGACATTTGATGTCTTCTCAAAAAACAGAGAACGAAAGTGTAATATCGAAACGACTGCGTCGCCTTGGCAAACTCGTGTGCAACATGAGAAGGAGCAATTTCAGCAACATTGATTGTTTCAGCAAATTAAAACAAAGAAAATTCTCGATTAGTTAGCGCCATCTCGTTCACAAATCTGGAAACAAAAGGGATCATGTCAACATCAAATTAAATGCATAAGCTGTTCAAAACCCCCCTTAAAATCAGCATGGTGAAAAGTCAATAATGGCTCGGAAAAGCACGTATAAGTACCTTTGATATTCAACTATAACGAATGTTCACATAGATGTGCGCTAGAAATTTACAACTTCAACGAGGAGGGCTACGTACAATGAACTTGAAACAGACAGGCTAAGCAGAGAAGATTCAGAAACCATGTTCGGCAGAGGTGAAACATTCGACTAAATAGCCTGATTATCCGAACATTCGAACCTCATTGCCGGCGAGGTCGACGCTTTCTTGCGCAATGAATGTCCTCCGATGTTAGTTTATCAAAATAATATGTTTATAATATAATGTAATATATAATATAATCGATAATATAATGTAATTTTTATAATATGAGCCCATATTCTAAACTTCGGTTATCTGTGGCCACACTTATTCTCTAAGCAAAATACACCAAGAATGTGAATTCAGTCATATTCCCAACTGGTTGCTTCACTCAAATTCGCGGCCCAAGTCAAGAAAGCCGATACAATCAGCCACAACTCGCCATTTGACTGAGTGTCAACACAAACCGAATATCCTGAACTCGAATGACAAAGGCTTTCAAGTCCACGAGCATGCTAAAGATCCCCTGCATCTTTCATTCATCGAAAGTGTGACGATGCGTTAGATGAAACCTGATCTTTGCTGTCAAAAGGACCGTTTATTCCTTCTCCGACTTAGTTGAGTTTCTACAAATACATGCACACTCATGATTGTCTATTATTTATTCTTTTACTGTCAATTTTACGTTATTCTGTATTACTATTTACTTTCATTGATAAGTAACTTGATTGTACATGATTTTTTTCATTTTAGAGTCCCGATAAGACGCACATTTTTCATGTCTATGATTCTATTGTCTCTAATGATTAATGCTAACTTCTTTCATAACGCATATTCGGATTCGGTTTTCACATGAATGTACGAGTACATGCCAACATCCAGTAAAATAAATTAGGTCCAAACTTTGCCCTTTGTGCACACAATTCAATTAGTATGACATATTTTATTATTATAATTTGCGCATCATTATAACTAGTGCGTAATATTATATTTTACTGCTTTGTTATCATAATTATCATAAGTAATAATATAATATATTATATACTGTATATAGCCTATTATATAAAATTACATGGCTTAAGATGCTTTGGTGACAATCGATCCCTCTACTTGCCTTAATGTCGGCGGTCACCACTGTGACATGTTATTTATTTATTCATTGATTATTATTGCCTTGGACGACTGATGTGTGGTGGTGAGGGTTTTATTTCCTGCCAATCTGACACAGGTCGCGTAAGTGGCTCGTACTCGGTTGGTTAGAGCACAGGTCTGGTTACCTTGGTCGTAGGTTCGAATCCTACCAGCCGAACATCTTTTGCATGGCAATTTGATCCATCGTTTATTTAATTTCATTTAATTTAATGCTATACACAATTAGGATGCCTAAAGCACACGGGAAACTTGTTGATGGTCTCTCTTTGTCAGATAGAAATGCTCTCCAACAAACTTTGTTGGTGAAATAATATGGTTAAGGAAAGTAAACAAAAGACAAAGAAACAAATACTCAAAAGCCAGACTCATAATCATCACACCGAGTACCAACAATATATGTCTGTGGCAAGAAACATCGGGCAGATTTTTATCATTTTTCTCAAGCCATGTTATTTCGCCAATAGAATTTGTTGGAGAGTAATTCTAGTATTTTTTTCTGACAGTCATGATAGTTTACTTACACTTACGCAAAGAAATGATCGATAGCACCGCACTATACTACAACAAATTATATCATGAAAAAATCCTCATCATCATCGCGGAAGTAACTGCAGCACTGACTCGAAGGCACCTCCTGAGTCTCCCTTTTAGTGCGGTTTGGTGCAGTGCCACCGAACTAAACTTGCGCTCAACTGCCGCATTCAATGTAGGACAGCTTTAAAATTCTAGCGTTGCATCAGCAAATTGTCTTGCTGCGTCATTTCGTGTGGGGAGTGTGTCTCGGACGTATTGCCATTCGTCAGTAGTTCCAGACTAAAACGTTTTGTACCAGGCAAATAAAATTTGTATAGCAGCATACAAACTTGGACGATATTGAAACATGTGACCAGTTTAAACTGGTGGGTTCTACCTATGTTTGCACAGCTGTTTCAACAGGGCTTCAGCAGGGTGTTTCAACCATATGCCACACTGTCTTGAAGGCACCGAAACTGGCATAACGAAATGAAATTAGATGCTTTCCATCTATTATCACTTCGCGGCAAACAGCAGTCTTTCCGCAGCACAGTGGTCGGGAGCCACTGAACTAATGTCGGATGTCAGGAGGTCCTTCACAACTTCTCTGTCTTGTGCGGATGTGAGATTCTCCGCAGACAACTAAGTGAGCAAACACAGCACGCTAGGCATCAAGTCGTACATGACCAGACATCTGGAATATTGGAGGGCAACCGCACATCCGCTGTTCAAGAAATAAAACACTAAAACTGGAATATTTCGCACGATGAATTGTTCTTCCTATTAGATCAACAGCTCACATCATAGAGTAAGTATATTTAGGTAGAGTGGCAACTCAGCATTTATCAAATCCCCAATGTGTATACACTTTCGGAGAAATGTACACGATTTGACTCATGATGACAGCAATACACAGAAGAAAGAAAATAACTTTACAAATCCTCCATGTCATGACAACCTTGAGAGGTAATATGATTTATTATATTAGCAATTCGATGGTTTGCCATTGCTTTAAAGCTCAAGCTTACCTTAATAAGATTATTTTATGAAGTGATATATCACAAGAACTACCTGCCACTGAAAGAGAAAAAGCATCATTATAAGAAAATGATCTTTAAAGGTGTAAATGGGTCAACATTACTATTCAGCACTATTCTGATTCAAGAAAGACGCCTTGTGAATCATAAAATCATGCCGCTGAAATTGAATTAAAAACATGACATTCAGCCAAAAGGCTTTCAATAAGGTCTCAAACTTTTCCTTGAAGACGTCCAGGGACTTGCATTATAATGCATCTCATGAAATTTCCTTATCATCAACTTAATTTCCCTAATTATGATGCTTTTTAGCAAATATTCATTCTTTTGATATCCAACTTGTTTTACACTACTTATAAAGGGGGCGTCATCTCGGTAGTATATAAACACAGGAATAATCGTAATCTCTGCGTAATCTCTAACGTAATCTCTGCGAAAAACTGAATATTTTCATATAAAAATGTTCACTGCATACAGGTACTTTTTTTAGTCGACTCTACCTACATTCTTAGGTGCACTGTTGATCTCCCTGAGTCTTGGTAGGACTCTATGGCTCACACTAACATTGAAAGACAAATTTTATTTATTTTTTTGGGGGGGGGGGGGGAAATGAAGATGTCGAATGTGTCTCAAAATATTCAAAGAAGTCAGCTGTCATCATCAATTCCAATAAAATAACTGCCAAATCAAAACACTTTCATCTGTCAATCATTCTTCAGCCATCTTTGATTTCATCATTTATTTACAAATTTTACTTCATTAACTTCTCTCTGTACATCGAAATTTCCATTTCTCGAGGGACTTGAAGAATAGTGAAATAGTGAAATGTTGCTAATATGAGCGCTATTGCTGTCAAGCTATTTTAATTGACGACATATTTTCGAATGTCTTTCTCAAAATTTTGCAAAGTATCATTCGTATGGATAGACATTCCTTGTTATTTCAACATTCCACAAGGAAGTTAGAATGTTTATATTGATGTTTTCATCGGGAATTAAATACAGATCATAAGCGGCATAAACCTGAACAGACGGTACAAGTTTACTCAAACCAACAGTCAAACCAAACAAGAAATTTGTTTCAGATGAGATCACTACGAATCCGCAACGTTTTATCAAACATGAGGCTTCCTCGATTATAAGTTAGTAAACAATGACTTCCTAACTCAATGTGAAGTCTGTTAACTGAAACATAGACAGGATTTCGTCTTCGATAGAGCTGGGTTGACTTTCCAAATTATTTGCATAATTAGGCCTACTGTAGGTATGTAGATAGGCCTATGTCAATAATATACTACTAACATAGATTCTAAACACTGCCGCATGCATGTTCAAAACAGACGTCTAATATGCTGTAACGACTATAGATGCTAGTATTGGAGATAGAAAATGACAATGGTCACCATATGTTTAGGAAATTAAAAATGGATATTATAAAACAACAGGAAACCGATGGATAAAAATTGGAGAAGTGGAGGTATATCACAGAGCTATAATGATACTACTACATCGATTACAAGTGAACTAATGCTACACGAGAACTGAGATTGCACATGGTGGTTAGTGGAAAGTGAATAATGGAGGTAAACAATAGAAGTACAATCACACTCTATCACAATTCCCACTTTCCTAATCATTTGTATTATTAGGCTTGCTGTGGGTGTTTAGAGATGTCAAATTACGATAAATGAAATGTAATGGGAAAAGGTTTTGTTTTGATGAGAATTCACAAAAAATGACAGGCTGCAATTGAATGATTGGTCAACCTTTTGTGTATTGTGCAATTTCGAAGTAAATCCACGGACTTTATGGTGACGCAGGCGTCAAATGTATATGTAGTCCTATTTGTCGATGAGTAAAATATTTCATGATTTGTAAATGAAGATATCATGAATATGTTTCAAAACCCTTCATGTCAGGCGATATTTGGACACCTTCATGAAATAAAGATGCGATCGTGAATAAGCAAAAAAGAGAAAAGTACACATGCCCATTAGTCAAAATGAAGATCAAAATTAATTGTGCAATGTGATTTGGCAAGCCTGTCATGATTAAAAAACTCAGTTAAACTCATTAAACTATTTTGTCGACGACTGTTAGATTGGCATCCAAACATGTTTCCTGACAGGTCTAGGAGCAATCGGAATGCAATCATTTCTAAACAAATTGACAATCACTTTGGCGTGAAATATCCAAATACAACTTCCACATGAAAATGTTGACCACAAATCATTCGTCTGGCTAGATACAGTTTCCGATACTAAAACCCCAGTAAAGATATTTTGTATACACAAAAAGTGGAAATCAAAGAGCATCAAAGGCGTGACATCATTTTCCTGCGGATTTCACACACTTCCTTCAAATTTCCTCCGAATTTCAACTAAAGCAATCAAACAGTCACATCTGTAATCTCAGTGAAGATCATGAGAACATCACAGCTAGTTCATTTCATTCAAAGATAACGTCTGGTATTTAGATTACCGCTAATAATTCATTTCCCACCAATCATTTCATATTGCTACTAGTGATATGTGCCGTGATGATAACGACGCTTAGTCGTAGATATATATTGGCTTATAAAAAATAACAACAACATTACTTTAATTTCACACCTTCAATTATGAATTCTGATGAAGGCCCTTTTGCCACTTGATCCTAAGATGGTTGACATTACCACATTAGTAGGACAATGATTATCAAAATGATTGATTAAAAAGCGAGAATTTTAAGTTTTTTATTATCATTTCCGTCAGGGATTGAAAAAGGAGAGAAAAGCTAGGAAGACATGAAAATATGAAATTCAAGAGGCAATGTATGCAGTCATAGGAATATCAAAGGAATATAAAATCCCGAAGCTCCTCACTTTCGTCTCTTGAGTTCAATGCTGGGCATATATTTTGTATAAAAATGGCTTCTCGTACACTGTAAACCGCTGGATACGAAAATTACATACAAACATAATACCAAAAACACATACAATTTGAAACTAACATCTGATACGAGATTATCGTATGTTTACAGAGATCTGGTATGTTTTTCATACGAAATCTCACTTACTTTCGAACGTGATTGGTATGTAGCGATACGAACTATTCTATCTGTGATTGGCTGTTTTACAATTAAATAGCCTACGAATTGTTGGTATGTTTTATATACGAGACCCGATGTAAATTCGTCCTCATTGGTATGTGTTTAGTATGAAGAGCTTTAAGTCACATGGCAAAAAACAAATTATATTACATACTACTGTCAAATAACATTTTTCCAGTAATACCAGTCGTGAATATTTCTTTGTGAAAGTGTGGTTTATAGCTAGATTGGAATTATTGTTAAAGTAACGCCGCATGTCATCGTTGCTACTTGTCTCATGGCATTCACAAGACTCATAATTAGCTAATTTCCATGAACTAAGTTGATAAACATCATTTAAATAATACGATAATTATCGAGCAACCATGTTGACTTATATATCTCAAACATAACTATTTTTGCGTTCATGAATTATAATGTGTTTTTATTTCGGATTGATAATTCTTGCTTAGTTCCAAAATTACATAATGCATAATTGTTGATGGTTAAGTACTTATTGATTATTTATGAAATGCCTTAGACTTACATGCATTAAAATCGAATTCAGTATTGTAATTTTGACTATTAAATGCCATTATCTTACTACTTACAAAACAGTAGTAACATTAGTGTGATCTTTATTGACTAAAGGCCTTAAATCAACATATATTAGAAATCATTGATGCTTTCCTTTAACATTGTGCTGGTATGGCTTTAGTATGTAAAGCATACCACATTTGAAATAGCATACGAAAAGCATACAAATATATAGCAAGAGAATACAGAAATATACCAAAACAATATTTTGGTATGCATCCTTCGTATGTGATTGGTATTGAGCGATTTACAGTGTAGTCTTAGGTTGGCAGCATCTGAATCTATGGCAAGGATCTTTGTTCTGATTGCATTCGTATAACACATACGTAGGTACAATTTTTATATGTTTATTTCTTGTTTATGATATATATTTCCGGTATATAGACGATTCGTGACGAGTGACGTGTTCTTTTATTCTTTGATAGGTCTGACGGAGCTGCATAGATATATGGAAAAGTAGTTAGAGCACTGAATCTGATACACTGTGTTTTTTGTTTCATATTTTGTTGTTGTTGACTGGGCAGTTATTCAGTGCTCAATTATATTGGATCCATGACGCAGGCTGTGAGGCCGAAATAGCGGAAATAACAATAACAAAAATTGCAACTTCTGGCTTTTTAATCATTTTGGTAATAATGCTGATAAAAAATAATTTTAATATTTTAGTGAATAATATTTTACATCAAATCTGTGACGGTAATTTGCCATGATATGATAAATGCGGGGGGATAAAGTTTCATAGAAATATTCGCATAATCACATTGGTTTATTGGACATTTGCCATAGATTTAGAGGATAAGTTTCTTAAGAGTCCAGCGAGCAAGAAAAGTGAAAAACATGATTTGCTTCGCGGCCTCGGTTCTCTACATTTTCTTGCCGTTCTGGCGTCATAGAATACCTACTTCCCTCACTTCCCAAGAGAAAAAATAGCACTATTTTCAAATGGCAAATATGCTTTAAATCAGACAGATTACTTTATTCTCATATTTTAAGATATACTTTGATACACTTCGGTCTTCTTTCTTCATCCTCTTAAAGCATTCGAACTACATTCTCTATCTAATGCGTCATCATCACTGGCAAGTGACATTTGATGAATGTAGCAGTGGTAGACATCATCGATTCAGACGAGTAGCTTTCTGGACATTTCGATTACTGTTCCGGAGTCATATTTGGCAATTTTCCTCCATTGCAGATGTCGTAACACTTCCATTCTGTGAATTTTAATTTGGGTAACACAAAGAAAATCAGACTTCTTTCGTAAGTCTATAATACTATATACTATACCTATATATAATAACCTTTGCGTGATAACGCTTTTGATTAACTTCTATTTTTGAAGTCATTGAATCACATGATATTACACATAAAGATTTTCCGTTTTATTGTTTTGTTCCTGGATGCTCGTTTTGTATTTAGTCAGCTATTTCCACCTTCATTTCTCAGATAGTTAATTAATTCATAGGTGTGATCAATCATTTCAAACAGTTGAGACGTGACGAGGTAAAATGACCTTCAAATCAGGTCATGTGACACCAACATGAAGCAAATGATATCATTCCCTTGAAAGTTTATATATGGATATAAGAAATCCAATGACAATCGCAATCTAAAAAAGAAACATTCTAATGAAAGAGAACTTGTGATCATCAAATACTCGACTTAGATGGATAAATGACTCTTTGACTGCCAACAATTGTGGATATATTGCATTTACTTTTGATACTTAGAAACAGACGCTAAAAATTTTCTAATTCTGCTCTAGAGCGGTTTTAAGTGGAAATGTATAAATTTTTCGGTCCAATTGAATCAATGAAATCTACTTTCGTATTGACTATCTGGCAGACTCTTTTGATATATTCCACTGATAGATAGACATGTGTTCAATGGTTTCAATCAAGAAGTAGCTAGTTTGCCGCATGAACTATCAATTTCAGGAAGCAAAATGCTCATCAAAATTCACTCATTGTATATTGTAGAATCTGACAGGTACACTATGACGTTAACACTTTAATGATTTTTGACATACAATTGTTGTTATTCAAGTCACAATCTGCCTTCAAGTTGATCTACGCTTAACATGCAATCCTTACGTTTATTGCAGAAGTGAAGTGCCACTGCGTAAATGTAAATTGCAAATTTTGCATCAAACCGCTTTTTTTTGTGCAAACTGTCATCACTTTAGTGATAAAAAGGGCGAAAAAGATAAATTTCAAAGTGCAAAAACTATGGCTGGGGAAAAGGTTTAAGTAAAAGTTTTCTTAAAGTAGTTAAAGTAAAAGACTCTAGCAAACAAAAGACGAATGAGTGCAGAAATTATTATACTACATGTACATATTTGTGTAGGATAATGATTCTGATCAAGCAACTACATGTACTGCAGATGTAGTTGAACAAATAGGAAATGTTTTCTCTTCAATCTTGTATCCCAACATTCACGTTTCAGCTGTCATTCCACTATGATTCAGCCAACTTTCTGAGTAATTTGTAAATCAAAATATTATCTTCAAAATTTTTGAGTTTTATCGGATCAGAGTTATATATGATATTTCAAACATTTGGGATTTTTCAACAGCTGTAATTTTTTGTTATCTTCTTTGCTCAACCAAACGTCCGATGCGATATTAGTGAGGTATAATAGAATTCTCGCATAAATTTCAATGGGTTACTGCACGTAGAACAGAGCTACGTGGATCCAAAAGATCGGTGGAAAAATAAAGTTAACGAAAAATTCAACATGTTGAACAAATCTCACAACCTTCTATATTCTTGCTATCCGCAATATCTATGATAATTACTTATCTTCACTTCGACCACATTTAGCTTCAGTTTGCGAAACATGATTAGAACATCCATGAGGAAGCGTAAAGTAACAACTAAATATTTGCATCAGTTTGGCATGGCTAAACAAGTGAAGGTTTTTTAACAGCAGCATTAGATTGGAATATTATTTCAATCTATTCCGTCTATAGGCATTGCATTGCCAAACATGATGTGTCTCCTTTCATGAACTATCTACACGGTAAATTCGAATGTTGTCCAACCCTCAAACTTGGGGAAGAAAAAATAAACGAGGAGTAGGAAACCTACACGTTGAGTCTTGTAGTGTCCTTCCTGTGAACAATGTGAATATGTAACGGGGCTAGTTGTAATTTTTTTTCTATCCAAAACTTGAGGATTATTTTCCAATCTGATTCAGTTTCAATTACAACATTTTCATTGCAAAACATTGGCATGATGTTGAAATATTGCTGTTATCTTGCAATAGCATTCCCTTTGAAGGACATGTTTTTAATATTTGATGTCCACCACTCAATTCACCGAAGGGAAAGCCATCGAGTCAGATACAATGAGAATTATTCCAGAGAACTTACTTTTTTGGACTCGAAAGAATCAACGCATATAAGTACATCCAAACCAATGTCCATCAGTTGTAATGTCTGGAATAATTCTCTATATCACTCAATCACTTGTACTCACAGAATTTTTATTGTTTAGCATGTCACTTTGCTAGAAATTGCAAAAATGGATTCAAAACGATGGCACATGCAGGAACGTACTAAGTAGGCAAAACGACGTTTTTTGATTGGCCTTACAGAGATAGGAAAAATGGGTCGTGCGCTGTTTGCGGATTGCTGTTGAATTCCTTCAAAATGCTCCAATCGCCACGATTCCCTCAGATTCGAGGAATTTCAGATAATTGCGCCCAAGTTTTCTCGATAATGTTGGTCCTTCCGATAATTATGAAAAAACATAACAGGCGCACGAAAAAACGTTCACCAAACTTCTTTGTGGACCTTTGACATCGTCTGCGTTCTTTAAGCCTTCTTTACACTTGCAGTCGCTGCAGGTTTGCAGCAGACGAGTGACACACCCGTCACATGATTGAAACGCGGCAATGACATAGCTATGGAACATAACTGCATGTGCAACACCTAATTACAAGCGAACAGCAAGAGCAATCCGCCCAAGCGACGCACGACTGATTTTCCTATCTCGGTTAAAGTATTTAAAACTTTTTTTGCCTAACTTATTAAGTTCCTGCATGTGCCATCTGTTTGAATCAGTTTGCACTTCTAGCAAAGTGATACGATTAAAACAATCTAATTTCCGTGGTTTGAACTGCTGCACTTCGTTCGATTGCTGTGGTGTTATGTCAGCAGATTGTGTCATTTCATTAACGTTTTACATGTTCCAAGTCTTCCTTTCTAGTCAAACAGAAGAAGAGACGACTTGTCTAAGGCCTCAGCCACACTGAAAGCAAAGCAAACACGAGCGTCCCCCGAGCAAAACGTATCTCCGCAAGCTATCAATCGCTCTGGTTTGCTTTAGTCTCCAATGGTGTGGCAGTCTACAACTGACTGCTCTCTCCAATGCATGACTTTACATTTGCTCCAAACGCTTTGCTCGGCAAACGCGTGGAAAAGCTTGCAGTGTGCCTGAGGCGTAATGGCTGTGCTTGTATCACTATTTACACTCAGTGGGTTCTATTTCTTTTACGTATGAAACCAATGTCGCCAGAAGATTGTACTTTGCTTTACAATACAGTTTCCTTCAAATGCAATGATCGATTAACAAAATAACTAGAGAAATTTGACCTTTTAGATTCCTACATGCGTTATGCCAATTTGCAAAAAAGTGGGTGGTAGTCCGCACCATTCACTCTGTTTTTGATTCTTTTTCTAGTTGACAATTTTTATTTTCATTGCAGGTCCACATTTTCAAATAAAATGCTTATTGATCATTTTCTCCGTATCCCATTTTAAATAACTAAAATGAATGAGGATTATATCTACCATCACCGCGCTTGGATGGTGTCGAACTACAGCGTGCAGTGATAGCAGAAGTGATCTTGAGATGGACAGAATCCATCAAGCTCTGCTGCAATTGTCAGGTGATCTCATATGTCCAATATATAGCCTTTAAATGAATTTGCTTGACGGGTCAGCAATCACAATTACGACTTGATTCGATAAGGTCATTTTGCGTTGTCAGACGTCTTGAGTGAACGTGATAATGAATAACACCTATAGATTTGAAAAATGCCTCAATGAAAGGGCATGAATAAGGGAGACATATCGAAAATACTAAATACATGTCCAGGTTAACAATTGAATAATTGAATTATGGGACATTTGAATTCAATAAATAATCGAACAAATTGAATAAGTAAGCCTAAAGTTTTTATCAAGTCATTCGTTAAGAACATTTTCATTGTAACTTAAACTATAGGTAGGAAGGCTTTGGTCGACTTAACATTAATTTATAAAAGCAAATGTCATCTATTAAGCAATTGAGCGGGTGAATGATTTTCGAATATCATAACCTAATCAATTTGTTCTCATTGCTTCTCAATACTGTCAGCTTTCATTCAGTATTAATCGGTAAATCTATCAGTTTGTTATTGAAACTAGGTTTGCAACGTCAGGCTTGTAGAAGTTCTTTGAATCTCATCTGTGATTGGAACGTAACTTCCATCCATCGTTCCTACACATAAGGGTGTAGGCACTAATCAGGCAGGTCGCGGCGACCATGTAAAAAGTATTTTACTGGTCGCCTGTGCGTCGCTGCAAATATTGATGGCCGCCACGACATCAAATTGTTGAGCTGATAATATCACTTGCCATGTAATCACTTCAATGCGCTTATGATATAACCATATTGCGACAAAATCAATTTTCGATAACTGTGGGAAACCGAAAGCGTCATTCCATGACATCTGAAAATCTCATATGTTCTTAAAAAGTCGAAGTGGCTGACAAAAAACCGGCAATGAGTTGTTACAGGAGCATTCTGGCCAAACGTTTGTCGACTTTGCCTATGAAATAATATTCATAGAGAGCTGATATTTTTTAATTGAATGACATGATAAAATCTTGATGCTTCATTTGAATTGTTCCACGACAGTATAGAGGCATCGAGTCAAAATAAAAGATGGGTCAATGCGAAATAATTTTTACTTCCATTTATACAAACCAGCTATGCTGTCCTATGAGAACACCTCTGTCGAGATAATGTATAATGGCATCGATAGATATTAGAAACACTAGAGCAAATTTATAAAATATAATACGGAAATCGGCGTCGTTATACCAATATTAGATTCCAAGCGCAAGGACTCAGTAAGTAAGTTACCAACTTTGAAAAATAATTAGCTGAATCAACAATTTAAACCTGCAGATTGGATGCGGATTTGAGCATTTTTAAAAGATTCACAAACGCACACGATGCAGTTTCTTCTTTCTACAACGTTACTCAATAGCTTTCCGAGACAAAATTTATTGTACTTCAATGAGCTTGATCTTAAGTTGTTTTATTGGCTGTCTATACAGATAATCCTGACACCAAGAAAAATCTATGAAAGGTCATGATAATTTGCCATGTTTTTTCAACTCAATCATTTAATACTGTGCAGGCCGAAAACTGTTCACGTGATGGGAACATCTGTCTTGAAATCTAATTTAGATTGTCTAATTTCCAGGTTACTGTAAAAAAACATGATATGAGTAAACGCCTGTGTGAAACGCCTCAATCTCGGATGCAGCATTAAGTGTTCGCAGAACTGCAATCCGTTCCCCCACGTGCCTGCCTTAAAGCAGTTCTCTCCTCTATGGCTAATTCAGCCGCTTCTATCAAACAGATGGTCCCGCCGGCCTTGCGGTTAAGAGGGTATGCCTTGCACGTCTTCTTTCCAAAGCTCCCACGTCCAATTGGTTCGAATCTACCCTCGACTGAATGAACCCAGCCAGCGAAATATGTCTCGCGTGGTAGTATTATAATTATAATAGAAAATGGATAAACAACCAACCTGCCAGGTATCTTGCCAAAAATCAATCTTTGACTGATGACCTTTTTTTAGCCTTGAAACGTCAAAGAATATCTAATCTTTCATTATGAATAGCTATGATTAAAGCTATTGTATAATTAAGCGCTGCAAATCAATAATGAAGGACATGTTCCTTGCAAATCACGCATCATCATGAGATTTATGGGTCAACCTGTCGTAACAACAATGAGCAATTCGAGGCACATGTTTCGAATCTATCTACTGCGTGACATACGGATTTTTCGCATCTCGAAACTATTCACATGCTTGTTGATTACGAAATTTATCATGTGGGACGCTCTTGCAAAAAACAACAAAACATTATGACGGCTACAGGATTATGCTCTCATGACCTCATATACCTGAGAATGAAATATCCAGCACTTTTTGAAAGATGATTCGAGAAAAGGGCAGTCTCACGGGGGAACAATGAGAATTTTTCAGGACAAAATTTAAAGGTCAACACAATTAAAACCACTCATCGATTGATCAAATATTAATTGACAAATTGGATCAGATCGATTACAAAGATGATTGATACAGCATGTTTTAGATAAACGGCCAATTTGCAATAATATATCATTTCCATCTTTAATACTGATCGTCACTAAATTGATGAGACTCCATCTGCACATCATGATTGCAACGAATAAGAAATGTCGACACATACATCATATTTGCGCAGTTGCCATGGACCACATGCTCCATCAAGAACATGACATTTTTCTCATTTCTTAGACTAAAAGCACAAGTTATGTAACAGTGATGTCATCATTTCCCTTGATTTACTTTTGTATTAAAGTTTATGAATCATGATTTTATGAAGCTTCTTCCATACAAGAAGGAGCTAAATTTTGTAATTGAATTTGACGAACAGCGATTTGCATCATCAATCAATGTAAGAATCAAAAAATGAGTGTGTTCCCTGAGGAGGCTTTGATTTTTCATTCAATCGCGAAGACGCCTACCATTGCTTTTTTTTGCTTACTAGTTAGGTAGTGACCCAAAACCAGTTTGATGAGTCAACTCAATATCTGTATTTGCCCGAGTACATACAGAACCTTTTTTGTCAGGCCCTTGAGACAGCAGCACGTCGTATTGTGAAAGTACTCCGGCAAATACAGATATTGAGCTGACCATCAGTTTTTTTCGGCTCCCACCACAGTAACAAAAAATGTCCAGCCCATCTTTGTTACTTCAAGCGCAGTTGACTAGAATGGAAATTGACTCAAGGTCGCGGCACATCCGGGGGAGCTAAGTTGGGGCATGAATGACCAATGAATGGCTTATGTGACTGCACATGTGACTGATTCTAACCCAATGATACAGCCGTTGACAAGTGTTTCTAAGTGAAAATGCGTGCGATCTTTGCTTTACTGTAGTTTTTTGTATGAAGATCAACTTCCATTCTAGAGGTTTCATTGCTATAAATTTCTATGCTTACTTGTGAAATCATTTGAATTATTTGCCACATAGCACATTCATAATTTGTTTGTCATTAGTCACATCCCGATTAGTGCAAAACCATTTTGACTTTTTGTTTCAAGTTCCTCATCAGGCAAAAATTGCTGATCACAATAATCAATCCAGAACGCATTGCGAACAGAGAACTAAACATCACTTTTGCTGGGCAATTCTTCAAACACTGATTTCATAATGACCTTTCCTGGATGATCGATCTTCTGATTGACTAAATCAGATGATTAGATTGTCTGTGCGACTGAATGAGCACTTTAATTCTGTGAGCTAAATGATATTAGGCGTTTACTCGATCCTACTTCTTAAAATTTCAGCAGTAGTAAGTCATAAATTAATGTACACGACAAGTACCGTGCACTGCGATAACTGGATGGTCTCTCAGAAAGATCGAAGAATGGTCCATGTTTGCAGTCACCCGGAGATGCAGTTGATTGACTTACTATATTTAGATTCGAACAGAATTGCATGTGTTACAATATTGTTAAATCTCCTGTGCAATTCGGAAAAATGCACAGTGCCAAGACACCTACTTTCAAAATCTAAAGTTGACCAAACCGAAAATCATAATTTTTAAAATCTAACACTTTTCGTCATTTTATCATTTTTTATTTCGGATTTTACCATCACTTACAACTGTGTTTGTGAATAGGTTTGAATGTTTAATTTTTGCATGCTTTAATCAAACAGCTCTTCTTCACAAATTACTATCAGTGCGAATCTCGTAATTTTCAGAGCAAATTTGGAAGAACCTTAGCACGTAGTCCAATCATACACGCAGGATGTTCACTTTGAAGATGACGATAATTTGACGGTGCGTAAGTGAGTCCAAATGCGGCATGGTTGGGTTAGAAATGAATTAACTAAAATAAGCGGTAAACGTTGACCTTGTTCCAACCGATCAATAAATTTAAATTTGAATTGAGATCGCTGCACAATTATTACCATAGAAATCTGATCAAGTTATGTGAAGCGACGAATGGGTGTCTGAATAACGACAAAGTTTTATCATCGTGTGAAACCAATCACTTCAATGATTCCTGATCCGAAAGATACACAAACATCAGCAACGTACTTAATAAGACACTAACCACAAAAAACACACCAACTACTTTTTTACAATGTGACGTTGTAAGAGTAATATATACAATCCAAATTATGAACATGTCCCATCATCCATGACACTTGACGTGACACATTGTCGACAGTTTTGTCCAAAAAAAAAAAAAAAAAAAAAAAAAAAAAAAAAAAAAAAAAAAAACAAAATGACCAATTTCCTAACTGCAGAACGTGTACTTTAAAAGAAAAGCCTCAGACTCGGGTAGGGAAAGGATGAAAAGGAAAAGGAATGTGAACTACCACCTGAGCCGGAACGTTGTTAAACCTGCATGAAAATGGATTTTCATTTCAATGAAGGCTTAAATAATCTGAAGTCGTAGCCAACCATACATGAATTTTTCGAGGGCATAATTTCTTCAGATATTTTTTAAAACTGCGACTGAAGAATACGACATTGACGTCAGACTATTAAGACGGGATTACAATTGTCTTCCTGACGATTCTTGATAGTGGGAACCGCCTTGCGATAGCTCGCATGTTCATTAATGTACACGGTAAATGCCCGAAGAATTTCACTTAACAGGAAAAGATACACTTACATGTAGATACATTAATGCTCGGTTACGTCAAATTCTTAGCACTACTGTAGAAGCGCTGGCCGATGATCAATTTTTGACTCAATTTCTTATTTCAGGAGATGATTGAATCCTGTGATTATGAGATTTTCTATAACCCTAGTTTCGTGGCTTACTAAATAAAACAATTTGTTTGTCGACATTTTATATCCCATCAGAACGGCCGAATGAGTCAAATTTTGACTCATCGCATTTAAATTGTGTAATTTCTCTTGGTTAACGTTCTATCACTACATCTACACTATACCGAGAGACAGTCTGGTTAATTGTATATGTTGCTACAACATCAACATGGTCTCAATATAAACGCTCGATGATTAACATTTTCTCTCTCATGTTTCAATCACATTTTGCCTGAAATCCTAAGTAGCTAAGCTTGAGGCTTTCATGCACTACTTTTTTTCTAACTCTGCAGGCACAGCATAATGTTATGACGTACGTCATACTGAATGAGGCAAACGAACTTCAAGATGTTTCACTCATACCTCTTATAGTTCCTCTCTGACGACCAGCTTGATAAATAATTTCCGATATATGAATACGTGAAATGTCACTGATGGAGGAACCAATAAATGCTATGTGCTGGACTAATAATTTATATAAACTACATGCTACGCTAATAGGTTCAAAGGTAAAGCTATTGAAAAATAATAGAGCATAAAACCATGAGTAAAAAAAATTGGAATCTATCAAACCGGCATTTTGAGGGTTATGTAGCTTTCGGGCGCTTCTAGTGTTTGCTGTTATCCGACCGACTCATACAGTAAAACTGCCCGCAACCGCACCGTCCATACTGAATGAGGCAACGAACGTTCAAGATGTTCACTTCATAACCTCTTATTAGTTTCCCGACTGAACAAACCTGCTTGAATGAATAATTTCCGATATATAGAAAATACGTGAAATGTCCACTGATTGGACCAATACAAAGCTATGTGCTGGGACTAATAATTTATATAAACTACATGCTACCTAATAGGTCAATAGGTAAAGCTATTGAAAATAATAGAGCCATAAAAAGCCATGATACAAAAAAATTGACTTCCAACCGGCATTTTGAGTTTGTAGCTTTTCGGGCGCTTTCTAGGTGTTTGCTGGTAACCGACCATACAGGAAAACTGAGCCCGCAACCCGCACAGTTTAATCTTTATGAACAAATACACTCTGGAATTTTATTTATACCAAAATATGTCATCTATACTGTTCAATTTCTTCAGTGAATTCTCTTGTCAAATACCTCTCGATAATGGCTACCATTGATAAACCTGATCGCCAAATTCGTCGTTGATATTTTCTCCAATGACCGAAGCGTAGCGAAACTGAATCGTAAATGCTTTGAAAACTACGAGTACTAACTGACGAATGGGAGAAATCTGATATCGCTTGGTGTGACTAGAAAGCACCTACGGTGGATATGCGGTAGCATGGACTACAACCTATCTTCCCATGGAGTATATTTAAACGAGCACAAAACTGACATAATCACACTACGCGCGCGAATTGTTTTTCTGAAGCTGCGAACATACAATGAGGAAAATGCAATTTAGAAATAAAATACTGATTAACAACCATAATACCTGAAGAAATCGTCCCTCATAAATTAGTGACTAGAGATGAATGATCGCAATTGCAAAAGCCTATGATCGAGATAAGAGGGTTTTTTTCAAGAAAAATTTCCAGTTCACATTTCCCATTCGAAATATCAAAATACGAGAATTTCGCTCTTCTTTTAATGTTGGCTTACAGTTGCGATGCCATGAAGTTCTTGATGCCAGACAGCCTAGTCGACTGACTTTGTTAATAGGAATAATGCTGAACACACAAAGGTTAGTTTTAAATACGCTCATAAGTATTAAAAGGGAGTTACATCATCAATGTTCATGAAATTCACATTAAAAGCATGACACGAAATATATTGCAAATGCTTCATACAACTACACTAAAGTACATATACATAGACCTATACATAACACGCATTGTATTCGGTGAATACTCGCATAATTTTCCGAATAATATTTCCATTTGACGAATTTGTCACGGAGAAACATTGATTCAAAGACAAGTTCTGGTCACTTGGCAGACGTTCAGACTTCAGCGGGAAAACGGTAGAGCGTTTGTTCCCTAATAAGACTTTCCTCACACGCTGCGCGTGCTTGGCCAGATCACGTAAGCCAAAGGAGACAACTCTCTCTCCACACCTCACTACCATTGCATGCAATGGCTGAGATAGAACGTCGTTACCATCTAGAGTAACAGCGAACAAGACGAATTCCATCTCTGTGATAATGACAAACAGCTATTCTTCTCTCTTCTAAATGCAGGTGACGATGGTTTCATGCTCGTTAGATGATCAAATATACCAATCATAATCATTCTAGTCACATTTTCTTCCATTTTCGATGGAGAATAATAATCACTCCAGTCGAATTTGCCTATTTTTGATGGGCACCCTATACCTGTTGCCGATTTTTTTGTCAGCCAATTTGACTTTTGAAGAAATGTGAGATTTTCAGATGTCATGGAATGACGTTTTAGGTTTCCTACCATTATCGGTATATTGATTTTGTCGCAGGTAACTTGATTCTCAATGAGCTATGGACGATCTATGTAGTTAAACTCGATACTTAAAATAGCCTGTATATAAAAGTAGCGAATGCCCTAATTACAAACCTGCCACACGCCCTTGCACATAGCCGCCAGAACATGAACAGGTATTATGAAGAACCTGAAAAACAGACGAAATTACGACTAATATTTACGGAATAATGTTTACTTCAATGCTGCTGCAGCTTTGTTGGCTGGGTCGCAACAGAACCAGACTGACTTAAGGACCCGCTTCTCATTGGATAGCCTTCATCGAAGAACAATGCATTATGAATGCGCGATGCAGCATCCAGCGATGTGCACTTGACAGTGACAACATTACAATAATAATGATATAGTATTGAACATGATGGGATGCAGAAAATGACTCGCACATTTATAAAACAGTTATTCTCTCATGTCGTTCACGTTTGGGCCAGCCCAACAACAAAGCTCCAGCTAACGTCCGGTTCCTTTATCAGACACCTACACCCACCCTGACTATAAGTACTAGACCCCAAGAGACAGGTCTCTATGTTTTAGCAATAGACCTTGCTCACCTTACTCATGTAGGCATTATTTAGCAGCTGATTATTTTATTGAGGAGACGGGGACGAGGGAGGAGAGGCCTGTAACGCGCAACGGAAAGAGGGAGGAACGGCGAGGCCCGCGGGGGCGAGTATGGAAGTCAAGAGGCGGGACGGAAACGCGAGCCTCGACAGATTAATTCGGAAATTGGATTATAATTAGTGTCTCCATCGATTTTCAATGACACCTGTGTGATTTACCATTGTTTCTGCCTTAATAACATCTTTATTTTGCATGCCATTGTTTCTTCCACCAAATGCGAGTACTTCAAGGTGTAGTTCGGTCAATTTCAGAAACCAATTTTATCCCAGCGTATTAAAGTATTGAACCACTACGACGATGTCCTGTCACTTTCCCACTTATCTGTTCGTTTGTTTGCCTGCAGATTCATGTCAAATATTCATGATGACGTCACAGCTGCCAATTCACGCTTGATGAGAACAGGAAACGAACGCACAGTTAGCAGGAGGTTCACTATGGTTGTCTGATAGAGGAAACATGTAGTATGCAAGCAAAGAAATCTCTGAATGGACTGAGGAATCTAGATTATTCTAGAATGAGATACATCGAAAGATAACAAAATGAAATAGCATACATGTGGCTGATCACGATGGAACACGCAGTCACGCGTACAAAGGGCAAAATGTAACAACTAATTGTTCGCCGCTTATTAGCTGTCAGATTCTAGAATGTACATTTGCTGCAAGCATCAGAATTATACGAAAACTGCAAGAAATATACCGTTGCTGAAATTCAAAGCAATATGTTTTTAATTATCAGGAAAATCAAACGTCTGGATATACGAACTGGAGCAGCTTGGCTCTCATCACTTTCTGAAGAATCATACATCACACAGAAACGATCAAATTCCAAATCCATTTCATCGGAAGAAAATCTGAAGTTCGACTCGGTTGATAGTTCTATCTCGAATTTGGTCCGACTTTTATATAGCTTATAGAGCTTCTATAGAACATTTATATTTTTGCGAGAGAAAATTGTGACCAATTTGCGTCTCAGTTTCAAGCCTCTTTACTCAAGTGGAATAAAGGTTGCATGAATTTGCAATATGTACAGCGTCATTTTCTTTGAAATGTTCAGAACATGCCTTGTCAGTTTAAAATGACCTCTCCAGCTATTACACATTAACCTTTTCAGTATTTTTTCTTTCGGAAAACCTGAAGAAGTCAATGTCCCTACGATCGTCTCGTCCGCTTTGTTAGAACACTTGTATTTTGCAGCATTCTGCCATTTTGTAGATTTTGTATGTGTTCAGAAACAAGTGACTTTCTGTCAATGAAGTATACATTACTTCATGTTCATTTCATCCCCCCGTGCGTTGTTGCTCTTACGTATAGCTGATTCGTCATTAAGCATGCTAACAGTGGCGTATCAGATCATCGGCAGTTGTGACCACAGAATTAGATTCATCTGCGCGCTTCGGTTGCAGATAAAGAAAATATTTAATTCTGTGATTGTGACGTTATCTCGTGTCCTAAAATTGATGATTACGGTTGACTGAGGCATCCATAGAAATAAACTGTTTATCTGAAGTTCGCTAGAATGAAATTGACTCAAGTCGCGGCACATCCGGGGAAACAAGTTGGGGCATGAAGAACCAATTAAAAGTTTCGATTTACTCATGTGACTGATTCTAACCCAATGATACAGACGTTGGCAGGTGCATCTAAGTGAAAATGCGATTTATGTGCCGTTATTGTGCATTGCATGAAGCTTAATTTCCATTCTAGAGGTTTTATTGTTGTCAATTTCTATGGAGGCATCAGAAGTGCGCAAAGTTAGCAAGATTGGCAAGTCATGCAATGAAGAAGCCTTTGAGACACGGTTGAAAATTTGACCGAACTACACCTTTAATTTTGAGTGAGAATATTTTATCACGCAAGCAATTAGAGGTTTACGTAGCTTAAACCGACACTTTCCCTCCAATATCGTTAACAAATTGGAAGAAGAAATGATTAATTTTGTTAATTTTCTGTAACTAAGAGCATTAATCTTAAGCAAGATATTGATGACTTTTAAGTCTGTCATCGTCGTATAATTAACCTTTAGAGAAAGCGACATCTTATTCTCTTTAATCTTTTCATTTTAGTTCCTGTAATCTTTCCTTATGTAAAATTTTTT
Source organism: Prostheceraeus crozeri (assembly GCA_907163375.1). Lineage (NCBI taxonomy): Eukaryota > Metazoa > Platyhelminthes > Polycladida > Euryleptidae > Prostheceraeus > Prostheceraeus crozeri. Next base: position 23,982 of record CAJQUW010012576.1, on the reverse strand, counting down.
TTATCATCAAATCTTATCGAATGACCATTAAACTTCAGTTTGCTTCAGCCATCAGACACTTGTCAAATTCGTCGTCTAGGTGATGTCAACTTCATTCTGCGTCCTCAAATATTGTAGCAGAGTTTGACGTTTAAAATAATAAAGAATCACGCCACCATTGAAGTTGAAGACAGTGGTTCTTTCCGATTCAGTCAATCTTATTTCGTACGGAAAGACATGATTTTATTTTTTTTAAGCTTACCACGCGATTTGATATTTAAAACCTTTCAAAAAGAAAAGATCATGCAGAAATAGAACATCTTAACAAAATAAAATTGTCAATCAAGTTGCTTTCATGAGTATTGAATTAAATAACCGACAACATGCAGACTTCGATAATAAACTATCAATTATTTACGCAGCAAGTGCGAAGAATTTTCCGAGATCAACACGTCTATGGACGGGCCCGACGGGCGAGAACATAGTTTCTTAATCGAGAATAATTGAAGAGGGCAAAAATATAGGATAAAAGTTTTCTGTCGAGGGCATAAATTGGAAGATATCTCAGGGCGCGCAGAGCAGGAGGATATATTCGAATTTATGCCCAACGACAGATAACTATGATTTCCAAGCTTGCCGTTGGGATTGGGATTCCAATTGGGGGATTGTGTTTTGGGGGGATTGGCCACCAAAAATCCACCCCAATCCCAATAAATCCCATAAGCCCTCTCCCAACAAAATATGCATGTAATCGTTGACGTTAGTCAGTACGTTACGAATGTTTTTCGGTTGCACGAGCATTCATTTTGCTGTTCTCCAGTCTGACCTTGGCTCTCTCGAATTCAAGCATTGAAAGCTATCACTGTGATCTACACAAATTATAGGCTTTAACCTTACTCTATGGCTTTAACTTCCCTAGTTGCGAAAAATAGTGCTGCCTAAAAAAGGTAGCAGCTATGTAGTATAGTATGTATAGGCTTATACAATTCGCCTGAAACGTTGTCATGCGCTTCGCCGCTCTGTAATTGACTATACATTGTAAGCTATTCAAGCCTATTTAACCGCATAAGCCACTGTCTACTGCCTGTTGCCTACTGTACTGTGAGCCCGTGTAGCGAGCTGTTTATTAACACTGGCATTTCCGATCTAGGTCTAAAATACCAGTGTGTTGTGTAAGGGAGGAGTCATACATGCATATAGCTATACACGTAGACCCCTATAAGCTCTTGGAGAAGGCAGTCTCGGTGCAAAATATAGCCATACAGTACGCTTATCACATATTATTGTTCAAAAAGATGAGAAGACTAATTATAAACTATTTCAGAAGTAAAATAAATAATACAAAGACCGTACAACAAAATGAACTTTCGTAACATAGACATTGTCCGATGGAAGAGAAAAAAGAAGCAAACTAGATACATTACTATAACAACGCATTACTATATACATTATACATTATTATACATTACTATAAACATATATACAAAGTACATACTATATACATAACTAACACAATTAATTCAACGAATAATAAATGCATCTAAAACACTCAACAATATATACATTAGATTAACAAAGGAATCAAATTAAACGGTACTGCGACAAATTAATTTCTTTCATTTTTCGCCCCCTATGTCCTGAACCCTATCAGACAGCTTTTCATTATAGCGAAAGAAATTTTTGGTCTTAAGTGTCCAAGAACATCTGCGTAGCTGTCATTGAATATCAACGCAATGAGATGTGCCATTCGCTTCAAAAAAAACATTTGCTTGGTGCCTGATTCAGATGTTTGTAGTAAAAAAATCAATGGGGAAAAGGATGCTTTCTCAACTTGAATAATACGATGTCATAATTTCTCTTCTTTTCATTTCATGCTGTGTTTTATTATTTCCATGAAAATTCTTTTTGAAATAAGATGAAGAGTGGGATTGGTCCACTCTAATGTCAAAGAAGCACTTATCACATGTCCCCCTCCCCAAACTCCTCGAGCGGAGAGTTCCAGTCATGCTCGATCATCTGTGATCCCGGATTGAACAATACATCATTATCTAAGGGGAATCAATTCTGTTCAGATTTTGTGACATCTTTGCATACAATACTCAAGAATTCGGAATAACATCACGAACTAGATTGTGACGTAGAGAGACATATCACCTAATTTACAATTTAGTGAGTGATTGGTGTCATTCCGTTCTCCACAACCACATAATATGGGATGTTGGATATTGACCAGTTATACCTCAATCGTATGCATCTCTAAATTCATTTTTGTTCAATGAATACCCAAGAGATTTTATAGAAGGCTGATATCCAAAGGAATTAGATCCCTTTCTTTCAGAAATTCAAGGTCCGTTCATTTCTCATCTACTGAATTTGATATATCAATCACCTCATTTGAATTTCGATTCTTTTCATTGTGTAATGATGACATGATGTGTTCACTTAGCTCTATCAAAGTTTCGGAGCGTTCCATCTTGATTGATAATCACTGAAGTCAAATCTTCAGTTGCTTTTTTTGAAGCCACGTATTCTGAATCGCTGCGATTACCAATTTGAAATTCTAAACCTCCAAAACGAAAAGGAAGGGCTAATATGCGTCTCTCCAAGTCACTAAACAAACCGGTCTCCCTGTTATAGTAGGATAAAATTTGTTCTAATCACTTCTTCAAGTGGTTGAAATGGTCCTTTTATGTCCCGGAATCGTTCGCTGTGCATGAATGACCAGCGACGACACAATCCTCTTGTGAATCCGCACAAAGCAGCTTGGGGTTCTTCATTTCCAATTATTGTGAGATGTTCTACATCTTGAATCCATTTTTTAATCTTCTCTTTAACAAAATTTTCTTTGTGATCATTATTTCCACATAAATGCACCTAAGTGCCTATCACCTTCCAATGTAACTTTTATTCCATATTTTCCAAAAATATCAGTTGCTTGGGAAAGATGGTTTGGATTCTTTATAATGAGGACAGTCTCGTTTCATTCGGAAAGTATCCAAAAGCAGGACCTCGCTGACATAAAAGTTTCCACCATTGATGAATTCTATCGAGCTTACCTAAGAAACACTGTCATCATCCGCATACCAGATCTGCTTGCATTTATCTGGTAATTGAGACAATTCATGAATGAGCGAGTGACTCCTAATGCATAGAAAGGCATTGAGCAAGTATCGCCTTGAAGTGCAGCCTTCTTCCGATGTTATGTAGTTATCTTCATGATCTGAGCTATTGATATACAACTTAGCAGACTTTTGATAAGTGTTCATTAGTAAGTATATGAAAGGTGGGCAAATCTGCTGAATTTTTAATGCAAGGCAGCTTTTCTATTGATCAATTGAATGCATTTTTTGCATCTACCAATAAAATAGCTTCCGTTTCACAACATCATCGAAAATTTCTTTTGCTGAATGAATCGCCGCTTCAATTCCTGAATATAACCCTGTGCAAGTTTGAAATGAGCCTGCTGCTTCTTGAACATCCCTTTTCAAAATCCACGTCACCATTTTGCCAATAATCCGTCGAAGTACTTCACCGATTCCTATTGGACGAATTCCAGGATTCTTATCAAGGGCTATCAGTCTACAAGAAACGTATTCATTCAAATATTCAGGATCAATGTGTTCAGTACATAATCTCTTCGCCATATCAGCAATAGCTTGGCATAATTGTTTTGACGAATTATTGAAGAGCCTGGAACATAATATAATTCGCCAGCAAATCTGCGTCAACTTGTGTCGGACCACCGGAGCCATGAACTTTCATTATTGCACTCTGAACCATTTTCACATCAATTTCTTCAAAAATAACTGTTTCAGATGATCTTCAGTTCTTGGTAATAATGTTGTTGCAAATCAACTTCTTTAAACGAGGATGTTTTTCGAGTAAGCATGTCTTTTATCTCAGCGTTCATCTATGTACTTTTCCATTTACTGAATCATCAGCGTTCACATACCTCATTGCTTGGGAAACTTTGCCCTTCAACATAAAGATGGCAGTATGGCTTTTCATTACTTGCATTTCTCAATTCCATTTGACGTGTAATCTTTTTGAATTTCATTTGCTTCAAGATAATATTTGATGCTAGATCACCCGTTTTTCCATTTTTCTAATCTTGCGGATAAATATTTTGCATTGTCTCTTGGTTTTGATTTAAGATTAGGCTTCTGTAGCATCAATGGTACGAATACATGCAGAAGCAGCATTGAAAGACTTTGCCATGCTGTTTTATAAGTGAACAAGTTGATGATGCGAGTCATTTTATTGATAAATGCATTACCAGCCTTGCCTCTGGGAGGTTCAAATATGTTCTTCTTCCACCTTGAAATGTCATTATATGTATTACGGAGAGCAATTTTGACATCTTCCTCATCAATATAATTTCCCCATTTGATATCGGTTACGGGGTGATGTTGTTGCTCATTTGTTGTTGAACGCATCAAATTGATATTCTGCGATTGACTTTGTAGATCAGCCCACTCACGTGCTTGCTTTACAACTGAATCGATAGTCTCATCTAAACATGACATGTCGATCAGAAATCAAGAAATTAAGTAATTCCGAAATTTAGCTAATAAGTAAACTTGACATTATTATCATTTCAAATTATTCAATTTATCCGATTCGAGATGCTACATTCAGATGCCACCAGCTACGATATATTTGTTTAAAATCAATTAAAGCCCCTATTACAATTAAGACCAGTCTAGTCCTAGGCCTACGACCGTGGACTTCGTCAATTCAAAAAGTATCACATTTGGTAGGCCTAAGCGGTAAGCCCGATGCAGCTTGGAGTCAAATTGCGTACGTTTTTAGCTCTAAAGCAGGATATTACGATTTCTATTGGGATTCGGATGTATTGGGATCCCAATGGAAATTTTCCTTGGGATTGGGCTGGAAATCCATCCCAACGGCAAGCCTGATGATTTCTATTCATGCATGAGCTATCATGGATTAAAAAACACTTGTGACGTGGTCCATAGATGTCGATGAATGTGTAAAAACACTGAAATGATCAAGTTCAACATAGACAAATTGGAAATTATGCCCGGCAACCTGTATAGAATGCTATGAAGTGAATGCAAATTTAATTATATTTTGCAACAAATGACAAAAGTTAAAGACAATTCCTGAATTCTTAAAAATTCTGTAAAATGACCTAAGGAACCTAAATTATGTAAAAGTCATTATTAAAAGAAAGGAAACATACATAAAATTCACTCTGCTCTAGCAATGCGCTGGCATTGGATCTAACCAGACAAACACCCAGGCGTTGGAACATTTGATGTCTAGAAATGTTAGACGACATCTTCTACATCGCAAGGCGGTCAGCGATCTTGTGGATGCTTGTAATGGTCAGATCTCCCTATGACCCGTAGACAGAAACTGCCAGAGGTACGCAGCGCCAGTTCTGTAGTTCACACGCATCCCCATTCAGCCTCCTCTTCCTGTCCTCAGCATCAGCAAGACATTCACTCACTGTTGTAATCACTCCGTCAATATTACGCGGTTTGAGCGGATGCACAATAGTAAGATCAAATGCTGCAGCCTTGCCGAGGGACCAGGAAGGAACTAGGATGTCCGCAGATCTGCTGTTGTTCTCACCGGGACCTCTGTCTAGCTGTGGACTCAACTGAGCTTGTTGACAATAGCTGAATAAGATGTCCCTCAACTGGTTATGTCGACGCACAACATCTGGATCCAGTTTAACATAAAAATACAAAAACAAACATAAATACATAAAATAAATAAACAAACAATCTGGACCCCGTTCACATGTGAAACCGTGAGATCCAAATTTCTCCATTATTTTTCCTGGGAACAGTGGACACAAATCCTCGACACCTAAACATAGACCAAGCCTCATTTTGATGAGCACTTGAACCTCATTTTGTTCAAGATGTTCAGGATTAGGTATAGCTGCCACCCAATCAGACGTTCATGAGGACAAAACAGCAATCAATCGATCCCTATCTGCAGTTGAAGTACAGTTAGAAATCAAATTCTCCAACTGATCCTTCTCAATTAGGCCTGACAGGTGGCGATTGATACACTCGAGCCGAATCAAGATCAGAAAGAATCAAATATTGCATTAGTCTGAGCTGACACGTACGCAGCTGAAGCATGATTTTCAAGAGATCTCAAACCAAGTCCACCCACCATGTCTCAGACTCAACTGACACTGTATCCGAGCAGTATCAGTCAACCCATTTACATCAATTTTGAAGCTTAATTCCTATAGTTTCTTTTTCATTCTGATTCACGATTAGTCCGCCTTTAGCACACTGGTAAATGAGTTATCTGAGGAAACATTAAGTTAGTCTGACAAGAAGTCCTAAATTACACGAAGTAGAAAAAAGATAATTGCAACTAATTTATCATTAATTTTTAGCAGCATCAGGAAGTCAAGAGATTGTTGTATTGAGGGAGGACGGGTGCAGTTATTTTCCAACCCAACCAGTTCCGATGTGGCTCGCAGGTGAGCATGCGAGGAAGCAGATGATGTGTGGGGATGGCAGGTAAACCATAGAATGGCATTTGACATGATTGGAAGGTCCCCTCTGCTGTTCGTAGCAAAACTCAAAGCCGTCATTGTTCCAAGGACGTGGACGTCCACAAGTCGGATATCGTCAAGCATGTTACTGAGCCTGGTTACATGATGTCTTTTGATGACATGCGCAGTAGTGATGGGGAGAAGCGATGGCGGCCACGGGTCACTGAAGAAGCCATCTGGACTACGAAGCTGCGTTTCGGACAACAAGACTAAAGTTGACTTAAGATCTTCTTATGATTCAGTATTATAATCGTTTATCGCATGATTTTTTTCTTTCAAGTAATCTCCGCTTTAGAAGCATGTTACTCTTATTTTTCATCAGTATTATATTATCATTAACTCATTTGTAAAGAGAATACTGTCATAGATCTTATGAGCACTTTTCATTGCTTCATGTGAATCTCGCAAATATCGTTAGCGCATGATTATGATGACCGACCAAATGATGATGATGACCGCCAAAGCGCTGGCGCAAATGCAAACTTAGAATTTTTCTACGAACAGCATAGGGAACCTTCCGATCATGTCAAATGCAACTTGTCTCTCACTTTTCATTGTCATGAAATGTCATGCATGAGGCAGGAGGACTATGCGGCTACGTTTTATAGGCTGCAGATTGGACTGACACTCGCTGTGCATGCATGAAGTAGAAGCAAGACACGCCTAAGAATTTGGCAGGCAAGAAAAGCAGAGATTTGAGTGATACAAATTCCCAAATATTATACAGATAGCTGGAAAATACCATGCAAAATGTCTATAATTTTACTACTTTATCAATTTAAGATTTGTAATGAGTTGTCGCTGTTATTAGCAGCATAAACAGAAGACAACTCATGAAGCGATAAACATGAAGTGCCGATATCTTGTTTACAGAATAAATAGCCCATCACAAAATATGCTCCGATCAGCATTGTATATGAATGATTGCGAACTTACTGACACAACAATCTCTGCATACAGCTGGAAGTGTACGGTCATTTACAGTGTGGAAATTAGCAATCAAAGTTTCGAAGTAAAACTCTAAAAGATGGTCACATAAACTGACCTGCAACTGCTCAGTTGCGAAAGACAGAGATGTACAAGAGGCGTTTCAAACTCTTCTGCTTCGGATGATGTAGAAATTTGAGCTCCTCTACATCCCTAGTGAATACTGATCACACCAAGAGGCTCACCTTGTCATCTCGCTGTTTCTGTGAACATGTCGCTTCACGTAAGACCACGGCAAGTTCTCCCGTATTGGATTATGTTCAATGAATTCGCCTGTCTCCATTCCTGTGCTGACGGGTCGTCGATAAATATCCAGAGGCCCTGAAAGTGAATGAAGAATACCGTTGAATACAATTCTGAATCCACGAAATCAATACACTTACTAATGCAAGTAGGGCACAGAGAAAAATGAAAGATTCAATGAAGAAAAGTAAAAGTTTTTGCTTTTTTAAAAAATATGTCCTCCAGCATTATATCGGGAAATGGAGATGAATTACAGAGGGTCACAGAATCCATAGCTGGTGAAATTGAGAGCAAACTTATAAACAAAGATGAATCATATCCGAAGTAAACATCGAGTTTTTTTAATCTCCGGGCATGCCGAAAGCTCGACAATATAATAAACCTGACGTTAAATGTGAAGCCACAATTCAAAATAAATCGATCCGGTTAGCCATGCCAATGACATTCTGTTCTCTGTTGGTTCCTAGCGTAAGATCATGCTCCTGAACAATCACAAAATTAGGCCTCAGCCACACTGCGAGCTTTTCCAAGCGTTTCCGAGCAAAGCGTTTTGCAGCAAATATAAAGTCATCATTGTGGCAGTTGTAGACTGTCACACTGCGAGCAAAGCAAACCAGAGAGAGAGCGATTGATAGCTTGCGGAGATACGTTTGCTCGCGTTTGCTCGTGTTTGCTTTGCTTTCAGTGTGGCTCAGGCCTTAGACAGGTCTTCTCTACTTCTGTTTGACTAGAAAGGGAGCATTGGAACATGTAACGTTAATGAAATGACACAATCTGCTGGCATAATACCATAGCAATCGAACAATGAGCAGCCAGCTCAACATTAAACACACCAAACTGTGCGAAGCTTCAGTGAATTTTATCAACCGGTCAAGTTCTGCAGAGAAGTTTGTGAACGCTTTTTCTTGCGCCTGCTATATTTTTTAATAATGATCGGAAGCAGTAACATTATCGAGAAAACTTTTGCGCAATGATCAGAATTCTTCGAATCTAAGGGAATCGTGGCGATCGGAGCACTTTGAAGGAATTCACAGTATTCCATAAGAGACGAATTTCCTTTCTTAAGAATTAAAAATCTTAAATTACGAATTTCTTTTTGCCAACTTTGCTAGTTCCTGCATGTACCATCGTTTTGAATCAGTTTGCACTTCTAGCAAAGTGACACACTTAAACAATCTAATCCTGTCGGAACAATACACGACGCTTGCAGAAGTTGGTTCTCA